>CM062281.1:28607153-28764653 GCA_031216635.1 Dissostichus eleginoides | reverse complement strand
GACACACCGGGGACACACCGGGACACACCGGGACACACCGGGGACACACCGGGGACACACCGGGGACACATGGTGATGTAGAAAAGACATCAAAAAGTGCATTTTGCCTGATAGGAGACCTGTAACTCAGAATTATGAGACTAAATATCGGATTTCTTAGATTAAAGTCAGAATACTAAAAAAATATATATATTTTTGTCACATCCCAAAATTATTTTCTCATGTGTCCCTAATCCTCTTCCGTAGATTACAGTGTTACATACATTCTAAATACATTTAGAAATAAAGATGGATATATTAAAAGGTTGGTGAATTTCCTTTATGGTTTATATTTACTTTAATTCTTCTTTATTTGTAATGCAGTCGGTGGACGCCTGATCTAAAACATAAAACACAGCTTGCTTTTAATGAACGGATGAAGCTAAAACAGCATTTGTAAACTATTACTATTCCTACATCTTCATATGAAATAAATCTCCTTTTCTAAGGTTACACTTCACTAAAAATCATCTTACTGTTATTTATTTAGTTTTTATCGCATTGCATTTGATATTGAGGTAATCCAAAGAAAGTAATCAGGTTACTTTTATGTTTTGAGACTCAGATTATGTTACTGATTATATTTTTTGACATGTCTCTAGTCATTGTTACGGATTACATGTTTAAAGTAAAGTCAGGATATCATGAGAGCAACAGACCGCTGCTTTCTTACGTCATCTTTACGTTTTCACGAGCCATCGCGCGATGATGAATCTCCAGCGGTTTGAGGTCTGCCCACAAACTCTGGAGCATTGCACTGGTTTGTAAAATGACTCAGAATGAGACCGGGGCATCCCATAAGTGGCTCAGAAGATTCCCATCACAGAAACCAATGCAGACAGAAAGCATGAAATCACTCCAATCCAAGCACATTAAGATATTTTATACATATCTGTATAAGTTTACATTCGGGATTGTTCGAAACGTCATTTCGATCTCTCTGTCTGTAAACACAAACTGAGTAAGATTGACATTAAAGTTGACTTTGATTAAAAACTGAGCAAACAGTTAACAATGTAGAACAGGAAACAAAGGAATCTGATCAAGTGTCAACATAGAAACTATGGATAGGATATCTGTGTTATTCTGTCAGGGGAACAGACTCAGATGTGAAACCAAAAACCTCCCTCAGAGATAACTGAACTAACAGAATGATGGCATGACTCCAGTCTTATCATCCGGCCTTCACCACCGGCCTTCACCACCGGCCTCCACCGGCCTTCAGAAAACTGTAGCAGTTTAAGTCATAATCTGCCACCTTCTAATAAGATGCCATTGTTAATGTTTCTCAAATCACAGTGAACACCTGCGGGACATTTAGAGACAACAAATGAGTGAATGTGTTATTGAAAAATGCCTTTAGAAACTTGGAGAACCTCAAGAACTGACGTGTTCTGGAAGCTAACTTGGACCCCACAAAATGTAGTTTTTGTTTAATTTATTTGTCACACTTCTATAATTGTTCATATATATCATTATCGATGGTCAACCCCAAAGGACTACTGCAGGTCTGAACATACTTTTATCTGTTTTATAAGCATTTGAATCCCATCAGCACTTGGTTTGGCTAAGCTAATGCACTTAGCTGTTCTGAGTTTGTATCTCCATTGTAGATTGCTCTTATAAGTCACTTTGGATAAAAGCTTGAGCTGCTAGATGATGGACAATGTCATGTAGTTTTGGTTTTCCTGCAGTCACTTCTACTTTAAGATGGGGGTAATGCTGCTAAACTGCCTGTAGAAACGCTAAAAAAAGAAAGAAGAATGTCGTTAAATCACAACAATTTACAGTAGCTAGTCATTATACAACTGCCCATCTAAAAGTAATTGAGTAAACAGCAGGTTACGCCCTCTTTGTTAGAAATACACTGTATATAAGAAGTGGTTTTAGTCACCATGATGTCACCCATTGGTTTGTGGACTACGGCATTTTGGGTAACCATCATTTACAAATTAAACATCATGCTGTGCTGAAGAAGATTGGAAGCTAGAGATTGAGAACATAAACTCATCAGGAAAATGTTCTCTGAGGTAATAAAGAGAGAGAGAAGTAGGAACATTTCCTCATAGACTTCTCTACAATCTGAGGTAATAAAGAGAGAGAGAAGTAGGAACATTTCCTCATAGACTCTCTAACAATCTGAGGTAATAAAGAGAGAGAGAAGTAGGAACATTTCCTCATAGACTTCTATACAATCTGAGGTAAAAAGAGAGAGAGAAGTAGGAACATTTCCTCATAGACTTCTCTACAATCTGAGGTAATAAGAGAGAGAGAAGTAGGACATTCCTCATAGACTTCTAACAATCTGAGGTAATAAGAGAGAGAGAAGTAGGAACATTTCCTCATAGACTCTCTGCAATCTGAGGTAATAAAAGAGAGAAGTAGGAACATTCCTCATAGACTTCTATACAATCTGAGGTAATAAAGAGAGAGAGAAGTAGGAACATTTCCTCATACTTCTTACAATCTGAGGTAATAAAGAGAGAGAGAAGTAGGAAACATTTCCTCATAGACTTCTATACATCTGAGGTATATAAAGAGAGAAGTAGGAACATTTCCTCATAGACTTCTACAATCTGAGGTAATAAAGAGAGAGAGAAGTAGGAACATTTCCTCATAGACTTCTATACAATCTGAGATAATAAAGAGAGAGAGAAGTAGGAACATTTCCTCATAGACTTCTATTACAATCTGAGGTAATAAAGAGAGAGAGAAGTAGGAACATTTCCTCATAGACTTCTACAATCTGAGGTAATAAAGAGAGAGAGAAGTAGGAACATTCCTCATAGACTTCTACAATCTGAGTAATACAGAGAGAGAGAAGTAGAACATTTCCTCATAGACTTCTATACAATCTGAGGTAATAAAGAGAGAGAGAAGTAAGAACATTTCCTCATAGACTTCTCTACAATCTGAGGTAATAAAGAAAGAGAGAAGTAGGAACTTTCCTCATAGACTTCTAAACAATCTGAGGTAATAAAGAGAGAGAGAAGTAGAACATTTCCTCATAGACTTCTCTACAATCTGAGGTAATAAAGAGAGAAGTAGGAACATTTCCTCATAGACTTCTCTACAATCTGAGGTAATAAAGAGAGAAGTAGGAACATTTTCTCATAGACTTCTATACAATCTGAGGTAATACAGAGAGAGAGAAGCAGGAACATTTTCTCATAGACTTCTCTACAGTCTGAGGTAATAAAGAGAGAGAGAAGTAGGAACATTTCCTCATAGACTTCTCTACAATCTGAGGTAATAAAGAGAGAGAGAAGTAGGAACATTTCCTCATAGACTTCTATACAATCTGAGGTAATAAAGAGAGAGAGAAGTAGGAACATTCCTCATAGACTTCTACAATCTGAGGTAATAAAGAGAGAGAGAAGTAGGAACATTTCCTCATAGACTCTATACAATCTGAGGTAATAAGAGAGAGAGAGAGAGTAGGAACATTTCCTCATAGACTTCTCTACAATCTGAGGTAATAGAGAGAGAAGTAGGAACATTTCCTCATAGACTTCTCTACAATCTGAGGTAATAAAGAGAGAGAGAAGTAGGAACATTTCCTCATAGACTTCTCTACAATCTGAGGTAATAAAGAGAGAGAGAAGTAGGAACATTTCCTCATAGACTTCTATACAATCGAGGTAATAAAAGAGAGAAAGTAGGAACATTTCCTCATAGACTTCTATACAATCTGAGATAATAAAGAGAGAGAGAAGTAGGACATTTCCTCATAGACTTCTATACAATCTGAGATAATAAAGAGAGAGAGAAGTAGGAACATTTCCTCATAGACTTCTATACATCTGAGTAATAAGAGAGAGAGAAGTAGGAACATTTCCTCATAGACCTCTACAATCTGAGGTAATAAAGAGAGAGAGAAGTAGGAACATTTCCTCATAGACTTCTCTACAATCTGAGGTAATACAGAGAGAGAGAAGTAGGAACATTTCCTCATAGACTTCTATACAATCTGAGGTAATAAAGAGAGAGAGAAGTAAGAACATTTCCTCATAGACTTCTCTACAATCTGAGGTAATAAAGAAAGAGAGAAGTAGGAACATTTCCTCATAGACTTCTATACAATCTGAGGTAATAAAGAGAGAGAGAAGTAGAAACATTTCCTCATAGACTTCTCTACAATCTGAGGTAATAAAGAGAGAAGTAGGAACATTTCCTCATAGATTCTCTACAATCTGAGGTAATAAAGAGAGAGAGAAGTAGGAACATTTCCTCATAGACTCTACAATCTGAGGTAATAAGAAAGAGAGAAGTAGGAACATTTCCTCATAGACTTCTCTACAATCTGAGGTAATAAAGAGAGAGAGAAGTAGAACATTCCTCATAGACTTCTCTACAATCTGAGGTAATAAAGAGAGAGAGAAGTAGTAGGAACATTTCCTCATAGACTTCTATACAATCTGAGGTAATAAAGAGAGAGAGAAGTAGGAACATTTCCTCATAGACTTCTATACAATCTGAGGTAATAAAGAGAGAGAGAAGTAGGAACATTTCCTCATAGACTTTCTACAATCTGAGGTAATAAAGAGAGAGAGAAGTAGGAAACATTTCCTCATAGACTTCTCTACAATCTGAGGTAATAAAGAGAGAGAGAAGTAGGAAACATTTCCTCATAGACTTCTCTACATCTGAGGTAATAAAGAGAGAGAGAAGTAGGAACATTTCCTCAGACTTCTATACAATCTGAGGTAATAAAGAGAGAGAGAAGTAGGAACATTTCCTCATAGACTTCTCTACAATCTGAGGTAATAAAGAGAGAGAGAAGTAGGAACATTTCCTCATAGACTTCTATACAATCTGAGGTAATAAAGAGAGAGAGAAGTAGGACATTTCCTCATAGACTTCTATACAATCTGAGGTAATACAGAGAGAGAGAAGTAGAACATTTCCTCATAGACTTCTATACATCTGAGGTAAACAGAGAGAGAGAAGTAGGAACATTCTCATAGACTTCTCTACAATCTGAGGTAATAAAGAGAGAAGCAGGAACATTTCCTCATAGACTTCTATACAATCTGAGATAAAAAGAGAGAGAGAAGTAGGAACATTTCCTCATAGACTTCTACAATCTGAGGTAATAAAGAGAGAGAGAAGTAGGAACATTTCCTCATAGACTTCTATACAATCTGAGGTAATAAAGAGAGAGAGAAGTAGGAACATTTCCTCATAGACTTCTATACAATCTGAGGTAATACAGAGAGAGAGAAGTATGAACATTTCCTCATAGACTTCTATACAATCTGAGGTAATACAGAGAGAGAGAAGTAGGAACATTTCCTCATAGACTTCTCTACAATCTGAGGTAATAAAGAGAGAAGCAGGAACATTTCCTCATAGACTTCTATACAATCTGAGATAATAAAGAGAGAGAGAAGTAGGAACATTTCCTCATAGACTTCTATACAATCTGAGATAATAAAGAGAGAGAGAAGTAGGAACATTTCCTCATAGACTTCTCTACAATCTGAGGTAATAAAGAGAGAGAGAAGTAGGAACATTTCCTCATAGACTTCTCTACAATCTGAGGTAATAAAGAGAGAGAGAAGTAGGAACATTTCCTCATAGACTTCTATACAATCTGAGGTAATACAGAGAGAGAGAAGTAGGAACATTTCCTCATAGACTTCTATACAATCTTAGGTAATAAAGAGAGAGAGAAGTAGGAACATTTCCTCATAGACTTCTCTACAGTCTGAGGTAATAAAGAGAGAGAGAAGCAGGAACATTTCCTCTCATCTTAATAAAGACCCTTTCAAAATCTTCACAGTGACAACTTCCTAACTTTGGCTGGAGTCGAAATGACGGAGACAAAAAGTCACTAAGGCTAACCGGAGGAATTAAAAAGTTCTCTGGGGATCGTCTTAAAAAAGTAGATTTTCTGTTGTGGTGATGAACCATTGGATACACCCAAACACAACATTTCTGTTCACATAATATCCTGAGTAAAAATCATATAATTTGGTTCTTTTAAACGTCCCTAAAGGATTCATAACAACTGATGGAAAGTCCCCTGATCTGGATCATAAATAAAACCCAATCAGAGGTTTGTTGGCCGGCAGCTGATCTCCTAAATTCATAAATTAGACCGATATAAACGGTTGAAATAGAAAATAAACTCAACTTTTCAGAAACAGAATCAGGTTTATCACCAGGTTTGTTGACACGTACGAGGAATTTGACTTGATGTCGTGGTGCAAACATAAAAGTAAAACAAAAATGTAAATAAATAATAAAGGTCAATCTTCTTCTTCTTAAAAACACAGATAGAAAACTATTTTAAGAAAACTATAATAACATAAAAAAATAATAGCAGTATTTACATTGAAATAGAAAAAAGACAAATTCTGAGAAAAAGTCAAATACTTGAAAAAATTCAAATTCTGAGTAATAAGCGACATTTCGAGTAAAATGTTTTGATTCTGACAATAAAGTAAAATATCGAGTAAAAAAGTCAAATTCTGACAAAAAAACGAATTCTAAGAAAAAAGTCAAATTCTGAGAAAAAAACGAATTCTAAGAAAAAAGTCAAATTCTGAGAAAATAAAGTGAAATCTGAGAAAAAAAATCAAAGTATGAGAAAAAAGTGACATTTCAAGTAAAAATGTCAAATCTGAGAAAATGTCAAATTCTGAGAAAAAAATCAAATTCTGAGAAACAAGCTAGTCATAGTAATTAGTAAAGTCTAGTAATTTCCTGTAAATCCACCAAAAGCGAGCATCCCATAACGCCTCTTTTCAGAATCAGGTTACGTTGGATAAAATGACAGATTTTTGCTGAGCTTTGTCTGTTTTTGGTTAAAAAACAATCCCATATCTGCCTCCCAGAAACTAGGATTTAAAATAACTTGGAGGGTTATTAATGGAGAGGAGGGTCCCTGGAGATTTGGGCAGAGCAAAGCATGCTGGGTAAAATAACACAACTCCTCTGTTTGGATTTAACGTGGATCAAATGGTCAGATTTTCCATATTTAACATTACAGTCGCTCTCTTTGTTTTGTACAGTCACTAAATGTCTAAGAACATGTTCTAAACTGCACGACCTTAATCCCAACAGAAACACCAGAGAGATACCCAATAATAAAACATTCAAAAAGTGTAGAAAGATGTATTCAAGCGACCAGATGTCAAAAACAAGGCTTTATAATGGAGCTGCAGGAAAACATTCATTATAATTCATCCTCAGGGGAGCATGAAGAACAAAGCATCAGCCATCTGTTTACTTCTTTCTCAACAAAAATAACACAATTTGGTCACGAAAAACAACGAAAAACACGTTTTTTCAACTAAAAACACAACAATTTTGTAAGATTGACACTTTATTGGTCAAACAGAGCCTTAAATTAGCTAATGATGTGTAACCATAATGAAAAAGGAACCTCTTCCCGTAACAAAGAACTTTTTAAAACCAAAACCCTGAAGTCTCTCTAATCCTTACCGAGTACTTTAAACCGAACCAACTCTCTTAGATCAGATGTATTTCTCCCGCAGTGCTTCGTAATGTTTTGAAATGCTATTCTGTCTCCATTACTTCATGCTCTCTGTGTTTTCTGCAGCTACAGATCACAGAAAGTTCCCCGCAGAGCTTTCTGGTTAAAGATCTATTAAGTTAATGTCCTCTAATGCTTCCTGAAACAAGCGTTCACTTCGCTGTGGATGAAGGGAGTCATAACTCTCTGACTCTGACTCATGAATGCAGAGACTCATGAGTCACTTTTAGACTCAAAATAAACACCTTTGTTCCTGACAGACAGCATGTTGCCCCTTATCGTCAGAGGTGGGAAGTAGTGGAGTAAAAATACTTTGTTACTGTACTTCAGTACATGTTTCTGGTATCAGTACTTTACTCCACTACTTATTTTTCTGACCACTTTTTACTTTGACTTCTTACATGTTGAACTCAAATACCTGTACTTTCTACTTCTTACATGTTGAACCCAAATACCTGTACTTTCTACTTCTCACATGTTGAACCCAAATACCTGTACTTTCTACTTCTTACATGTTGAACCCAAATACCTGTACTTTCTACTTCTTACATGTTGAACCCAAATACCTGTACTTTCTACTTCTTACATTTTCCAAACAGGCTGGTTCCTTTAGTCTGAATGTGTGTTGGCGTGATCATTATTATTTAGAGTCATTGCGTGCCTATTGATTTGAACACGATCCGTGTATCCATCATTTCCTGGTCTTCTCTAAAGAAGAGGGACCAATGGAAACGTTGTCATGTTGCCGTTGTTCAGCATGGAAACATTCATTAGCTAACAATGACATTATTGTTCTAT
Source organism: Dissostichus eleginoides (assembly GCA_031216635.1). Classification (NCBI taxonomy): domain Eukaryota; kingdom Metazoa; phylum Chordata; class Actinopteri; order Perciformes; family Nototheniidae; genus Dissostichus; species Dissostichus eleginoides. The sequence continues at coordinate 28,756,312 of CM062281.1, read as the reverse complement.
TAATATAAAGGGAGGTCAGGTACTCTTTAAAACAGCTGCTAGTTATGGGTACTTTTTACTGAAGTACATTTCAAAGCCTCTTTACTTTTACTTGAGTAAAGAAGTTTAGTCAGTATTCTACTTTTACCAGAGTATTTTTAAACACGAGTATCTGTACTTCTACTTGAGTAACGGATGTGTGTACTCTTGCCCTCTGCTTATCGTCCAGATCTCCTTGACTTATTACACATTATATTCACTTAATAACACGTTTTATGGACTAAAACAGTCATCGTGTACTTGCTGTTTCTGTGTGTAAACCATGTGTGTTTTTCCTCGCTTGATTCTTTTTGGTTGTTTTTTCTCCACATTGAAGCTCAATATTTAGAGGATGTGAGGTATTAAACTGATTTTAAATCGCACTGAGAGAAACTCTGGATTTTAGGTTTTCTATATGAATAAACCCAGTGGTGTAAAGTAACTAAGTAGATCTACTCAAGTACTTTACTTAAGTACAATTTGAGGTACTTTGTACTTCACTACAGTTCAGAGGTACATGGTGTACTTCTATTCCACTTCAGTTCAGAGGTAGATGGTGTACTTTGACATGTACTTAATACCTTTAGTTACTTCACAGATGTGGATGAATGATGTGAAATATAACCAAGTGTTAAATCAGACTTTAGTTCCACCTGGAGTAAATCCACAAGCTACCCTGCAGTATACAAAGACATTCAAACTAGCTGCACCTTTACCAGCTTTGAGAACACTTTCATGATCAATCATTATAAAACATATCATATATATTATTCTGAAATGGACCAATCTGCACAATGACTACTTTTACTGTCGCTACTTTCACTATATTTTGATGATAATACTTTTCTACTTTCACTTGAGGAACATTTTGAATGCAGGACTTTTACTGAAACAGAGTATTCCTACACTCTGGTACTTCTACTTTTACTCAAGTACAAGATCTGAGTACTTCTACTTTTACTCAAGTACAAGATCTGAGTACTTCTACTTTCACTCAAGTACAAGATCTGAGTACTTCTACTTTCACTCAAGTACAAGATCTGAGTACTTCTACTTTTACTCAAGTACAAGATCTGAGTACTTCTACTTTTACTCAAGTACTAGATCTGAGTACTTCTACTTTTACTCAAGTACTAGACCTGAGTACTTCTACTTTTACTCAAGTACAAGATCTGAGTACTTCTACTTTCACTCAAGTACAAGATCTGAGTACTTCTACTTTTACTCAAGTACTAGATCTGAGTACTTCTACTTTTACTCAAGTACTAGATCTGAGTACTTCTACTTTTACTCAAGTACAAGATCTGAGTACTTCTACTTTTACTCAAGTACAAGATCTGAGTACTTCTACTTTTACTAAGTACAATATCTGAGTACTTCTACTTTTACTAAGTACAATATCTGAGTACTTTTTCCACCAGTAAAATGAATCTATTATCATAATATTAATTTTGCCTAAAACACAAACAATCTTCAATGTATTTATTATTGTCCTATTTTGCTTTAAGGTCAAAGTGAATTTGATAATTGGAATATATGTTATAAGTCTTAAAAACAATATACTGTTCTTTTATTGTTGTAAGAAATGACTTTTTAACTTGAAGCTGTTATTAATTAACATTTAGAATTTTACATTTGGTGAATGAAATACAATTATATGAATCGACAAATCACATCAGCAAATCATTTGGTAAGCTTTTTTTATGTGTAATTTATTGATTGAATTGATCAGAATTGTTTTTGTAATGATCACGTTTTTTTAAATGTCTATTGTTCTCACAGACTTCTAACTGCATATTCCCACAGGAGACGTTTTTCCACCAACAAACTAAACTTTGTTTAACATATGTTAATGAATGAAGTGTGTGTTTATAATAAGACTACAATCAGCTGTTAGTGATGACATCAGCTTCTCTTACCTGCTCTCAGCCAATCAGAGGGCACAGATTTTCAGTCCCAAATAAATTCTCCGGTACTGAAATATTTTCTCTTTTAAATTCCTGTTCACTGTCCTCCCTCTGAGCAGTGTGTTCAGTGAGCTCCCAGTGAATAAAACCAGTTCCTCCTCTTCCTCTTCCTCCTCCTCCTCTTCCTCCTCCTCTTCCTCAGTGACTCTGCTCTATTTTTGACATGTGCTCTCAGTCTGGTTAGCAGCTGAACTGACCAACGCTTTAAAAACACAACAGCTGACAACCAGCTCCTCCTCCTCCTCTTCCTCTTCTTCCTCCTCCTCTCTTCTTCCTCCTCTTCCTCCTCCTCTTCTTCTTCCTCCTCTTCTTCCTCCTCTTCCTCCTCCTCCTCCTCTTCCTCCTCCTCTTCCTCCTGATTAAAAGTGTTTTAAATGCAAATGTACTTCCATTTGATCCAAAAAAATAAGAGATTCTGAAAGAGAATAGGCTCTATTCTTCTTCTGTGGTGTTCCCTCTCCTGTCGTGTGTTCTATAGATTTTAGTGCATGTTAACGGTCTGCAGAGGCCATTTTATATTCAGTAACATTTATGGATATCAGCTGTTTTTAAATATCCATTATGTTCAGTGCATTCAGTTTTAGTGACATCATGGTGCTGATGGAGACTATTTATTTTAATGGGAAACATCGCCATCTACCTCTCATCATCGTCCCTTCATGAAACTGCAGAAGAAGAAGAAGTATGATAACCAGAGGTAGTAGAAGTACTCAGATCGTGTACTTGAGTAAAAGTAGAAGTACTCAGATCTTGTACTTGAGTAAAAGTAGAAGTAATTAGATCATGTACTTTAGTAAAAGTAGATGTACTCAGATCTTGTACTTGAGTAAAAGTAGAAGTACTCAGATCATGTACTTTAGTAAAAGTAGAAGTACTCAGATCTTGTACTTGAGTAAAAGTAGAAGTACTCAGATCTTGTACTTGAGTAAAAGTAGAAGTACTCAGATCTTGTACTTGAGTAAAAGTAGAAGTACTCAGATCTTGTACTTGAGTAAAGTAGAAGTACTCAGGTCTTGTACTTGAGTAAAAGTAGAAGTACTCAGATTGTACTTGAGTAAAAGTAGAAGTACTCAGTCTTGTACTTTGAGTAAAAGTAGAAGTACTCAGATCTTGTACTTGAGTAAAAGTAGAAGTACTCAGATCTTGTACTTGAGTAAAGTAGAAGTACTCAGATCTTGTACTTGAGTAAAAGTAGAAGTACTCAGTCTTGTACTTGAGTAAAAGTAGAAGTACTCAGATCTTGTACTTGAGTAAAAGTAGAAGTACTCAGATCTTGTACTTGAGTAAAGTAGAAGTACTCAGTCTTGTACTTGAGTAAAAGTAGAAGTACTCAGATCTTGTACTTGAGTAAAAGTAGAAGTACTCAGATCTTGTATGAGTAAAAGTAGAAGTACTCAGATCTTGTACTTGAGTAAAAGTAGAAGTACTCAGATCTTGTACTTGAGTAAAAGTAGAAGTACTCAGATCTTGTACTTGAGTAAAAGTAGAAGTACTCAGATCTTGTACTTGAGTAAAAGTAGAAGTACTCAGATCTTGTACTTGAGTAAAAGTAGAAGTACTCAGATCTTGTACTTGAGTAAAAGTAGAAGTACTCAGATCTTGTACTTGAGTAAAAGTAGAAGTACTCAGATCTTGTACTGAGTAAAAGTAGAAGTACTCAGATCTTGTACTTGAGTAAAAGTAGAAGTACTCAGATCTTGTACTTGAGTAAAAGTAGAAGTACTCAGATCTTGTACTTGAGTAAAAGTAGAAGTACTCAGATCTTGTACTTGAGTAAAAGTAGAAGTACCAGAGTGTAGGAATACTCTGTTACAGTAAAAGTCCTGCATTCAAAATGTTCCTCAAGTAAAAGTAGAAAAGTATTCTCATCAAAATATAGTGAAAGTAGCGACAGTAAAAGTAGTCATTGTGCAGATTGGTCCATTTCAGAATAATATATATGATATGTTTTATAATGATTGATCATTAAAGTGTTCTCAAAGCTGGTAAAGGTGCAGCTAGTTTGAATGACTTTGTATACTGCAGGGTAGCTTGAGAATTTACTCCAGGTGGAACTAAAGTCTGATTTAACACTTGATTATATTTCACATCATTCATCCAGATCTGTAAAGTAACTAAAGGTATTAAATACATGTAGTGGAGTAAACGTGCACATTAGAATCTATTATCTCTTGTAATATTTACATTCCATGAGAATATGACATCGTTAATGAGCTTTTTTAACTTTATTTATATTATACATACTCTCCAGTGTGTTTCAGTATGTACTTATTGAATATACTAACATGTATGCATCTAAAAAGCAGCATTAATGTCTGTCAAAATATAAAGTTGATCAAAACAATGGAATTCCGGAAATAACCTTCAAAATAAAAGCATGGTGACGCTTTAGTTGTACATATAGTAATTAACAGGGGTTTAAAGTAACTAAGTACATTTACCAAAGTGCTGTATTCAACTACACGTTTAGGGTACTTGTACTTTACTTCAGTACTTCCATGTTATGCTACTTAGCACTTCTTCTGACTCTTCTAACTACATATTTATCCTTATTTTATTTGTATTCTTATTGTCCCATGTGTATATTCTCATGTGTACTATCTGTGTTTCTGTCTTATCCTGTTGCTGCTATGACACCCTATCAATCAATAAAGGACCATCTTATCTTTTCTTATCTTATAGAGAATGTTTGACACTTTGAGCTTTTATTCTGAAGGCTCAGTTGTCAGACCTCCGGTTTGGCCGTTGTTGCGGTGCCTTTCTAGCCGAGGATCGGAGCTCCAGTCCCGGCAGCTTCATAGAGCCGACCCGCTGCCCCGGGTCTCCGATGAGAGCAACTCTATCATCTGAGGAATGGAATAAACATGGCCCACAACCGCAGCTTTCTCTTTGAAGGTACGACATGACACCCAGTCGTGACATTCCGATCGACCATCTGACATTTTTTACCCGCACACAGAGCTCCGAATTCGGCTTGCAGGAGTTAGATTTTAGGGTAGAAATTATGGATTTCAGTGGGAGCTAAGTGGCTAACGTTAGCTTCATAGTGTGTAGCTCAGTGGGAGCTAAGTGGCTAACGTTAGCTTCATATTGTATGTAGCTCAGGGAGCTAAGTGGCTAACGTTAGCTTCATGGTGTACGGAGCTCAATGGGAGCTAAGCTGCTAACGTTAGCTCCATAGTGTACGGAGCTCAGTGGGAGCTAAATGGCTACCGATAGCTTTATAAGGCTTTTTTTAAAACATCATCTGCTAGCCGGGGTGTTATTAGCACTTACAGGCCGGTGACAGTGCCACATATTCGGGCCTTAGATGGGGAAGATTGTACATGGATGGGGGGTTTTTGTCCGGCTCGGTTCGGTTGATTTTAAACTAAATATTTGGTCATGAAAGGTTCAAGTTAGCACCGTTAGCTAGGCTTCAATATGATGGTTAACAGATATCGGAGACAGACAGGCCTTCCTGCCTTTTGCTTCACTGTTAGACATCACATATACAACACATAAACACTTAAATAATAAAATAATAAAACATTAAGTGACCCACTACTAGTCTCCAAACTAGCATGCTAACTCCATAGCTTCAAGAATTAGCTGGCTGGCATTAATAGTCATTGTAAACAGAAATGTGTCATGCTGTTTCTGGCATTTTTTTACCTAATTGTAACAAAACATTAATATATTGATAAGAATCAGCAGTTAACCAGTGATCCTTAAAAGCATAGGCAAGAAAATAAAGACATTATCATTAAAACATGTGAGTTTAAAGACGTTACAGCAATTATACAGAAATCTTGAAGATCACAATTAACTTTTATAATCTTATTTCAGTTGTCCCTCCTCCAGCCTCTCACTTTGATTAGGTGTAATATGTATTTCTTAATAAGGTACAAGTACAGAAAACACTGTGTCTATGTCTGTCCTTTATTCATCACTACAAATATGTTTATTTCAAAAACTCCATGAAGCTCCCCCAGATATTTTCACAAACTGACTGAGCTTGTGTAATGTATAATCGTTTTTCCAAAGTAACACATGTTGATCAACCCTTTTATATCTTGTCACATTTTCCCGTCCTTCAGCTATTGCTTTCTTATCTTCAGAAACAGGTCTATAAGTGCATGATCACTCATCTTAGTTCATAAAATACTGGGATAAATGATTCCCCGAATGCCCAACTCCTCAGTTTTCTTTATCTGGTAAACCATTGGTAAGAAACTCTTTTCGTTCACATTTTAAGTTTAAGGCTACGCATTACAAAAAACGAATAATTGAGGATATTCCAAACATGTTATTGACAGGCTCACCGGCCCATAGACATACAGAAGAACAGCTTATCTTGGTATAAGATGTCGTTACTACTGCGATGTGAGAAAGCAAGGATACAGCTTTATGCATAATAGTCTGTTTTTAAAGATTGACGTCTTCAGTATGAAGAAACAATCTGACTTGGACCTCAGACAGGAAGTCAGGAAGGAGACAGATAAACACATTGTTGGTTTTGGACTTGGATTTTTCTACTTTGGAGAGGACGAACCTGTTAGGTATTTCAGGGTTTTGCCTTGTTTTAACCACTATTAGTGTAGGTCATATATATTCCTCAAATAGAAAGCAATAGTGTGTTAGTTTCACCTCTAAGCCAAGTCAGCACAAAGTAAAATGTCTACAAATAGAGTCATTAATCTCATTTCATGTTTTACTGTCTCGTATAAGAGGTATTTATTGCACAAATATTATTGACAAACGGTGGCAGCGTCAAATTTCTCAAATGATCGACACTCGTATATTACAGACAAATGTAGGAGTTGTACAAGGCGTTAGTATCCATGGTTTCAGAGTGTTTAAGTTGGCAAAACATGTATTATTAATTATTAATACCCTGACCAAGGAGGTTGGTTAGTTGATAAGTATTTTCTGTTTGTCTGCAGGATAAAGGAACAAATACTAGCCCACGTTTCATGATATTTAGGGGAAGGATAAAGCAGAATTGAGTGGATCCTTGGTGGACTGGATACACACAGTATTTTAGAGTAGGTCTGTGCTCTCTTAACATTGCCTTCTAACTTTTACTTACTCGGATTAAACGTCTTTATTTGAAAGCAAGTTAGCTAGTGTCTTCACCTCTTCGCCAAATAAGCAGCGTTAAAATATCTAAAATAAGAGGAAATGATCTCATGTTGCAAATGCAGCTTTGGAGAAACAAGCCCTAGGATTGCCTTTTTAGAAATTAAGTGTTATTCTGTTCATTTTTAGCATGCTTTATAAGGGTTAGACTTCCCCTGAGTGCAGCTTTGAGTGACAGGCAGATGTTCGGATTTGTACCATGTGAGAGTCAAAGTCCTCTCACCTCAGTCTGTTTGGATAAATCGTGTCCGTCTCTATCGTGGATTTGTGCCGCAGGAAATCCAGGGTTGTACTAAAGCAGAGCAGGAATCCAAATGTCCGCTCACTAACATTATCAGGACAGTGATTGTGATTTATGGAGCTGGAAGCAGGAATAATACATCTCACAGACGTCTGGTTGTCTCTGTGTTTTAGCTGGAAGAGATTACAGGCTTCATTTGCTCTGGAGTCAAGTCATCTAATATTTGATTTTCGAGGAAATCGGGCTGATAAGAATTCTGTTTGTGTGACAAAAGGCCTGTATTTTGTTTAAGGTAGAGCTTTCCTAAAAATGGGAGATTAATTGAATAAATGTGGGTTATGTTTCCTTAGATTAAAGGTGGAAACTTCCGTATTCATATCCTTGCTTTGTGTGTTTTTCTATTTTGGCAGTTGTTTTTGATATTCGTGGCACAGTTCATCTCATCTGGAGAATAAAGAGGAAGTCAGGCCTCAAAAACATCCAGAAGATGTTAAAGGGGCCATTTTCTGTATATCAGTATGTAGGGTCTCTACTTTAAAGAGTCCTCTCCTGCTGATGTTCAGGTGTATATCAGTATGTAGTGTCTCTACTTTAAAGAGTCCTCTCCTGCTGATGTTCAGGTTTATATCAGTATGTAGTGTCTCTACTTTAAAGAGTTCTCTCCTGCTGATGTTCAGGTGTATATCAGTATGTAGTGTCTCTACTTTAAAGAGTCCTCTCCTGCTGATGTTCAGGTGTATATCAGTATGTAGTGTCTCTACTTTAAAGAGTCCTCTCCTGCTGATGTTCAGGTGTATATCAGTAGTATGTAGTGTCTCTACTTTAAAGAGTCCTCTCTGCTGATGTTCAGGTGTATATCAGTATGTAGTGTCTCTACTTTAAAGAGCCTCTCCTGCTGATGTTCAGGTGTATATCAGTATGTAGTGTCTCTACTTTAAAGAGTCCTCTCCTGCTGATGTTCAGGTGTATATCAGTATGTAGTGTCTCTACTTTAAAGAGTCCTCTCCTGCTGATGTTCAGGTGTATATCAGTATGTAGTGTTTCTACTTTAAAGAGTCCTCTCCTGCTGATGTTTAGGTGTATATCAGTATGTAGTGTCTCTACTTTAAAGAGTCCTCTCCTGCTGATGTTCAGGTGTATATCAGTATGTAGTGTCTCTACTTTAAAGAGTCCTCTCCTGCTGATGTTCAGGTGTATATCAGTATGTAGTGTCTCTACTTTAAAGAGTCCTCTCCTGCTGATGTTCAGGTGTATATCAGTATGTAGTGTCTCTACTTTATAGAGTCCTCTCCTGCTGATGTTCAGGTGTATATCAGTATGTAGTGTCTCTACTTTAAAGAGTCCTCTCCTGCTGATGTTCAGGTGTATATCAGTATGTAGTGTTTCTACTTTAAAGAGTCCTCTCCTGCTGATGTTCAGGTGTATATCAGTATGTAGTGTCTCTACTTTAAAGAGTCCTCTCCTGCTGATGTTCAGGTGTATCAGTATGTAGTGTTTCTACTTTAAAGAGTCCTCTCCTGCTGATGTTCAGGTGTATATTAGTATGTAGTGTCTCTACTTTAAAGAGTCCTCTCCTGCTGATGTCCAGGTGTATATTAGTATGTAGTGTCTCTACTTTAAAGAGTCCTCTCCTGCTGATGTTCAGGTGTATATCAGTATGTAGTGTCTCTACTTTAAAGAGTCCTCTCCTGCTGATGTTCAGGTGTATATCAGTATGTAGTGTCTCTACTTTAAAGAGTCCTCTCCTGCTGATGTTCAGGTGTATATCAGTATGTAGTGTCTCTACTTTAAAGAGTCCTCTCCTGCTGATGTTCAGGTGTATATCAGTGTGTAGTGTCTCTACTTTAAAGAGTCCTCTCCTGCTGATGTCCAGGTGTATATCAGTATGTAGTGTCTTACAAAAAGGCAGTACTTTAATACCTACTCTCGTGTGTGTGTGTGTGTGTGTGTGTGTGTGTGTGTGTGTGTGTGTGTGTGTGTGTGTGTGTGTGTGTGTGTGTGTGTGTGTGTGTGTGTGTGTGTGTGTGTGTGTGTGTGTGTGTGTGTGTGTGTGTGTGTGTGTGTGTGTGTGTGTGTGTGTGTGTGTGTGTGTACGGGAGGATGTGGCGCAGTGGACTAGTGCGTTGGTGTTGGGATCAGGGGAGCACAGGTTCAAACCCCACTGCAGTCAGCATGTCGTTGTGTCCCTGAGACACTTCACCCCAAACTGCTCCTGAGGGGATTGTCCACAGTATTGAGTATGTAAGTCGCTTTGGATAAAAGCGTCTAAGTACTGTGTGTAATGTGTGTGACGCTGTGTGTGTGTGTACTGACGCTGTGTGTGTGTGTGTGTGTACTGACGCTGTGTGTGTGTGCGTGTGTACTGACGCTGTGTGTTATCTTTCACCTGAAGCCCTGGATAGATCAGAGACCAGACGAGATGGAGGCTACAGACACAACAACTGGAGCTTTTCTCTTTCTGGTGAAGAGGAGAGGATTCATGAGTAAGCACTTCTCTCTGCAGCACACACACACACACACACACACACACACACACAACACACACACACACACACACACACACACACACACACACACACTTTAAAGTGTCTTCTGACCCCAAGATATTAATAAAAAAGGCCCCTTTTTTCCAATGACACAACATTGTGAAATATCTTTAACGAGATAATGAATGATTGTGTTTCTTGACAATTAGCAAGAATATGAATTGCTCTATTGTAAATAACTTATCTAATATTAATGCTGTTTTAATGACCTTTCTTCATCATGAAGTCATTTTAACAGTTATTTTACGACCTGTTTTTTTTGTTTCCACTCAAAGCTGAGGCAGCGAAACACAACATCTTTGCAATGAGTGTTATTTGTATGAATGCTTAGTTATCCCTGAAGCTAACTGATGAAGATGCTGACAGCAGTGAATGGACCACACACACACGCTCATGTTATTAACACACACTCTTATAACTGATGAAGATGCTGAAAGCAGTGAATGGACCACACACACACGCTCATGTTATTAACACACACTCTTATAACTGATGAAGATGCTGATAGCAGTGAATGGACCACACACACACGCTCATGTTATTAACACACACTCTTATAACTGATGAAGATGCTGATAGCAGTGAATGGACCACACACACACGCTCATGTTATTAACACACACTCTTATAACTGATGAAGATGCTGAAAGCAGTGAATGGACCACACACACACGCTCATGTTATTAACACACACTCTTATAACTGATGAAGATGCTGATAGCAGTGAATGGACCACACACACACGCTCATGTTATTAACACACACTCTTATAACTCTATGAAGATGCTGAAAGCAGTGAATGGACCACACACACACGCTCATGTTATTAACACACACTCTTATAACTGATGAAGATGCTGATAGCAGTGAATGGACCACACACACACGCTCATGTTATTAACACACACTCTTATAACTGATGAAGATGCTGAAAGCAGTGAATGGACCACACACACACGCTCATGTTATTAACACACACTCTTATAACTGATGAAGATGCTGATAGCAGTGAATGGACCACACACACACGCTCATGTTATTAACACACACTCTTATAACTGATGAAGATGCTGATAGCAGTGAATGGACCACACACACACGCTCATGTTATTAACACACACTCTTATAACTCTATGAAGTATTTAAGTATTATTATAAACACGCGTCTGACATAAATAAATATCTGTTTCCTGTCAGTTCGGGCTCGGTGAGCATCGAGGAGATGAACCGACAGCAGCCCGAGGAGACCAAGGTACACTGCTGCTGTTGTTGTTGTTGTTGTTGTTCTCCTCTTCATTTAGGTACATTTATTTTCCACAAGTAAGCACTTTATTCGAGGTATTTGCAAATATGTAAATAGGGTTTTTGAAAGTAGTAAAAAAAAAAGTGTCTTCGTCCTTTTTCTTCTTCTACTTGTTGTTGTTGTTGTTGTTGTTCTTCCTCTTCATTTAAGTAAAATAATTTTCCAGGAGTAAGCACTTTATTTTAAGTGTTTGTAAATAGGGTTTTTGAAAAAGTAAAAAAAAGTGTCTTCATCCTTTTTATTATTTTCTTCTACTACTTGTTGTTGTTGTTGTTGTTCTTCTTCTTCTTCGATTACTTCTTATTCCTCCTCCTCCTCCTCCTCCTCCTCCTCCTCCTCCTCCCTTTTCTTACCTTTATTAATGTTGACTCAAATAACTAGTTTTTAATTTACGTAGAGAAAACACAGATTAAAAACCAGCAAAGTGTTTAAATAATAAGTTTAGTGTCTGTTAATAATAAGTGTCTAAATATTAAGTGTCTTTAAGTGTCTTAATAATAAGTGTCTTTAAGTGTCTTAATAATAAGTGTCTTTAAGTGTCTAAATATTAAGTGTCTTTAAGTGTCTTAATAATAAGTGTCTTTAAGTGTCTAAATATTAAGTGTCTTTAAGTGTCTAAATATTAAGTGTCTTTAAGTGTCTTAATAATAAGTGTCTTTAAGTGTCTAAATATTAAGTGTCTTTAAGTGTCTAAATATTAAGTGTCTTTAAGTGTCTTAATGATAAGTGTCTTTAAGTGTCTAAATATTAAGTGTCTTTAATGTCTTTAAGTGTCTTAATAAGAAGTGTCTTTAAGTGTCTTAATAAGAAGTGTCTTTAAGTGTCTTAATAAGAATTGTCTTTAAGTGTCTAAATAATAATATGTTGTTGTTGTTGTTGTTGTGACGATAGAGAACTTTTTGGGCTTTATCAATATGCCAAGTCTAATTCCTCTTTAAACGTGGCTGAAGGAGTTTCTTTGCTCAGATGTAATGATGTTAGTCCACGTCTCTGTTCAACACCTCCTCTGTCTGTTCATGTTTCTCCTCAGTCTCCGTCCCTGAGGCACTTCCCGTCTCCAGACCCTCTGAGAACCTATGAGAACCGGACCAATAACCTCATCGGGCCTCTCAGCAGACTGCCTCCCAAGAGACTCAGGTACAGAACATAGACACCAGGTTCTGTGTGACCGGAGAACAGGAGCTCTGCTCTCTCTTCATGGCTTTCTTTCCTCCTCCTCCTCCTCCTCCTCCTCCTCCTCCTCCTCCTCCTCCTCCTCCTCTTCCTCCAAAACCCCCCCGAGTCGTTCCAGATTGGCCAAGCCATAAATGGCGCGTTTCCACTACAGCGCGGAGCCCGGCCTCGCTCGGCCTCGTTAGGCCTTGTTAGGCCCAGCTCACTTGATGGCGCGTTTCCATTACAGTTTAGGAACTGGGGCAGTAACTATAGTAACGCAGTGTAGGCGGAGCAATCGGCTTTTTGTCGGGCGGAGTCACGCTGCTTAAAACTGCCGTGACGACTTATTTGTTAGAAGTGAGCTTTAGAACAGATAGGGACACAACGCTTTCAAGCAAATAACAGAGCGTTAGAAAAAACGTACCATGCAGAGACTCCAGTAACGCCGTTGCAGAGTCCAGGCCTCCATCCCTCCCAACGCTAGCCGGTCTATGGCCGTAAATGGTGTCCATTAGCTCAAACCACTTCCAGTTTTTCCTACTGGCACCACTCGTGTTGTTATTATCTTTGACCAAGCGATATTCACTCTTCATCTTTTTGAGTTTTTCCCTACACTGCACGACAGTCCTCGAGTAGCCGCTTGTGGACATCTGTGTAGAGACCTCCTGAAATACTTTAATATTGAGAGTTGTCCCGTCGAGCTCCCGCTGGATCTTATCATCTGCAATGTAATGTAGGAACGTCGTCACTTCCTCGACCAACCACGGCGTGCTTTTCTTTTCCATTTTAGCTCCTCTGTTGACAAAAATGCTGTTTATAAAAATGCTGCAAGCTTCGCTATATATATATGCGACGCTAGGGATTATCTCGCGCGCCGATTGTGACGATTCTCTCTGACCAATCAGCAGTCGAGAGTGTTGACGTCACAACTCAGCCTGGTTGTTCCTGGCCCTAGAACCACGATTTTATGAGGCCAGAAAAACTGTGAATTAGGACCCGCCGGCCGGTACTAGGCCAAGTGGAAACGCAACCAAAGTCGGGCCGCTGACGTCACAGCCCTCTTAAACCGGGCTCCGCGCTGTAGTGGAAACGCGCCATAAGTCTGCGTGGGCTATAATGCTAACAATATATATAATATAATTAATGCTATTTAAAGCAACTTCTGCACATTTTCCTCACCATTGCAGGTTCTCTGTGCTGTTGGCCCGTACTGACACCTCTCCCTATGTTCTCCTCCATGTTCTCCTCCATGTTCTCCTCTATGTTCCCCTCTCCCCATGTTCTCCTCCATGTTCTCCTCTATGTTCCCCTCTCCCCATGTTCTCCTCCATGTTCTCCTCCATGTTCTCCTCTATGTCCACCTCTCTCTATGTTCTCCTCCATGTTCTCCTCCATGTTCTCCTCTATGTCCACCTCTCTCTATGTTCTCCTCCATGTTCCCCTCTCCTTCAGCGACGTTCCTCTCACGTTAGACGTCCTCTCTTCATGTTCTCCTCCATGTTCCCCTTTCCTTCAGCGACGTTCCTCTCACATTAGAGACGTCCTCTCTCTATGTTCTCCTCTATGTTCCCCTCTCTCTATGTTCTCCTCCATGTTCCCCTCTCCTTCAGCGACGTTCCTCTCACGTTAGAGACGTCCTCTCTTCATGTTCTCCTCCATGTTCCCCTTTCCTTCAGCGACGTTCCTCTCACGTTAGAGACGTCCTCTCTCTATGTTCTCCTCTATGTTCCCCTTTCCTTCAGCGATGTTCCTGAAGAGACGTCCTCTCTTCATGTTCTCCTCTATGTTCCCCTCTCCTTCAGCGACGTTCCTCTCACGTTAGAGACGTCCTCTCTTCATGTTCTCCTCTATGTTCCCCTCTCCTTCAGCGATGTTCCTGAAGAGACGTCCTCTCTTCATGTTCTCCTCTATGTTCCCCTCTCCTTCAGCGATGTTCCTGAAGAGACGTCCTCTCTTCATGTTCTCCTCTATGTTCCCCTCTCCTTCAGCGATGTTCCTGAAGAGACGTCCTCTCTCCATGTTCTCCTCTATGTTCCCCTTTCCTTCAGCGACGTTCCTCTCACGTTAGAGACGTCCTCCCTCCATGTTCTCCTCCATGTTCCCCTCTCCTTCGGCGACGTTCCTCTCACGTTAAAGACGTCCTCTCTTCATGTTCTCCTCTATGTTCCCCTTTCCTATGGCGACGTTCCTCTCACGTTAGAGACGTCCTCTCTTCATGTTCTCCTCCATGTTACCCTCTCCTTCGGCGACGTTCCTCTCACGTTAAAGACGTCCTCTCTTCATGTTCTCCTCTATGTTCCCCTTTCCTTCAGCGACGTTCCTCTCACGTTAGAGACGTCCTCCCTCCATGTTCTCCTCCATGTTCTCCTCCATGTTCCCCTTCATGTTCTCCTCCATGTTCCCCTTCATGTTCTCCTCCATGTTCCCCTCTCCTTCAGCGACGTTCCTCTCACGTTAGAGACGTCCTCTCTTCATGTTCTCCTCTATGTTCCCCTTTCCTTCAGCGATGTCCCTGAAGAGACGTCCTCTTCGACCCCCAACAGAACAAACTTCTGCCTGCAGGGCATCGTTCTGCAGGGGAGACACTTCCAGCACGCCCAGATGCCCTCTGGGGGACGGAGACCAGGCCAGAGGTGAGTCCTCTCATACGTCCTTATGTCTCTCTCATCACACATTATATATGTCCTTATGTCTCTCATCACACAGTATATATGTCCTTATGTCTCACATCACACAGTATATACGTCCTTATGTCTCTCATCACACAGTATATATGTCCTTATGTCTCTCATCACACAGTATATATGTCCTTATGTCTCACATCACACAGTTTATATGTCCTTATGTCTCTCTCATCACACATTATATATGTCCTTATGTCTCTCTCATCACACATTATATATGTCCTTATGTCTCTCATCACACAGTTTATATGTCCTTATGTCTCTCATCACACAGTTTATATGTCCTTATGTCTCTCATCACACAGTTTATATGTCCTTATGTCTCTCATCACACAGTTTATATGTCCTTATGTCTCTCATCACACAGTTTATATGTCCTTATGTCTCTCATCACACAGTATATATGTCCTTATGTCTCTCATCACACAGTATATATGTCCTTATGTCTCACATCACACAGTTTATATGTCCTTATGTCTCTCATCACACATTATATATGTCCTTATGTCTCATCACACAGTATATATGTCCTTATGTCTCTCTCATCACACAGTATATATGTCCTTATGTCTCTCATCACACAGTATATATGTCCTTATGTCTCATCACACAGTTTATATGTCCTTATGTCTCTCATCACACAGTTTATATGTCCTTATGTCTCTCACATCACACAGTTTATATGTCCTTATGTCTCTCATCACACAGTATATATGTCCTTATGTCTCTCTCATCACACAGTATATCTGTCCTTATGTCTCTCTCATCACACAGTATATCTGTCCTTATGTCTCTCTCATCACACAGTATATCTGTCCTTATGTCTCTCTCATCACACAGTATATATGTCCTTATGTCTCTCTCATCACACAGTATATATGTCCTTATGTCTCTCTCATCACACAGTATATCTGTCCTTATGTCTCTCTCATCACACAGTATATATGTCCTTATGTCTCTCTCATCACACAGTATATATGTCCTTATGTCTCTCTCATCACACAGTATATATGTCCTTATGTCTCTCTCATCACACAGTATATATGTCCTTATGTCTCTCTCATCACACAGTATATATGTCCTTATGTCTCTCATCACACAGTATATATGTCCTTATGTCTCTCTCATCACACAGTATATACGTCCTTATGTCTCTCATCACACAGTATATATGTCCTTATGTCTCTCTCATCACACAGTATATATGTCCTTATGTCTCTCTCATCACACAGTATATATGTCCTTATGTCTCTCATCACACAGTATATATGTCCTTATGTCTCTCATCACACAGTTTATATGTCCTTATGTCTCTCATCACACAGTATATATGTCCTTATGTCTCTCATCACACAGTATATATGTCCTTATGTCTCTCATCACACAGTATATATGTCCTTATGTCTCTCATCACACAGTATATATGTCCTTATGTCTCATCACACAGTATATATGTCCCTATGTCTCACACAACACACAGTATATATGTCCT
The DNA here is from genome assembly GCA_031216635.1 of Dissostichus eleginoides. Classification (NCBI taxonomy): domain Eukaryota; kingdom Metazoa; phylum Chordata; class Actinopteri; order Perciformes; family Nototheniidae; genus Dissostichus; species Dissostichus eleginoides. The sequence goes on along the minus strand of CM062281.1, from coordinate 28,739,785 downwards.
TATGTCTCTCACATCACAGTATATACGTCCTTCTGTCTCTCTCATCACACAGTATATATGTCCTTATGTCTCTCTCATCACACAGTATATATGTCCTTATGTCTCTCATCACACAGTATATATGTCCTTATGTCTCTCTCATCACACAGTATATACGTCCTTCTGTCTCTCACATCTTTAAGTGAATGGTAGACTTTAATAAAATGAATTATTGAGACATTTCTATTCTTGATTTATCCTCACGCAGCCTTGATTTAAAGGAAAGGTAAGACTCTCGTACTCGGAGTGTATCTTTAGACTCATTTCACCCCCTTTGTCCCCTAAATATCATATATTTCCTGATCTGTTTGTCTCTGCAGATACACTGTAAGACTTTCTGTTAACGTGTGGTTTCCTTTCACGATAAGTGCTTTCTTCTGTAACATGCAGCTCACTGTGCTGTGACCAAACTCCACAAAGGAAGCATTAATGCACATTAAACACCTCATTAACAGTTTAGAGTGTACTTAGAGCCAGGTGCTTCTTTCCACTGCTGTTATAGCAGAGTGTACGTAGAGCCAGGTGCTTCTTCCACTGCTGTTATAGCAGAGTGTACGTAGAGCCAGGTGCTTCTTCCACTGCTGTTATAGCAGAGTGTACGTAGAGCCAGGTGCTTCTTCCACTGCTGTTATAGCAGAGTGTACGTAGAGCCAGGTGCTTCTTCCACTGCTGTTATAGCAGAGTGTACGTAGAGCCAGGTGCTTCTTCCACTGCTGTTATAGCAGAGTGTACGTAGAGCCAGGTGCTTCTTCCACTGTTGTTATAGCAGAGTGTACGTAGAGCCAGGTGCTTCTTCCACTGCTGTTATAGCAGAGTGTACGTAGAGCCAGGTGCTTCTTCCACTGCTGTTATAGCAGAGTGTACGTAGAGCCAGGTGCTTCTTCCACTGCTGTTATAGCAGAGTGTACGTAGAGCCAGGTGCTTCTTCCACTGCTGTTATAGCAGAGTGTACGTAGAGCCAGGTGCTTCTTCCACTGCTGTTATAGCAGAGTCAAAGTGTTTTTCTGAAGGTTATTACATCTCTTTGGCTTTATCTCCATGTTTTCTGACCCTGAAGTCCACATTTCTTAGTTTCTTTTGAGAGATGTCAAGTCTTACGCCGTTTGATTCCACGAAGCCTTCTGCATGTTTTTCCTATTTATTAAAATGTCTAATTTGAGTATAAACCCCTGGAGATGCAGCATGTCTTGTTCAAGGCATGCACAATAATCAAATAAATTAACAGACATGTAAATTATATCAATAAACAATATATTTAACAATTCAAACATCTTGAAAGCTCCTGGAAGTTACACTTTCCCCATCATCTTGCATCGAGCCAAAGTCCTGGTTCTAATTCTGATTACCTGTTTGTACAACACCATGTTTACACGGCAGTTTCTCTGACCATATCGTCTTTTTTTCTCCTGCAGAAACGACTTCTCCACCACACCGCAGGGGGTCGAAGTGGACAGCATCGTGCTCACCTGTCCAGAGATCTCAGGTACAATCATTACAACTATTTTCAAGCATTTATCTTATTTAAATAGCTTCATTTACCAGCTCGGAGATAAGCAGATTTGAGTCAAGTTTGTCTCAAAATATTTCAATCTTTATTTATTTATATAGCACATTTAAAACTGTGTGTGTGTGTGTGTGTGTGTGTGTGTGTGTGTGTGTGTGTGTGTGTGTGTTGTGTGTGTGTGTGTGTGTGTGTGTGTGTGTGTGTGTGTGTGTGTGTGGTGTGTGTGTGTGTGTGTGTGTGTGTGGTGTGTGTGTGTGTGTGTGTGTGTGTGTGTGTGTGTGTGTGTGTGTGTGTGTGTGTGTGTGTGTGTGTGTGTGTGTGTGTGTGTGTGTGTGTGTGTGTGTGTGTGTGTATATTATGTTTGAACCTCCTAATCGTTGTGTTGTTCCTCCTTTCAGACGAGGATCAGCTGAGTGTGAAGCGACGTGTTCATCAGCTGAAGAGGAAACCGCTGGAGGTTTTCTGCTCCTTCCCCTCGCAGGTCAAAGCAGCAGAGGTAAGGACTACATTACCCAGAAACCCCGCTGCTGAACACCTATAGATGAGAGCAACGCTACGGCACTTTGTGGCAAAATTAAGCCCACTTTCCGGTGAAAACAAAGCGTCAGCGCCAAACGGAAAAATGCTGCTTTTCCTGTAACATTTTTAAAGTGATTCTAGAAAACAATCTTTCTGTTCGTTAAAAAATGTATAATTACTCCAGAAAGCGTCAGACGGCAGAGACAGCTTTACGATAAAGAACAAGCTAACTTGTTAAATATCGAGACACACATTAGTAATAATAGAATAAAATAAAGGCAAATAAGTTCAAATTTATGGCTAAAAATGAGGAGCAGCAATTTAAAGAACTTAGTGACATAGAAAAGAACGCACTAAGTGTTGAGAAATATTATTAAAATGTATTTTTTTCCACATAAAATGTATTATTGCACAGTATTGCAAGAAAAGATTCTATATTGCACATTGCACAAGAATACTTTTTCCGGTTTTTAAAAGAGAAAATAAGATAAAAACGTTACTTAGTGATTTACAAATAAAACGACCCCAACGATCACTAGGTTTCTCAAATAAATAATGTGACTTTGAACGTCCCCTATAATGCAAAATCCACTTCTTCATGTCTCTTCTACATCAACATGTGTCCCCTCTTCTTCATGTCTCTTCTACATCAACATGTGTCCCCTCTTCTTCATGTCTCTTCTACATCAACATGTGTCCCCTCTTCTCCATGTCTCTTCTACATCAACATGTGTCCCCTCTGTGTAAAGAGACTCTGAAAGTTTCAGGAACAAAGATTCTCTCTCTTTTTCTCCTGATCCATTTCTATAAAAACCTGTCTGAAAATGAGCTGATCAGATTTTGGCCACTTTGTGATGTCATAACGATGTTTTGTCTTGTGTAACCATTAGCCAATCAGCAACCAAGGTAACCCCCCCCCCCCCCCCCCCTTATCACCTGAATCTCCTCCTAGAGCTCCATTGAGTTCTTTGTAACCAAATCTCTCTCAGAGGGGCGTGGGGAGGGGCTCCTTATTTTCATCTAAAGTAACAGACAGAGAATCAGCACTTTGGAAACAGGGCTGAAACAGAGGGGATTATGGGATGCTGCAATGATCTGTTTGGTGTTTCAGCCAATCAGAGACAGGCTCTGTATATATCTGAGACCTGGGATATATTGATGAAGAACAGGATAATAGAGGACCTTTAAACATTGTTTTCTAAAGTGAGCTATAACACAGTTTTAATATCCATCCATCCATCCATCCATCCACCCATCCATCCATCCATCCATCCATCTATCCATCCATCCATCCATCCATCCATCCATCCATCCATCCATCCATCCATCTCATCTATAATATATCTATCTAATGTGTTTGAATCCCCCCTCTAGTCCAAGCCCCCCCTGCAGCCTCTTTGCCCCACGGTGTACCACACGGTGTGCATGAAGTGTAAAAAGCCCAGTGAGGACATCAGCATGTGTGTGACCTGTGGCAGTGGAGCGGCGCTGCTTTCCTCCGTGACCCCGCGACCCCCCCTCAGGTCCTCCTCTGGACCAATCAGCTTGCAGCAGAGCTTCTACAGACCCGCCTCCACCTTGAGGGGCTCCAGAGGATCGCTGCTGCCTCTGAGCAACAGTAACGGTCTCTCAGCGGGGGGCTCGGGGTACCAGGGAGCCAGAAACCCTCCCAAAGGGAAGAGGGCGACGGCGGCACATCGGCACGAACTCAACGACCCCAGTGAGTACTTTAGAGAAGTGGTAGCTAACCTTTTTATGAGCCACGGTACATTTTTTTTATTTAAAGAGTCCTCTCCTGCTGATGTTCAGGTGTATATCAGTATGTAATGTCTCTACTTTAAAGAGTCCTCTCCTGCTGATGTTCAGGTGTATATCAGTATGTAGTGTCTCTACTTTAAAGAGTCCTCTCCTGTTGATGTTCAGGTGTATATCAGTATGTAGTGTCTCTATTTAAAGAGTCCTCTCCTGCTGATGTTCAGGTGTATATCAGTATGTAGTGTCTCTACTTTAAAGAGTCCTCTCCTGCTGATGTTCAGGTGTATATCAGTATGTAGTGTCTCTACTTTAAAGAGTCCTCTCCTGCCGATGTTCAGGTGTATATCAGTATGTAGTGTCTCTACTTTAAAGAGTTCTCCCCTGCCGATGTTCAGGTGTATATCAGTATGTAGTGTCTCTACTTTAAAGAGTCCTCTCCTGCCGATGTTCAGGTGTATATCAGTATGTAGTGTCTCTACTTTAAAGAGTCCTCTCCTGCTGATGATCAGGTGTTTATCAGTATGTAGTGTCTCTACTTTAAAGAGTCCTCTCCTGCTGATGTTCAGGTGTATATCAGTATGTAGTGTCTCTACTTTAAAGAGTCCTCTCCTGCTGATGTTCCGGTGTATATCAGTACGTAGTGTCTCTACTTTAAAGAGTCCTCTCTTGCTGATGTTCAGGTGTATATCAGTACGTAGTGTCTCTACTTTAAAGAGTCCTCTTTCCTCCACAGTTGTTCTGTCCAGTGATGAAGAGGAGGAGGCTGATAATGCCAGTACAGGAAGTGTGAGCCGATTGGACAGCGTTTCTCCTCGCCCCGCTGACTCCGCCCACTCCTCTCCGGCGCCCTCTGGTGGTCGAGTGGAGGCGGCGGTGAAAAGTGCCGGAGAGGAGGAGGAAATGAACGCCGACTTTTTTGAAGACGTCAACATGAAGATCACGATACCGAGAAGATCCCGGATGAAAGACCAGGTGAGGAGCGGAGACATTAGGAAGTTAGGGATTTAAATATAAGAAATGTAAGTGTTCTTTTAATCTTCCTTAAAGTCATTTCATTTTATGAATGTATTTATTACTTAAATGATTGTTATATATACATGTATATAAAATAATAATTAGAAAAAAAGGTATTTATTTAATTTATTGTTATTAGTTTTAGTCCTTTTTATCCTTCATAGTTTTAGTCGATGAAAAATCATTACATTTAGTCAACTTTTAGTCAAAATGTTTTCTCTCTTTAAACTAATTCAGTTTGGCAAACACAGGTATCTGAAATCTGAATCAAGGTGACAGCATCAAGTGTTGAAATTCGTAAAGCAACATTTCACTCTCTTAACACTTTGCTTGTGTAATATCTAGGGATGGGTATCGTTAAGGTTTTTAACGGTACTACTACTCTTAAAAATCTGTGTGCACGCCGCTGCAGCTTGTCTGTGAGGCCCCTCCCCCCGCACAGAGAGAGAGAGAGGCCCCGCCTCCGCACACAGAGAGAGAGAGAGGCCCCGCCTCCGCACACAGAGAGAGAGAGAGAGGCCCCGCCCTCCGCACACAGACGAGACACAGGGAGATCGCTCTTCTGGAGTGAAGAGAGCGGAAATAATGTTATTGCAAGTTAGAAACCTGAGATGCATTTTGACAGACAATCTAAATATTAGATATTTCCCTCCAACAATTGGGGGGAAATATCCTGCATTTTGAATGTCCGATAGTCCACCATTAACACCTTAGTCCCGTCTCGTCTCGTCAACGAAAACTAAATATACATTTCGTCATAGTTTTCGTTTTCAAGAATCTATTTCAGCTCGTCATCTTCTCGTCTTAGTCGTGTAAAAAAAAAAGATTTTTCGTCATCGTTTTTGTTGACGAAATTAACACTGCATACAATTAGCCATTTGTTAATTCAAACAAAGTAAATATCTGTTTTAAATAAGTTGATGAATGAAATGTCAAAGAAAGATAGTTTTCATTATCCCCATTATAATTACAATTATTATAATTACAGCAAACGTTTAAAAACTGCACAGAGAATGAAATGAACTGGGAATTCAAAGTAATGCGAGGAGAATAAAGGAGCCTTTAAAATGTGTTGAAGTAAAACCAAACCTGTGTGAAGACCCTAAGAAGCACAGACCCCCCCCCCCCCCCCCTCCCTCTCTAATGTTTACATATTCATTATTTTATTTTGCAGTTTGGGAACCAACCCCCCGAGCAGTTTTCCCAGAGGACGAAGAAACCCAAACTCTCTCCTGATAAATGTGACAGCATCATCCTGGAGTGTCGCAGCGTGCGGATAGGAACTCTGCGCCGCATGGTGACCAAGCCCGTCGTCGTGAGTAATCCCATTACTTTTTAAATATTTCCTCCAGACTCTGCACAGTCTAATCTGGGCCAGGGGTGTCCAAACCTTTTTTTCACCGATGGCCACATACAGAAAAACATACGAAGTGCTGGGCCGCTCACTAGAGGTATATCGCCTCATAGGTTCAGTTATAAGTTGGAAAAGTCAATCCAATGTAGGGAAAGGATGCTTAGGGAAAGGATGCTTGAGAATGCTTTTAGAACAAATCAGCCTTCATCACAGCTCTCCAGAGGGTTTACTTTATTTTGTTATCAGCTCATTCCTTAAAACAGAAACTTCAGATTGATTATAATATGAGGAAATAGAGCGGTGCAGGGATGAAGTATTCACCCTGAAGGAAGCTGCTGGTTCCCTCGACAACAAAGCAACGGGATTTCTCCACAGGATTTAGGAAAATAGCTCGAAATAAGATCTGTGGAAAAATAACCTGTTTGATAAATGCACGTTTTGTTCAGGATAATCTCCACGTGTCTTCCCTACTTTTATAATGTTCCTATCATAAATCTAAACGCCAGAAGCAAAATGCTAACGTGATGCTATAAAGGAACTACAGCCGAGTCCAGCAGCACGACTTCAACGTCACGCCAACTTCAGATCCATATTCAAACATACAGATTCTAAATGGAACGAGTTGAAGCGTTTGTTTGAACAGTCTGCAGGAGGCAGGTACTTGCTCTCAAGCAGAACAGGGCAAACTAACTTAGAGGAGTGTTCACGTGTTCGGCGTAATGACGTACAACGTCCTCCACGACTTCTGTAGTCCTATTCAGCCACTTGGTAACAACCATCGTTTTTCAGACACGTCAACTCTTCAGAAATCCCCAGTGGGGTCACTGCTGATGATTTAATGTCCTAGAACAAAACGTGATCCGTCTCTTCAATGTGTCTCAACCACAGACCTTAGTTCCAGATATTTTCAAAGATCCTATGGAGAAATCCCATTGGCTCTGAGACCAGGGAACAGGAAGTGGTGAAATGCTGACTCACTTCCGGGTTTTAGGACTCATTCCTGCACCTCTCTATATGAAGGGTTTATTTCAAGGTTGTTATGGAAACAAGTTATTGGGCTTTTTTCTTATCAACTTAGATTTGTTAGAAAATGTTTTCAACTTTAATTGACTGAATTTATTTTAAAAGTAGGCTTATGAATACTACAGTGTAATATATGTTTACATATATATTTAAGAAGTACAAGCTCAAGTTTCATCTGAGGGCCGATTGAATGGCCCGCGGGCCGTAGTTTGGACTCCCCTGATCGAGGCACCTTGAGGCCCAATTCGATTACATTTTTTGATTTGATTTATTTCGAACGTGTAAAACAATAATACAAAAAAAGAATAATGAAATGAAACATGAGAATGATGATACTATACAAACTCCAGCAGTCTTAAAATGCATATACAAAAATATTACTGATTCTAAATTATATATAAACAAATGATCTAATTACAGATCCGAAAAGGAGTGGGAAGAAGTTTACACTTATTTAATCCCACCCAAAAACTAAATTATTAACATATATATAAATATATATATATATATTTTTATATATATATATTTTATATATATTTTTTTTTTCTATTTTTTCGTCCGCCACATAAAGGGCTGTTCCAATCCATCGAAGTCACTGCAGGTCGTTACACCGGCTTCCTGTCTGTCAAATAAGGAACTTAAAAGCACTTAATGGTTTATTTCTGCTACACTCTGAACCTCGTCTTGGCCCGTGCGGTTTGACGTCCTCAGAGTTAAACATGGAGAAGCAGCGTTCTGTGTTTTGTGTCCAAGTTAAAGTTTTATTAGTTGAATGAAAAATGATAAATTTGTCTTTTCAGTTTTCCATCGACCAGATCCAGCTGGAGACTGAAGGTAGGAGAGAAGCAGCTTTTGCTTTTCAGCTTTTTGACTGCATTATTCTGCTGCGGGACAATACAACTCATAACTCATTATATTATTTAATTGTTAATACATTTCTAAGGTAAAACAACTCGTTAAAGTGCCAGTGAAGTGCATTTTTTTGCGCCAAAATGAAATGGCAGTTTCATTTCTTACATATAATTGTACCTGTTCATGGCTAAAATAATTTTTTAGGAAGTGCGAGGGACGAGATAAACATCGCAAATTTTTCAGAGTCTGAGCCTACCGCTGCTGCAGACGATAGCGGCTGTGACGTCACAAGATGGGCCCAGTTGTGATTGTAAACATGGCGGAGCCTTCGGAAAGTGATACTGGTGCGAGAGAAATGAGTGATTTTGACAGCTTTTCGGACAGGATAGATGAGGAAAGTGGCCATGGAAGTCAATTTAGTTGAGGACAATATTTTGTCATAGATCTAGAGTAGATCTACACACAGGATTGGCCATCACCTGATCATACATTCATCTGTTCATAGCATGATGCAACATTCATGTTCACATGCAGTGTTGTGCTAGTTACTGAAAACCAGTAACTAGTTACAATTACTAGTTACTTCACTACTTACACCAAAAAGTAATGCGTTACTGTGAAAAGTAACTTTTTAGTTACTTAAAAAAGGGCACCCATTAATGCCCTTATACTGTAGCCTTCATTTCAGTACTGTTATTGCATCGGAGAATAATACAACCTGTTGATCAACTTGACATGCATTTGCATCACTGAACTCTGCTAAGCAATGTGGTCTATACAAACACAAACACAAAGATATGTTTCAAAGTGCCAATCCAGCCGCTGTTGCTTAGGTGGAGGTGGAGTGGCGTCGGATGAGTCTGGGTCTGTGGTCTTAGCTACTAGCTTCGTCCCAGCATGTTGTTTCTGCAGATGTTTCAACAGATTTTAATTGCTGTTTTGGGCAGTCGATAGGATCTTTGACCCGCCAAGACACAACTTACATTTAACTAAAACGTTCTTTTCTTTGTGCTCGACAAAAGTGAAATAGTGAGAATATCTCCAGGCGGAGAAACTCGACTTGAGCTCTGCCGCCGCCATGATAGTCTTGTTAGTAGACACAAACACAGTGGCCTTTATTTTTCATAAACAATCTACGAATCTACGAAACAATAACACCAGCCACTCACCTTCATCTTTTGGGAACAGAAACATCGCCACTTCGGCAGAATTGACATTACCACAGCCAGCGGCAATGCATCGCTTCCCGTGTGTTTTTCCTCCCTTTTTCTTCACTGTCGCCTCCATTGTCAGGTTTCCTCGATTGGCAATCACTTCCAGTCGACTGCGAAACACTTTCCAATAAAATACTCGCTCAAAAACGTTGGTAAATTCCACTTTGAAACAGAGACAAAATGAACGGTGGTGAATGTAAACACTTCGGCTGAGCCCATCTTCTGACGTCACGCAGTAGATCGCAAGCCACGCCCACGAAGGCGGATTTCCCAGCGGAAAATTCCAACTCGTCAAATTCGTTGCTATTCCAACATCTTTGATATGGGTTCCAATGGACAATTTTGGTCATTACTATACGTATTAGCATAAAAGATCATGCACCGGCGCACACTTCAGTGGGTCTTTAAATCACAGTTTTTTTTACTCTTCTCTTAAGTACACACAAACATTCACACAGAAATACAAAATAAACAATCTTATTAAATGTTATTTTGTGCGTGTGTCTGTTCATGTATGTTTGTGTGTGTGTGTGTGCGCGTTCGTGTGTGATCGTGAGCGTATGTTCTTGTGTGTGTTCGTTCGTGTGTGTTTGTGTGTTCCTGTGTGTGTTTGTGTTTTTGTGTGTGTTCCTGTGTGTGTGTTACTGTGTGTGTGTGTGTTCCTCTGTGTGTCTGTGTTCCTGTGTGTGCTCCTGTGGTTCCTCTGTGTGTGTGTGTGTTCCTGCGTGTGTGTTCCTGTGTGTGTGTGTTCCTGTGTCTTCATGTGTATGTGTTCCTGTGTCTTCCTGTGTGTGTTCCTGTCTGTGTGATCCTGTGTGTGTGTGTGTGTTCCTGTCTGTGTGATCCTGTGTGTGTGTGTGTGTTCCTGTATCTCCATGTGTGTGTGTGTGTGTTTGTGTGTGTGTGTGTTCCCGTGTCTTCATGTGTGTGTTCAGGTCCGGAGTGTAACTCGGTGGAGAACGTGTATTTCCGAGCGTCGGAGCTCATCAGCTGTGAGTGGTGCAAAATCCGGAAACTCCCGGTCCTTTTCTTCCAGACGACGGCAGACGAGTGTTTTCGACTTCGATCACAACTCAACATGAACGAGGACAAGACGGGGGAATGGTACGACTGTGCCGGACACCGTGAGTACACAAATACTGTGTAAATAATATACACCTGTGCACCTGTATGTAGAGTGTTACCTCTGGATTAATGATAGATATAGATAGATACATTTATCTATCTATCTATATCTATCATTAATCCAGAGTGTGTGTGTGTGTGTGTGTGTGTGTGTGTGTGTGTGTGTGTGTGTGTGTGTGTGTGTGTGTGTGTGTGTGTGTGTGTGTGTGTGTGTGTGTGTGTGTGTGTGTGTGTGTGTGTGTGTGTGTGTGTGTGTGTGTGTGTGTGTGTGTGTGTGTGTGTGTGGAGAAGGGGGGGAATGGTAAGAAGAAGAAGAAGAACCTTTATTCATCCCCCCTCACACTATATTTCTCTAGAAAACCCCCTGATTTTAGTAGAAAATCTGTGTTATAGTGACCTATTTATAATTAAAAGACACTTATGATACATTTCAACCTCACTTAAGGTTAATTAGTGTCCCTAAAGGCCCGGACACACCGAGCCGATTTTCGGCGTCGATAGATGTCGGGCCGTCGATGAGCGTCGTGTCGGCCTACTCAGATTGGTGTGTACTGCACCGTCGTGTCTTTTCGGCCGTGCCGACACCTTCCGCCGCCGACTCGACATGTTGAATCGGGAGGCTGTCGGCAAAAGAAATCACTCTGATTGGCTGTTCAGCTAGCGAATCAGTGCATGAGAAGCGAAACGGAAGTGAGGGACCCAAACAAACTATTAAGAAGGCAAATCTGAGATTTCCTTTAACTCCAGCTCTCCACACAGGTTCGGGAAAGCCCCGTGAGCTTCTCGCTGTAGAGGGAAAATGGAACGCACACGCTATTTGTTGTTTGTTCATATCACACAGTCTGTTCTTCTTCTCTCGGTTATCACGCAGTCTGTCTTCCGGTTGTTGCCTCTTTTGAATGACGAATACACACTACCGCCGCCTGCTGGTAAGGAGAGTTATTGCCACTCACACATGCGCAGTGCGTACGTGCTACTTGGCCGTCGGCTGAAGTCTTTGCGGTGTGTTCCAGTGCGACACATGGCCAAGACGCAGGAGACGTGAGGCGACACAACAATCGGGTCCGTCGGGACGTGTTCTTTGGTGTCAGTTTGGTGTGTCTGGGCCTTAAAATGTTCCCTGGTTTCCCTCAGAGTCGGACGAGAAGTTCATCGTCCTGATCTTCGAGAACGGCCTGGTGTCGAAGGAGCAGAACTTCCTGGACGAGATCCTGCGAGAGATCGGGAGGAAAAACAATCTCAGCGACTTCCCGTCAGATCTGCCCTTCGAGGAGGCCAACATCCGGCTGGTGAACTACAACAAGGCGTCCAAACAGAAGGAGGACAAGGTGCGTTCAGGGACATGTCACACAGGGAAATAACCAACATTTACAGGTTAAAATTACTTAGTCAGCGGTTCTGATCGGTAGAGCTGCGTTTTTTTAAAGATAATTTCTGACATGGATAAATCTTCAGTTTGTCGTCAAGGCAAAAATAAATCTGGCTTGTTAAACTATAAACAGCTAGAAAGTAAATGTTTAATTACTAAATAACAAGGTGCGTTCAGGGACACGTCACACGGGAAATAACAAAGATTTACAGGTTAAAATTACGAGAGATAATGGATCATTTTATATAAACAATACACAGCTACATTTTTAATTACTAAATAACAAAAACCCTTATACAGCTCCAACAAAGATAAAACGCACCAAATAATATATATATTTTATTTTTCTTTGTGTAATATTTTGTTTTTTATTAAAGAGCACATATAATAATACAGTGGTTCAAATGAAGCAGTGTTTTTTCTTAATTTTTTTAAATATATGTATATTAATTATTTTGTGAAATTAGTAATTTAATGTTTAAAAGTGTTATTTTAATTTCCCCCTCTCTGCAGGAGAAGCCGATGCAAACCTCGCAGGGATCCCCGGTTACCAATATAACGCCGCTGAGCCCGGTCGCCATGGCAACACGCACACGCATGTCTACCCGGCAACACAGCAGCTACTTCGAGGACGATGAGGAGGAAATGACCGACCTCCAGCACACCTTCTCCGGACCAATCATCAAGTGAGGGTTCATACTCTGCTGGCGTTTTAGAAACTAATATAGAACTGTTTATACGGGAAATTAAACACTTTTGTTTGTGCTTGAGGTTAAAGTTAGTGGTCCAAAAGGAATCAGAATAGTAGTTCACCGAGACCAAGTGTTACGTCCCCACTAAGGTCTAGGGGACTTGGAGACAATAACACACAACAACCAATAAAAATGAGGGAGTCAGCGTAAAGGTTGTTGAAAGGTTTATTTCTTTTAAACCTTGAACCGAACATAAATCGAACAGAAATACTCTTTGTGTGAGGAGGAGGAGGAGGAGACAAGGGACTGTGCCAAACAAAAGAAATAAGCATAACAAAACCAGGCCTATCTCTACATCTATCCTTTGAAACCAAAACTCAAACAAAAACCCTCACTAACTAAACTACTCCGAACTGGACAAAACAGAATACAGGGGTGGCAACAATCCGCTAACCTAGTGTGTCTAAACATTAGTTACCTAACGTGTTGAGAAATGTACAGGGTACCCCAGACTTACCTAACTCCTCCACCTCTCAACACACACACTTTCACAAAGGTCAGAACAACAAGGTAGAATGACTTTCTATTCTGCAGTCAAATTCAGGCTCCTCTATCAGCAACAGGCCCAGAGTGAGAGAGAGCGGGAAGACTTCCTGGGTGCCTCCTTTATGGTCGGCCCTGGCTGCTGATAGGCCAGCTGAGGGTGAGAGTATCCTATCAGCCATCAGACTCAGGTGCACAGGCAGATTCCGATCAGCTGCTGATTAGCTGTGCAGCAGACAGGGAGAAGAGAGAAAAACAGGAGGGAAGGAGAACCACACAAGTACAGCCTGCCTGGCACGTAACACCAAGTAATGACCAAGACTTTAAGAGGTCGAGACCAAGACTTTAAGAGGGTCGAGACCAAGACTTTAAGGGGTCGAGACCAAGACTTTAAGAGGTCGAGACCAAGACTTTAAGAGGTCGAGAACAAGACTTTAAGAGGTCGAGACCATGACTTTAAAGTGCCAGTGAAGTGCATTTTTTTGCGCCAAAATGAAATGGCAGTTTCATTTCTTACATATAATTGTACCTGTTCATGGCTAAAATAATTTTTTAGGAAGTGCGAGGGACGAGATAAACATCGCAAATTTTTCAGAGTCTGAGCCTACCGCTGCTGCAGACGATAGCGGCTGTGACGTCACAAGATGGGCCCAGTTGTGATTGTAAACATGGCGGAGACTTCGGAAAGTGATACTGGTGCGAGAGAAATGAGTGATTTTGACAGCTTTTCGGACAGGATAGATGAGGAAAGTGGCCATGGAAGTCAATTTAGTTGAGGACAATATTTTGTCATAGATCTAGAGTAGATCTACACACAGGATTGGCCATCACCTGATCATACATTCATCTGTTCATAGCATGATGCAACATTCATGTTCACATGCAGTGTTGTGCTAGTTACTGAAAACCAGTAACTAGTTACAATTACTAGTTACTTCACTACTTACACCAAAAAGTAATGCGTTACTGTGAAAAGTAACTTTTTAGTTACTTAAAAAAGGGCACCCATTAATGCCCTTATACTGTAGCCTTCATTTCAGTACTGTTATTGCATCGGAGAATAATACAACCTGTTGATCAACTTGACATGCATTTGCATCACTGAACTCTGCTAAGCAATGTGGTCTATACAAACACAAACACAAAGATATGTTTCAAAGTGCCAATCCAGCCGCTGTTGCTTAGGTGGAGGTGGAGTGGCGTCGGATGAGTCTGGGTCTGTGGTCTTAGCTACTAGCTTCGTCCCAGCATGTTGTTTCTGCAGATGTTTCAACAGATTTTAATTGCTGTTTTGGGCAGTCGATAGGATCTTTGACCCGCCAAGACACAACTTACATTTAACTAAAACGTTCTTTTCTTTGTGCTCGACAAAAGTGAAATAGTGAGAATATCTCCAGGCGGAGAAACTCGACTTGAGCTCTGCCGCCGCCATGATAGTCTTGTTAGTACACAAACACAGTGGCCTTTATTTTTCATAAACAATCTACGAATCTACGAAACAATAACACCAGCCACTCACCTTCATCTTTTGGGAACAGAAACATCGCCACTTCGGCAGAATTGACATTACCACAGCCAGCGGCAATGCATCGCTTCCCGTGTGTTTTTCCTCCCTTTTTCTTCACTGTCGCCTCCATTGTCAGGTTTCCTCGATTGGCAATCACTTCCAGTCGACTGCGAAACACTTTCCAATAAAATACTCGCTCAAAAACGTTGGTAAATTCCACTTTGAAACAGAGACAAAATGAACGGTGGTGAATGTAAACACTTCGGCTGAGCCCATCTTCTGACGTCACGCAGTAGATCGCAAGCCACGCCCACGAAGGCGGAGGTTTCCCAGCGGAAAATTCCAACTCGTCAAATTCGTTGCTATTCCAACATCTTTGATATGGGTTCCAATGGACAATTTTGGTCATTACTATACGTATTAGCATAACAGATCATGCACCGGCGCACACTTCACTGGGTCTTTAAGAGGTCGAGACCATGACTTTAAGAGGTCGAGACCATGACTTTAAGAGGTCGAGACCATGACTTTAAGAGGTCGAGACCATGACTTTAAGGGGTCGAGACCAAGACTTTAAGAGGTCGAGACCAAGACTTTAAGGGGTCGAGACCAAGACTTTAAGGGGTCAACACTTTAAGAGGTCGAGACCAAGACTTTAAGGGGTCGAGACCAAGACTTTAAGAGGTCGAGACCAACACCTTAAGGGGTCGAGACCAAGACTTTAAGAGGTCGAGACCAACACTTTAAGGGGTCGAGACCAAGACTTTAAGGGGTCAACACTTTAAGAGGTCGAGACCAAGACTTTAAGAGGTCGAGACCAAGACTTTAAGGGGTCGAGACCAAGACTTTAAGAGGTCGAGAACAAGACTTTACGAGGTCGAGACCATGACTTTAAGAGGTCGAGACCAACACTTTAAGAGGTCGAGACCAAGACTTTAAGGGGTCGAGACCAAGACTTTAAGAGGTCGAGACCAAGACTTTAAGGGGTCGAGACCAAGACTTTAAGAGGTCGAGACCATGACTTTAAGAGGTCGAGACCAAGACTTTAAGGGGTCGAGACCAAGACTTTAAGAGGTCGAGACCATGACTTTAAGAGGTTGAGACCAACACTTTAAGGGGTCGAGACCAAGACTTTAAGAGGTCGAGACCAAGACTTTAAGGGGTCAACACTTTAAGAGGTCGAGACCAAGACTTTAAGAGGTCGAGACCAAGACTTTAAGGGGTCGAGACCAAGACTTTAAGAGGTCGAGACCAAGACTTTAAGAGGTCGAGACCAAGACTTTAAGGGGTCGAGACCAAGACTTTAAGAGGTCAAGACCAAGACTTTAAGGGGTCGAGACCAAGACTATAAGGGGTAGAGACCAAGACTTTAAGAGGTCAAGACCAACACTTTAAGGGGTCGAGACCAAGACTTTAAGAGGTCGAGACCAAGACTTTAAGGGGTCAACACTTTAAGAGGTCGAGACCAAGACTTTAAGAGGTCGAGACCAAGACTTTAAGAGGTAGAGACCAAGACTTTAAGGGGTCGTGACCAAGACTTTTAAGAGGTCGAGATCAAGACTTTAAGAGGTCGAGACCAAGTCTTTAAGAGGTCGAGACCAAGACTTTAAGGGGTCGAGACCAAGACTTTAAGAGGTCAAGACCAAGACTTTAAGGGGTCAAGACCAAGACTATAAGGGGTAGAGACCAAGACTTTAAGGGGTAGAGACCAAGTCAAGACCAAGACTTTAAGAGGTCAAAACCCCTTAAATCATAAAAAAATAGTTTTTAATGATTTTACTGCACATTTTTATGTCTTGGTCTTGACTTGTTCTCCACCTCTTACAGTCTTGGTCTTGTCTTAAGATAAAGTACATCTTATCTTATCTTATCTTAAGACAAGACCTTAAGAGGTGGAGGAGTCCATTTCTGACATTTTCAGGATCAAATATTGCAGCTTTAACCAGAAAATGCCAATATTTTTCTCTCTTTGTGTTAGATTTTGATACATTTTGGGTCGATTTTGAAGATTAATGGACTCTGGATCATTTGGATTGGACAGATTGCTTATTTATTTGAAAAACATTGTCCACAGTTGAGGTAATAAAGTTCAGCTTGTGCTCTCTATATCCAATGGTTGAAACTCTACTCATGGCAATCAGTTTGTGGTCAAATTTAAGGATGTTGTCGTTTGACGATCACATGACAGCCATGATTTTACCTTACTGTATAATCAGTAATAATAATAATACATTGTATTTTTAAAGCACCTTTAAAGCTAAAAGCAATCCCAAAGTGCTACAGTAGGGCATACAAGACATGTATTCAAACACAAAGTATTTTTCTTTTTAATAAAAGGTTATTAGTCCCTTCTTAAAACACTGATTGACTGTCTCCATGTAATTACTCGTTTAACGTTGTGTTTGTGTTCCAGATTAATGGTGTACCCCCCTCCTCCAGCAAAAGGAGGGATTTCCGTCACTAACGAAGACCTGCACTGCCTTAACGAGGGAGAATTCCTCAACGACGTTATCTTAGACTTTTATTTAAAGTGAGTAAAAAAGAAAGAAACCTTCCTTTGAATGATGTCAACGTTTTTTATTTGCATTTTAAGAAATTATTCACAAAGCATACATAACGAAATAAACACATCTAGGTTCATAAATTAACTACATAACAGTTGACAAATCCTAAATGAAATGATAGTTATAATAGTAATAATACAAATAAAAGAATAGACACAATTATAATACTCAGGTATACATTAATGGTCAATTCTTACCTCATGTTCCTTATAAATTATATATCCTATATTCATTATATTGTTCTATACTTTACCCATTTTTCCACCTTTCCTCAAAGATATGCATTTGGTTTCTAATCTAGTGGTTTTCTCCATTACATGGATTTCATTTACTACAGTTGGTTATTCCATTGTGAGTTTATTAAGTTATTATCTTTTAGCCAATTCCTTGTAATGTGTTTAATGATCGCTATTCTTATCACTAGAAATAGGTAGGAATCTTTTTTTGAATTTCTCAGTCAAAATACTGAAAAAAAGTCAATATTTAAGAAAAAAGTAAATTCTTGGAAAATGTACAGTTTTTTTGAAGAAATTCAAAATTCTGGAAAAAAAGTCAATAATCTGGTAAAAAAAAGTCAATATTTAAGAAAAAAGTAAATTCTTGGAAAAAAAAATCTGAAAAATCTGAGGAAAATGTAAATTCTAAGAAAAAAGTAACTTTTTTGGAAGAAAAAAGTAAATTCTTGGAAAAAGTCAAAAATCTGAGAAAGTAAATTCTAAGGAAAAAGTCAATATTTAAGAAAAAAGTAAATTCTTGGAAAAAGTCAAAATTCAGAAAAATCGGAGAAAAATGTAAATTCTAAGAAAAAAGTAACTTTTTTGGAAGAAAAAAGTAAATTCTAAGGAAAAAGTCAATATTTAAGAAAAAAGTAAATTCTAAGGAAAAAGTCAATATTCAGAAAAATCGGAGAAAAATGTAAATTCTAAGAAAAAAGTAAATTCTAAGGAAAAAGTCAATTCTAAGAAAAAAGTAAATTCTAAGGAAAAAGTCAATTTCTTTGGAAAAAATTCTAAATTCTGGAAAAAAATTCTAAATTCTGGGAAAAAAGTCAATATTTAAGAAAAAAGTAAATTCTTGGAAAAATTCAATTTTTTAAAGAAATCTGTTCCTGCCAATTCCTTGTAATTTGTTTAATGATCGCTATTCTTATCACCAGAAATAGGTAGGAATCTTTTTTTTAATAAAGTTAATGGGTTCTTGTTGAGAGAAATGCCAAAGATCTCGGACATTTCTCTTAAAGCTGTTTCCACGAAGTCTCCCAAAACTGAAGGATATGAAACGTTGCGTGATCTAATTCATCCTTCCTTTGTGTGTCTGCTTCAGATATTTAGTTTTGGAGAGATTAAAAAAAGAGGACGCTCAGAGGATCCACGTCTTCAGCTCCTTCTTTTACAAAAGACTGAACCAGAGGGAGAGGAGGAACGCTCCGGAAACCAGCAACCTGCCGTGAGTCTCCACGGGAAATATAATGGGGTTTTGCTGTAATTTACTTATCATTTATTATAATTATTATCATTTATTTCTTAAAGTTATTTTTAGACGTAATGCAAAAGACATGAGGATATGCTTACAACACTTAAAACTTCAAAAATCAATTATGCCTATACAGTGATTGTCATTTTCGCAAAACAATAACCAGTGTAAAATAAAATGATGTTGATAATAATAATTTTAAAAAAGTATAGAAATACAGTGAAATAAATCTAATTAAATGGTAATAAAGTACACTTGAAAAAATGTCTCCATTGTATGATTGGGGCTTTTACTGGGAAACTGTTATGTTGTTTTAAAAGCCGAACACTTCACACTAAAAACTCTTCATTTTCCAGAATCCACAAGAGGAAGCACAACAGGGTGAAGACGTGGACTCGGCACGTGGATCTCTTCCAGAAGGATTTCATCTTCGTTCCCATCAACGAGTCGTGAGTCTTCAGTTTCACAAAACCACAGGATTATTGAAGTACCTCTACTACTTAAGTATCTGAAGAACTTTAACGATGTTCTTGTTCTCTCCAGAGCTCACTGGTACCTGGCGGTGATTTGCTTCCCGGGTCTGAACGGTCCTCTGTTCGATCAGAACCCTCAGAGCCCCGCCCCCTCCAGCGCCCTCCAATCAGAGGAGAGCGCTCCGGACTCTGTGTCTCCTGATAGGCCGGACCCCCCCTCAGAACCCCTGTCTGTCCCCCAGGCCTCCAGAGAGGGAGCGACTGAAGGAGACCCTGCACCCCCCCCCACAGAACCACAATACACAAGTGAGTCCCGTCTGAACTGAGGACTTTTAAAGAGGCCCTCATTTTTTAAAGTATTTTGAGTCTTTACACAGAATATAATTTTTTTTTCCTCAGAATTAAAAATGTTTTCAGAAGACTTGACCTTCTCAGAAGAAAAATTCAATTCTGAGAAAAAAGTATAAAATTCTGAAGAAAAACATTTCAACTCTGAGAAAAAAGTCAGGTATAAGAGAAAAGTAAATTCTGTGAAAAGCTCAATTTTGAAAAATCTGATTGAAAAACGTTAAAATTCCGATAAAAAAGAAATCCATATTTAAGAAACAAGGACATTTTTGGAAAAAGTCAAAATTCTGAGAAAGTCAATATTCTGGGAAAAAAGACAATATTTAAGAAAAATTTAAGCTTTTGGAAAAAGCCAAAAATCTGAGAAAAAAATGTAAATTCTAAGGAAAACGTCATTTTTTTGAAGAAATTCAAAACCCTTAGAAAAAAGTCAATATTTAAGAAAAAAGTAAATTCTTAAAAATAATCTGTCAAAAAAGTGCATTTTTTGAAGAAATTCTAAATTCTGGAAAAAAAGTCAAAATTCGGAGGAAAAAAATTAGACTGAGAAAAAAGTCAATTCTGCGAAAAGTTCCATTTTGATCAGAAATTCAGAACCACATTACAGAAGTGAGTCCTGTCTGAACAGAGGACTTTTAAACAGGCGCTATTCTGCTTTCTGTGGTTTTACCACTCCTGTAGTTTGTTCTTTCTTTAAAGTAAATTGTGTGGAAAAAGTAAATTCTGTAAAGACAATTAATTCTGTGAAAAAAAATAAAAATTCTGAGGAAAAAATTCAATTGTGTGAAAAAAGTCAAGATTCTGAGGAGAAACATATCAATGGCCTGAGCTTTTTATTGTATAAACACGTTGATGGTTTGTTTTCAGGTGAGTTGCACAGAATCAGCGTCAGCTACGCTTCAGTTAAAGAAGACAACGACCCCTTCAGCTTCTCTGACGACCAAAGCTCCTGTCAGGTACTTCATCTCCTTCTCTCCTTCACTCCTTCACTCCTTCACTCCTTCTCTCCTTCACTCCTTCACTCCTTCACTCCTTCACTCCTTATACTCTCATGTCATCTCCTTCACCTGAGCAGTCATACCTGCTAGTTTCATATTGTTGTAAAAAAAGTCAAAATTCTGAGAAAAAAATAGTGTGTGTGTGTGTGTGTGTGTGTGTGTGTGTGTGTGTGTGTGTGTGTGTGTGTGTGTGTGTGTGTGTGTGTGTGGTGTGTGTGTGTGTGTGGTGTGTGTGTGGTGTGTGTGTGTGTGTGTGTGTGTGTGTGTGTGTGTGTGTGTGTGTGTGTGTGTGTGTGTGTGTGTGTGTGTGTGTGTGTGTGTGTGTGTGTGTGTGTGTGTGTGTGTAGGATGAGTGCAGTGAGGATGGAACTCTCCCTGAAGACCCTCTCAGTTCTGAATCTGCCTCCAAACTGAACCTCTGCAGACAGTGAGTACATGTAATAACATCTGTTCTCCTGCAGGGGGCGCCAGAGTGTTGACAATACATCTGTTTTTACACCCTTCATTTTGAGTTCAGATTGTTTGATAACTTTAGCTACAACACGTTGGTCCTCTTAACATCAGATCAGATCAGATCAGATCAGACCAGACCAGATCAGACCAGACCTGATCAGATCAGATCAGATCAGATCAGATCAGATCAGACCTGCAGTGTTTTGGATCCTTTTGACTTTTCATTTGAATTATCCAAAATTCTGAGAAAAAGTTAATTCTGACAAAAAATCCTTTTAATCTTTTAATCTCAGGCTGATTTTATTTCTCCTGGTCTCTTGTTTTTACTACTTTCTTTGGTTTCCAAATTCTGAGAAAAAAGTCACAAATCTGAGGAAAAATAATTTGAGAAAAAGAAAAAATTCGGAGAAAAAACTAAAGAATTTGAGAAAAAAAAGTTTGACTTTTTATTTTAATTATCCAGAATATTGTATATTGTCTATCTATCTATCTATATATATCTCTCGTTCTCTCTCGTTCTCGTTCTCTCTCGTTCTCGTTCTCTCTCTCTCTCGTTCTCTCTCTCTCACTCACGTTTTTTTAAGGGTTTGAATGTGTTTCCCTGCAGGCCTTGTATTCTAATCATGGATTCGCTGCGAGGACCGGCCCGCTCCACCGTGGTGAAAACCCTCAGAGAGTGAGTGAAAAAGAGGAGGTTTTTCTCCCCTCTTCCACTTCATTCAACTTGCATAGTCCAATGATAAACTTTATTTATAGAGCACTTTTCATGCTTGACCCAGCCCAAAGTGCTTTCACAGAGTATGACCAAAAATGACACGTAAGGAACATCATTAAAAACAGGGTATAAACAAACAGAAAGAGTTATATCACTGAAACAATGAAACCCCAAAAGACTGCCTTGAAATGTAAACAGTCAGAGAAAAGCTTTCCAAGGTCCGCGGAAAAAAAAGGTATTTTAAAGAGTCTTGAAAAAGAAGGGTCGTCTTATATTCGGGTCAATATGGTATAACATGTCTAATATGTAATCTAAAGTACTAAAAGCGCTAAAATAAATGCTAATAATTATTGCTATTAACTCACTGACTCGGACAGTGTGTCTTTATGGGAAATGTAGTTCTTCCTCTGAGCGTGATTTCCCTCCCTTGTGTGGTTTGTAGTACTTTTCCCAGAGACTGAGGGTGCGTTTGTTTCAGGCACCTGGAGGTGGATGATTTCCCCTCCCTTGTGTGGTTTGTAGTATTGTTGTTGTTGTTGTTGGTATTTATTGTTGTTGTGTCTCAGGTACCTGGAGGTGGAGTGGGAGGTGCGTCAGGGCTCCTCTCGGTGTTTTGGGAAAGACGTGATGAAGGGCTCGAGCCCTCGAGTGCCTCAACAGGACAACTTCAGCGACTGTGGGGTCTACGTCCTGCAGTACGTGGAGAGCTTCTTCCAGGTGAGCGCACGCTCATTAAACACCTTTTACCTTTTCTCAATCTCAGAAAGAATTCTGAGGAAAAGTCCAAATTGTGAGAAAAAGTCTGTTCTAAAAAACAAGATTTCGGAGAAAATAATCTGAAAGAAAGTCAAATTCTGGAAAGAAATTAGTGTAAATCGAAAAAGATTTTCCGAACACAATATTGTAAACACGCCTATAAAATAATAAACATTGTATTTTAAATCTCTTCCCAAACAGAACCCCATCCCCAGTTTCCACCTGCCACAGTTTTACTTTTCATGTTTACATAAATATATTATGTAATTCTCAAGTGGAGCAACAAAACCCAATTTCCTCCGGTATAAATAAAGTCTTCTGAAATCTCCAAATTTAAAAGGCTTTTTTGAGTCGACTCATTTTCCCAATATTATAAATCCAAACCTGCCTATAAAATATTAAACGTAATTATTTTAAATCTCTCCCCAAACAGAATCCCATCCCGTTTCCACCTGCCCGTAAACGTCCGACTGGTTTATTTGACATTTCACTTTAACTTATGTTTAAATAAATATATTTTATTTAATATATTATCTTTTTGTTGCACATTATTTATTTTATTTTATTTAACTTTTTAATATACATTTCTTACATTTTTTGAAAGCATTTTTACTTCAACTTTTCATGTTTATATGAATATTTTATTTAATTCTTAAACGGAGCACAAACCCAATTTCCTCCGGTATAAATAAAGTCTTCTGAAATCTCCTAATTTAAAAGGCTTGTTTTAATGTAAATCGACTCATTCTCCCCTCACAACTACTACTACTCCTACAACTACTACAACTCCTACTACTCCTACTCCAACTACAACTACTACAACTGTAGTACTACTACTACTCCTACAACTACTACTACTACTACTACTCCTACAACTACTACTACTACTACTACTCCTACTACAACTACTACTCCTACAACTACTACTACTACTACTCCTACAACTACTACTACTACTACTACTCCTACTACAACTACTACTCCTACAACTACTACTACTACTACTACTACTACAACTACTACTACTACTCCAACTACAACTACAACAACTACTACTATTACCATTACTATTATTACTTCTACAACTACTGTACTACTACAACAACTACTACTATTACTACTACCATTACGGAATACCGGATGTGAGAGGACGCTGGCGTCGTTTGCTCGCCGCTTCTCTGTCTGGATTTTTCTACTCTTTCCTCAACATTTCATAGCAGCTTTTTGGCCGACCAGTCCGGTTAAGCTCTATGTCAATCTACCGCTGCCTGGATCACTGACATTTGTGAAAGTGTCCGTGTTTTCCTACCTGAAAGCACCGGCTCCGTTTCGCCGCTCCACCTGCTCTCCTTCTGATCCTCCCGGCTTCACCTGCCTAGCTCCTCCAACGCTGCCTCCACCCCACTCCCGGACTTCTCAAAACGTGTCCTGCCTTTTGGCTGGCTTGGACCCCTCTTCCGTGGGCTACCTGGAGCTAGCTGCCTGCTAGTCACCTCTGCAGTCATCAAGCTGCAGGATACCCGCTAGCTGCTAATGCTAGCGGCTGCCCGGCTCACCTGTCCACTCAACGCTCCGTCTCTCCTGCCTGGCATGGCATTGAGGTACTCCGCTGCGAGACTTCTACAACTCAAGAACCATTCCACACCGTTATGCATCTCTGTCATCAAAAACCACGGACTTCTAAAACTAACCAGATACATCCATAGAGGCTCCGGTCGCAAGTTTGTTTACTTTCACACAGGTCACTCCATCCCCGTACGCTGGTCAGCTGAGCGCACACCCACCAACAACACAGACGAGCGCGCCCCCTGTCTGCAAGCCCTGGCAATGACACCTGAGTCAATCCTCACCACAAAAAGCAATATGAAGCTCACTCTGTTCAATACCCGGTCCCTCAACAATAAAAGCCACATTCTCAACGACTTCATTCTGGACAATAAACTGGACTTTCTCTGTCTGACAGAAACCTGGCAACGACCTCTGGATTATCTCTCACTCAACCTCACTACACCCAATGGATACTCATACATAAATAAACCACGCTCGGAGGGCCGAGGTGGTGGAATTGCCGTAATACACCGACAGGACATTAAAACCAGCCTCATCCCCATCTCATCTGCTCATTCATTTGAACACCTGGCTTTTAAACTCTCTGGTCACACAGTCAGTCCTGGCAGTTGTCTACCGCCCTCCCAAACCAAACCCATCATTCCTCTCTGATTTCTCTGAATTTCTGACCCAGCTCTGTTCTTTCTCCACCTCAGTCCTCCTACTTAGTGATTTCAACATCCACATGGACTCCACTGACTCTACAATAACTGCAGACTTCACGGATATGCTTAATTGCTTCAACCTCAACCTCACCACAATCAACTTCCGTAAACTAAGCTGTGTTTCAGCTACCTTGCTCTCATCCTCCCTCTCTGAAAAAATATCCACCACTCCCTTTGTGGACCTCCATAGCCCCTCTGATCTCACTGACTACTAGAACAACATTCTGTCCTCCTGCCTTGACCAACTTGCACCCATAAAAACCAAAACAGTTTCCTTCACCCACTCTGCTCCCTGGTTCACCCCTGAACTCCGTCTGATGAAAACCCGTGCCCGGCAACTTGAAAGACTCCGCAATAAAACAGGTCTCACGATTCATTGTCAAACCTACAAGGACCACCTACAGCAATATAAAGATGCCCTCTCCCATGCCTGCCTACTACTCTCAGTTAATCCACTCTGGCTCCGGAAACCCCAAAACACTCTTCTCCACAATAAACAAACTCCTCAGCCCCCTAGACAAAACCACTCAGTCATTCACAGTCGACAAATGCAGCTCTTTTCTCACATTTTTTCAAAGCAAAATAGACAACATTTACAGCAGCTTAACCACTACCACACCAGCTCCCCCTCAAGCCACCTGCCCCCCCTTATCCTGCCAACCCCTGTCCCAGTTCTCCCCTGTCTCCCCTACTGACCTCTCTGATCTCCTCACAGGAATGAAAACTGCCACCTGCACCCTGGACCCCATCCCCTCCAGCTTTGTTAAGGCCTGCCTTCCTACTCTCTCTCCACTCATCACTACAGCAATCAACTCCTCCCTGTCTTCTGGCACCGTCCCACCATCCCTCAAAAACAGCTGCTATCACCCCTATTCTGAAAAAACCCGGACTCACCCTGACAACCTAATAACTTCAGACCAATCTCGAACCTACCCTTTCTGTCCAAAGTTCTGGAACGCGCTGCAGCGTCACAACTCAAGCATCTCTCTGCCAATAACCTCTATGAAACTTTTCAATCCGTTTGATTCCGCTCAAACCACAGTACCGAAACCGCACTCCTCAAAATCACAAATGACCTTCTCCTCTCCTCTGACGCCGGTAACCTCAACATCCTCATCCTCCTTGACCTCAGTGCTGCCTTCGCACCATCATCACTCCATCCTCCTCACCCGTCTTGAAACCACCTTCAACCATCACCGGCACTGCCCTCTCTGGTTCACATCATACCTCTCAGACAGAAACAGTTCATCTACATCAATAACTGCAAATCCCCCACCGCTCCTCCCCAAGGTGTCCCCAGGTTCAGTTCTCGGCCCCCTCCTCTTCATCCTCTACCTGCTTCCCCTTGGTCACTTAATCCGCCGTCATGGACTTCAATTCCACTGCTTTGCCGACGACATCCAGCTTCTCATCTCCACCAAGTCCATCTCCACTGCTACCCACTCCATCCTGACAAACTGCATAACTGAAATAAAATCCTGGCTCCAACTCAATTTCCTGAAACTCATCTGAGATAATAATCATTGGACCAAAAAAGCTCACCACACCTATCCATAACTTCACCCTCAACATAGACGGCTTCCCAGTTCAAACTTCCCCTCAGATCCGGAACCTAGGCATCATATTTGACCAAACCCTCTCCTACAACAAATACATCAAACAGATCACCAAGACAGCCTTCTTCCACCTCAAAAACATCGCCCGTCTACGTCCATCCCTCTCCCCCACTGCTGCAGAAACCCTCATCCACGCCTTCATCACCTCCCGTCTGGACTATTGCAACAGCCTCCTCTACGGTTCACCTGCAAAAATCCTCAACAAACTTCAATACATCCAGAACCCCGCCGCCCGTCTACTCACCCGAATCCGTGAACACATTACACCCGTCCTCATCAAGCTCCACTGGCTCCCCATCCCCCAGAGAATACAGTACAAAATCCTCCTAATGACATACAAAGCCCTCCATAACCTGGCCCCATCCTACCTGACTGACCTCCTCCACAGACACACTCCCACTCGCTCGCTCCGCTCCTACAACAACTACTACTATTATTACTTCTACAACTACTGTACTACTACTACAATTATTACTTCTACAACTTATCACAGCAATAATCCAAACCTGCCTATGAAATAATAAACGTTATTTTACTCTCTTCCCCAAACAGAACCCCATCCCCAGCTTCCACCTGCCCGTGAACCTCTCCGACTGGTTTCCTCAGCAGCGAATGAAGACGAAGCGCGAGGAGATCAAACAGCTGATCCTGAAGATCAAAGAGCGACAGGAAGTGGACAGAAAGGAGGTTTCAGCTTCCCCTCGTTGTCCTGAAGTTCCCGAAACCCCACAGACTCCAAATGGCCCTCCAAATGTACCCATCAGCCCCTAAAACACCCCCCTCTCCTGACCTTTCCCCCCCAATTGTACGCTGCTAGTTTCCCCTCCTCCTCCTCGTAGCTCCCGTTTCCCACAGACATTAAACACACCTTTAACTTTTTACTGATTAAAAGATGACGTGTAAATACCCCGGAGTTTCTCCCGCTGCCTTTGTAATTCATGAAGTGGCCCGTTAACTTATGTTTTCATAGATCGCCTCGTTATTTTGTATTGCTTTCTAGCCGCGTAGAGGACGATGAAGAGGAGGAAGAAGAGGAAATAAAAGTAGATTTGTTCTTCAGTTTGGAAACTGTTCTCACAGCCATCTGCGTTTTCAGTGCTTGTTGTGTCTCTTCGATGTGGACTGGAAACATTTTCAGCATTAAAAGCAACTCCAGATGCAAAGAGCTCTGCCTTTAGTGTGTGTGTGTGTGTGTGTGTGTGTGTGTGTGTGTGTGTGTGTGTGTGTGTGTGTGTGTGTGTGTGTGTGTGTGTGTGTGTGTGTGTGTGTGTGTGTGTGTGTGTGTGTGTGTGTGTGTGTGTGTGTGTGTGTGTGTGTGTGTGTGTGTGTGTGTGTCCGTCCTTGGTTTAAATGCTCCATTTCAGTAAAAATATGCTATTCCATTTAATGAGTCAGTAAAAGTCATTAAATCCACATTTCAGATTAATATTTTTGTTGAGATGTCATTAAATAAATATTTTAAGAAGGCTCAAAAAGTCATCCCTAAAACATTGAGTTATTTTCAAAAAATATATTGTGTGTGTGTGTGTGTGTGTGTGTGTGTGTGTGTGTGTGTGTGTGTGTGTGTGTGTGTGTGTGTGTGTGTGTGTGTGTGTGTGTGTGTGTGTGTGTGTGTGTGTGTGTGTGTGTGTGTGGTTCCACAGGAACCAATGGTTTCGAGTTATTCAGAGACTCAAAAAAAGGTTAAATGTAAAAACAAGGACATTGTAAATGCTTTTTCTAAATAACAAGTATATGATAATATACATCAGGGGTAGCCAACACGGTGCCCGCGGGCACTTAGTCGCCCGCAGGGGCAACGTGAGTCGCCCGCGGGCATGTTCTAAAAATAGCTCGCCAAGCAAATCCCAAATGTATAAAATACACAAAACAAAAAAGGAAATGTAATTAAAAGAATCTACCCTATGCATAAACGAAACCTAAATCATAGCGAACTCTATCTACTACTCTATATCTATCTAACACCCCTCCTCCCCCCACCCCCACAATGAATATCGACCAATCACGTTCTTGCTTGATTTGCGGGACCAGCGTTGCAGTCTGGAAGAAAAGCAATGTGGAGCGGCAGCTCCCCGCTTCATGAGGAGTGTGGCCGGGATTCTCCTTCTGGCAGATTCTACACATCAGCCCCATTGAGCAGCTCAGTCATGCAGCCTATACAGCACATGAGGGGCAGAGCTTTACTCTGTGTGTGTTGCAACTTGCTTCTATATTTATTGCACTTGACGCACGGCGTAATTGCCACTGGGGACAGGGGGGGACATGTCCACCCGCACTTTTCGAAATCCCGTTTGTGTCCCCCCCCCTTTACAAATATGTTTATTATTTTACGCAAGCCGTCATCGCCGCAGAGAGAGAGAGAGAGAGAGAGAGAGAGAGAGAGAGAGAGAGAGAGAGAGAGAGAGAGAGGAGAGAGAGAGAGAGAGAGAGAGAGAGAGAGAGAGAGAGAGAGAGAGAGAGAGAGAGAGAGAGAGAGAGAGAGAGAGAGAGAGAGAGAGAGAGAGAGAGAGAGAGAGAGAGAGAGAGAGAGAGAGAGAGAGAGAGAGAGAGAGAGAGAGAGAGAGCAGACCTTTATCTATTTAATATAGATAAAGTAAGAAGTCATTCCAGTGTGTACTATAGGACAGTAAAAAAAAAAAAACAGTTTAAAGAGTGATTAGTAAAATATGCATAAATAAAAAGAAAGAATGCTAACTAGGTAACATAAGATAAGAATAAACAAGTTTAAATGATTTGTTATTGGTTGTGATCATATTCTAAAGATGTTTGGATCATTGAAAAGTATACAGCTCCCTTTCATCTGAGTGTTGAGAGCTGCATCCATAAATTCATGCTGTGCTCAAAGTGCTCCAGATTGATGCATTTCACTTGGTGCACGCCCCCTGACCCCCCTGGAGGAGGTGTGGTCCCCCCTGGAGGAGGTGTGGTCCCCCCTGGAGGAGGTGTGGTCCCCCCTGGAGGAGGTGAGGTCCCCCCTGGAGGAGGTGTGGACCCCCCTGGAGGAGTTGAGGTCCATCCCCCAAATAAAGCAGGTTAAATTGCAAACATGTTCTTTTAGTAAACACTGAAACGGGTCCCTCAGACCCAAACAGCACACAAAGGTTAAAGGTCAGCATATAATGTTACAATGTGCTAAATATATACACTGCAAAAAACTAAAAAAGAGGATTAAAAGTAGCCCTCGACTTGTTTTATTTTTTGAAAATAGCCCTCATCCTAAAAAAGGTTGGAGACCCCTGCTCTACAGATATATAAAAAAGAGATCGCATGTAAACTATTTATATATAACTAAATAAAGTAATGAAACCCTTTAAGTCCTGAACCCGGAGACTCACAACTAGTGATGGCAAAATGAAGCTTTGAATGAAGCATCGAACCACTTGGACAATTGTGTCGGAAATAGGTTCATTTCTCGAAGCTTCAGTTACAGCGACCTCTCCTGGCGAAGTGCAAGGCTGCAGTGGGTTTAACGTATCTTTGCCTTGAAAAATATTCAATGCACACACACACTAAGACTGAATATCATGTTCTATTTGCAATTAAAGATTGATAATTGTGTGTATTGGGTTATTGAGAAGAGACTAGAGAGTGCTGGACATTTTTTTGGGCGGAGACGGCCTTTTATCAGTTATTAAAGTATTAAAGTTGAAAAGCAATGATTCAAAGTTCATCTATTCCGGGCTTTGAACCAGCTGCGCGGAGGACATCGCAGCATTCAGGCCGCCGGCTCTATCCACTGGGCTATCTATTCCTTAAACAATTAAACTGTTTTTATATTACTCATAATTGTCTTTTTGTTCACAACTTCACATTTTGAAGTGTTTCCCGAGCCAGAACGACCTATCTTTCCTCCTGGCTTGCTCTATAATGATCCAATTCAAATGCAATACCAACAACAACTCAACAGCAACAACGCAAACTACGACAACAACCCACACATTGCGCATTGTTTAGAGCGGTTATAAAGTGTTGAAGCGCTCAAATTCGAAACTGTTTCAACCTGTCACCTGTCAGAATAGAGACGAGGCAGTGCATTGAATCACCTGATTGGACGGCGAACCAGTCAAGTGATTCATTCAGGAAATGAAGCAGTTGCTGGTTCGGACGTCACATGTCACGTGATTTGAAGCAGACGCTGCTTCTGACGTCACATGTCACGTGATTTGAAGCAAGCTTCGAATCACTGCTTCTATGGAAAAGGAAGTCCAGGGTTGAAGCTCCGTTCGAAGCTTCAGTGTCAAACTGCCATCACTACTCACAACGTCTTCTTTCCAGAAAGCTTTGATTTCAATCTTAACTTCATCTCAACAGGATTTACATTTAAAACGCTCTCAGGTGTTTTTAGGAATCGCTCTCAGGTGTTTTAGGAAACGCTCTCAGGTGTTTTTAGGAAACGCTCTCAGGTGTTTTTAGGAAACGCTCTCAGGTGTTTTTAGGAATCGCTCTCAGGTGTTTTTAGGAAACGCTCTCAGGTGTTTTTAGGAATCGCTCTCAGGTGTTTTTAGGAAACGCTCTCAGGTGTTTTTAGGAATCGCTCTCAGGTGTTTTTAGGAAACGCTCTCAGGTGTTTTGTCCCGTGTTTTGTTCCCGGACTCAAAATATTCACGAGTCTTGAATCGTGTTTTTGTGATCCCACTTAAGAGAATTCTTTCAATACTTAAATATTAATTAACATTTTTAATGAAGTCAATTGTCCCTTTGGCAACAATGATTCACTTAAGTGGCAATTACCTCATTTTAAAATCCTCTTAGTGGCTTTTTTAAGGGTTTTTAACCACATCTCATGGTCTTCCTCGGTGGGAGGAGTTGAATGTTCCTGATAGAGGATAAACCACAGTACATCTAATTCATGTGAGATATTTTGGACAATTAGGGAATCCCCATCTGTTGAAGATCAAAAAGGGGAGATTTTGTTTTAAGCCCCTATGATCGACAGAGATCAGCACCATTGTTGTCTTTGACATTATATCCGTTAATCCCTGACCTCCCCGAAGGTATTACTGCTCAAAGTCACACATGGTAACAATGAGAAGCCGTGGAGGAAATTCAGCACAGAAGACATGTAACTTGAAGGGCCAAAAAGTTCATTTACATTAAGAAATATGAAGACAAAATCATGTTAAATCAGGACTTAAAAGAAAATGTCAGCAAAAATTAAATAAAAATTATAAATAAAAATGAAATATTAAAAAGTTAATCATATTAAAAAAGGGAATAAATAACAATATTAAAAAGTTAAATAAATAATAATAATATTAAAAAGTTAAATAAATAATAATATTAAAAAAGGGAATAAATAACAATATTAAAAAGTTAAATAATAATAACAATATTAAAAAGTTAAATAAATAATAATATTAAAAAAGGGAATAAATAACAATAATATTAAAAAGTTAAATAAATAATAATATTAAAAAAGGGAATAAATAACAATATTAAAAAGTTAAATAATAATAACAATAATATTAAAAAGTTAAATAAATAATAATATTATAAAAGGGAATAAATAACAATAATATTACAAAGTTTAATAAATAATAATATTAAAAAAGGGAATAAATAACAATAATATAAAAAAGTTAAATAATAATAATAATAATATTAAAAAGTTAAATAAATAATAAAAAAGGGAATAAATAACAATAATATTAAAAAGTTAAATAATAATAACAATATTAAAAAGTTAAATAAATAATAATATTAAAAAAGGGAATAAATAACAATAATATTAAAAAGTTAAATAAATAATAATATTAAAAAAGGGAATAAATAACAATATTAAAAAGTTAAATAATAATAACAATAATATTAAAAAGTTAAATAAATAATAATATTAAAAAAGGGAATAAATAACAATAATATTAAAAAGTTAAATAAATAATAATAAAAAAGGGAATAAATAACAATAATATTAAAAAGTTAAATAAATAATAACAATATTAATATACAATAATAATAAAGAATAACAATGCAAAAAATGTATATGATTATATAATACAAAACCAAAGACAATTACATTTATTATTTATAAAAAGTTAAATAAATCAAAAGAATCATTTTTAAATAAGAAAAAATAAATAAAATGTTTTTTTAAATAATACATCCATGCTACGTTTATATTTATAATAAATCAAATTGCATATATTATTTATAAATAGTTAAATAAATGAATACATCATTTTAAATCCCGGACAGCGCCCCCTGCAGGTTCACCCTATTTATCCAGCATGTGACGTCACGGGGCCGGTTTCCCAGGATCTCTGCGGGAGAAGGAGCTCTGCAGGGCGGGGGAAAAGAGAGGAGAGGAGACACCCAGGAGAACCGGAGATATACCGGGATAAAAACAACATTCATACCTGTAAACAAGTCCTGGGAGTTCACGCTCAAACGAGGTAGGAAACACCGACAGCCGTTTTGCATGCTCCGGTGTGCGGAGGGGGGGGGGGGAGGAGAAATCATCCGTGATGTTAGCTTTTCAACACTTAGCAGGGAGGAAAACCGTCCACACACACCTGCTAAATCACACACACACCTTGCATTTGGTGGTTGTTTAGTTAAACTGCAACAGTAGCTAGTAATATTATCATTTTATAGTTTGATTCCTACGTTTAAAGCTGCAATATGTGATGTTCCAAGCAACATAAATGGTGCTTGGATTGGTCGGCGCCAGACGTCCTTCAAACATATGTCAATTGAAAGTTTTTGGAGGATTACAAGAGGAATGTATATAAGAATACATTGGTAATATTTGTATTCAGAACAAATGGTTGACACAATAGAATTCGGCATAAAGAAGATCCACTTTACCTCCTTTTATTTTATTGGGTTTCAACTTTTCCTCCACACTCATCGGCGCTGCCATTGCTACCAAAGGGTGGATTCTCATGAAAGAAAATGTAGACAAACAATGCTTAAAAGTTGCTTATTTGGAAAAATAATCATGATTGGTGGATTATTTATACGCCGAATTGAAGACAACTACCTCCTTAATCAGAACAAGTCATAATGAATTCATCATACTTTATATAAACAGCTGATAAACCACGTGATACTTAAGTTTGACGTTTTTTGAACGAGGTTTTGCTCTGCGTCTGAACAGCTAGAGGCACGCGCACATCGAGCATAAAGAGCGTTTTTGCACGAGCTTCATCACATTAAAGGGAGTTCAAAGGGAAGGGAGAAATCAGTGGTGCGAAAATGACATGAAGAGGCTGTGTTGTTGTACAGCCAGTATGTCAGATATCACAATATGAGCATGGCTGCGGCCTGCAGACACACACACCCTCTCACACACACCACACACACACCACACACACACACACACACACACACACACACACACCACACACGCACAGACCATGGGAAGCAGAATCAATGGCTTTTGCATAAGAAGAGAAGCTGAGGGTGGTGGCTTTGGCCATTCTGTTATATTAATGCGATGGTAGAATATGATGGGGCATCCTTTAGCAGTCTGTACACTGTGTGTTTTCATCTAGTGATTACATAAGAGCTCTCTGTGCTTATTGTGTTTGCTCTGAGCTTGTTTTTATGCTAAAGCTGCTTTCAAATCACTCCTATGGACATGTGTTTCTCCTAAAGTCGTGTGAAATCTCACTCTATAACTGTAAAAAGCACATCATGTTGTCTTGTGTTATGTCACCACGTTGGTCTTCTTAACCCATTCAAACATACATTTTCCATAGCTTCACTTCACAGGCCTCTCCAAAAGCAAACTCCTGACTACAGATCTTTCCTATTAACTGTAAAGGCACTTTATGATATCTTATATGACGTCACAACTCTCAATAACTGTAAAGAAGCACATTTTGATTGATGTTATACATGTAGTTTGTGGCATTTTTAACCCATTCAAACATACATGTTCCAGTTTTACTTCACAGGCCTCTCCAAAAGCTAACTCCTGACTTCTGACGCACCTTTGACTTTTGCTCCCTCCGCACCACATCCTTGTTTTATGGCCGTATTGACATTAAAGGGACATAAAGTGACAGCACAATGGTACTTATTGTAGTCGGGGATCAAAGTCCTCTGCAGGAAATGATCCTGCATATTTATTGGATTACTTGCACGCTGCTCACAGCCTTGAGGTTATGAACTTGATGTTAAAATAATAAGTTAGAAGTCTGAACATGTTTGCTTTCTGGCTGCAGATATGTGACGCTTTGCATGCTGGGTAATGGCTGATATCCAAGTGTCAGGATAAGCCGTTTAAATGCATCCTCATACATTTAACGTACACTTGTAAACAGGAGAAAGCTGACAGTAAATCTCCTCTGTAGTATTCTCCTCACGTAGTAATACTAAAGAGGAAGCAGCTGCAGGAGTGAGAGGGAAAACTAGTGAATGAATTCCTGGAATATCCTGGAAGTGTTTCCCGGATGTTCGATGTAGGGAAATTTGATGAATTCTTTGTTGAAGTTGGGTTCGTTTATCTGGGATTTTCACCTTTACGAGCAGGTAAAGAGTGATTTTACATCCCGGAAACACACTGTCTAAATAAGCTCTTCAAACTTCTGCTTTGTGAGGAGTTGTGTTACTGTAGTGGGGTCAGATTACCTCATCCCTCCTTAGGCCAAAGCAAACGTTATTCCTTTGAGGAAAACAGATTGTTAGTTATATAATCAAATTACCGTTGTTCTAAGATATTAAAGGTCAAATGTTAAAGTAGAAACACTACTGATATACACCTGAACATCAGCAGGAGAGGACTCTTTAAAGTAGAGACACTACATACTGATATACACCTGAACATCAGCAGGAGAGGACTCTTTAAAGTAGACACACTACATACTGATATACACCTGAACATCAGCAGGAGAGGACTCTTTAAAGTAGAGACACTACATACTGATATACACCTGAACATCAGCAGGAGAGGACTCTTTAAAGTAGACACACTACATACTGATATACACCTGAACATCAGCAGGAGAGGACTCTTTAAAGTAGAGACACTACATACTGATATACACCTGAACATCAGCAGGAGAGGACTCTTTAAAGTAGAGACACCACATACTGATATACACCTGAACATCAGCAGGAGAGGACTCTTTAAAGTAGAGACAACATACTGATATACACCTGAACATCAGCAGGAGAGGACTCTTTAAAGTAGAGACACACATACTGATATACACCTGAACATCAGCAGTAGAGGACTCTTTAAAGTAGAGACACCACATACTGATATACACCTGAACATCAGCAGGAGAGGACTCTTTAAAGTAGAGACACTACATACTGATATACACCTGAACATCAGCAGTAGAGGACTCTTTAAAGTAGAGACACCACATACTGATATAGACCTGAACATCAGCAGTAGAGGACTCTTTAAAGTAGAGACACTACATACTGATATACACCTGAACATCAGCAGGAGAGGACTCTTTAAAGTAGTTTTACTAGCTGGCTCTGCTTGTAACATAAGGACAACAGTTCCACACAGGAGTTGCCCAAAACAATCATTTATTGGACCCAACACAGTGGTTACAACCAACAATAGAACACACAGAGGAGCGGTGTCCTGGTGCACCGAGCAGGGCAGCTGAGAGAGAGCGAGAGCCTGTTCTGCAGCCCTCTTAAAACTGGAACCAGGTGCCACAGGTGGGTCTCATCACTGCTGATTACAAGGAAAACCCAGGTTACAACAGCACCACCTGGTGGATAACCACAGGGTTTTCACACCCCCCCCCATAAAAGAAGGGTCCCCAAGACACTGAAACATCAAATTAATAACAGCGCTTAACCGGGTGTAAATGTTACCCTATTTTACCACTGCCTACTTTCCACATTCACCAACTCAGCAACCGACACCCTGGAAGCAATTAAAGAGCAGGAAAACGCTGGAAAAAAGATGTGAAAACAGGAACAAAACCACCTTAAGGTACTGCTCTCGACAAAGCATCAGCCATTACATTTTCGGAACCTTTGAGATGTCGGATTTTTAAATGGAAAGGCTGTAGAAACAGGGACCATCTCATTAACCGCTGGTTTGGGTTTGGTGATTTCCTCGGCGGGGCGAACCTGGGACAAGAGCTTCACCAACTCACTACGAGAGACAGACAATGGAACAGGCAGCGAAAAAACGACATTCCCCAAATTGCCTTTTGGGTCTTGCTCTTTATAGGCCTGGGCTCGTGTTACTGCACAAGCTGAACAAAATGTGTTACATGCTGGAAATACCTTTGTCAGCTTTTTCTCAGGGTCAGCAAGTTCTCTCACCACTGGCTTGGAGGATACCACTGGTGAAGGAAGCACATCGGGCCACAGTCTGCCACCAGCCAAATCATTACCCAGGATGACTGCCACTCCTGGAACAGGCAAAGCAGGCCGGACTCCCATGGCAACCTCGCCCTGCCCTAAATCACAGGACAACACCAACCGATGCTTTGGAGCAGACAGCAACTGCATCCCCATTCCCCGAGACAATACACAACTTCCAGTGTCAGTTTCCGAGGAAAATGGAAGAACACCCTCACTTATGTATGAATCTAAAGCACCTGTGTCTCAGTATCTTAACAAGGAATTTCTTGTCACTTCCTTGCAAGACACATAACCTTGACGTATAAAAGGGGCATAACCTGGATCAAATTCCTCTGCTATCAGGGAGGGGCGAGGCGTCACCTCCTGCAGGGCTAGTCCCAAGTTAGAAACCGCAGCAGCAACTGGTTGCGGGGTAGTATGGAGTTTAACCGCAGCTATAGCCTCATCCCTAGCAACCTTGTGGGCAGTATGGAGTTTAACCGCAGCTATTTACCTCCTCCCTAGCAACCTTGTGGGCAGGAGCTGCAAGGGCAACAGGCCTGGGAACCTGGCCATTTTGGAGTCCCTTGGTTTTTGCATTAAGTTCCGGGCATTCATTTTTCCAATGACCATTACCCAAACAAAAGTTGCAAGTATTTAGATCTACTTTATCCCTCCAGCCATACAAGGACCTTTGCTCTGACCTTAACACTTCACCCACTCTACCTCTGGTCACCAGACCAGTTATTTCTGCTCCCCCAGTCAAATCTCTCTCCTGAAGGAATCTTGTGTGTCAAAGTGTACTCATCAGCTAACACCCCAGCTTCTGTTACATTTTTAACCTTATGCTCATTCAGGTACGTAGCAACGCGTTCTGGAAGGGTATCTTTGAATTGTTCAAGAAGGAACAGTTCCCTCAAATCATTAAGATTTACTACGTCGGAAGCCGTGACCCATCGATTACATTTCATCGTCAGCTCCCGAACAAGTTCCACATAGGTCTGTCCTTCTGACTTCCTTAGCTTCCTGAATTGCTGACGGTAGGCTTCAGGCACCAACTCATAAGCTTTTAGCACTGCAGTCTTTACCCTCAAGTAATCTTCACTGTCAGCCATACTTAATGCAGAAAATGCTTCTTGAGCCCTACCAGTTAACACACACTGTAATAGCAATGTTTTCTCCGAATCAGACCACTGTCATCTTTGGCTAAGTCGCTCAAAAAGCCAAAAAAAAGAATCTATAGTCTTCTCATCAAATTTCGGTAACGACCTCAGGTTATAAGCTACATCAAAAGTTGCTGGGGACACCCCAGGAGAAAGCTTACCCTCTTGGATGAGGTCCAACTTGTAACGCTCTTGTTGCAATTCAGCTTCCAGCACCACTGTAGTTAAACTTAAACGCTCCATCTCAGTTTCCTCTCACGAGCTCTAGCCCGGTCCTCACAAGCACTTGCTCGTTCCTCACGAGCACTGCTCGTTCCTCACGAGCATTTGCTCGTTCCTCACGTTCACTGTCTTGTTGGTACTGCAGCAGCATTATTTCCTTTCTCTGTTCAAATGTCATTTCACCAAAGTCAGACAAAGAGAAACCTGCACTTCTCTGCCGCCCTGGACTTATAGCTGCCTTCTCAGCCAACTCATCCTCGGAACAATCATCGACAGCCACTGCTGGCAGAACTTCTTGCAGTACCAACTGGGCCTGTAACGTAGTCACTATGGTGTCTTTACGACCCTCCTTTGGAACGTCTACCTCAAAATGCTCTGCAATTTTTAACAGTTGGTCTTTAGTACATTTTTCCAGCAGTTCCACACTGGGACACTTAACAAAATCCAGCAATGTAGCCATGATTATGCAAACTCCCTTGAACCTGGTGCACCAACACTTAAAAGGGATTTGATTTTGTTTAACTCTGGAATACCTCTCCCCTAACTAACTGCCTACCCAATACTAACTATCTTGTCTCACCCTAGTCTTCATGCATGCCACGACAGGTGTTTTAAACACTTACCCAATGACCCGGTAAAGCCCCAGCGAAGCTGTTACTCACCAAGACAGCCACGGACGTGTACTCATGACAAAAAATGTCGAATCATGTTTATGCACAAAAATAACAAACAAAAATAACAAACCAACAAGCTCCCCTAAAGGAGATGTTGCTTATGCCTGTCAGGAAAGGTCATTCCAAAGCTACTCCGTAATGCCCCACACCAGGAACAAACTGTCTAACAATCAAGGCAGCCAAATCAAGTAAACACATATCACCTGGTTCTTGGATCGGACGAGCCCCCATATGTTACAAGCTGGCTGTGCTTGTAACATAAGGACAACAGTTCCACACAGGAGTTGCCCAAAACAATCATTTATTTGACCCAACACAGTGGTTACAACCAACAATACAACACACAGAGGAGCGGTGTCCTGGTGCACCGAGCAGGGCAGCTGAGAGAGAGCGAGAGCCTGTTCTGCAGCCCTCTTAAAAACTGGAACCAGGTGCCACAGGTGGGTCTCATCACTGCTGATTACAAGGAAAACCCAGGTTACAACAGCACCACCTGGTGGACAACCACAGGGTTGTCACAGTAGAGACACTACATACTGATATACACCTGAACATCAGCAGGAGAGGACTCTTTAAAGTAGAGACACTACATACTGATATATACCTGAACATCAGCAGGAGAGGACTCTTTAAAGTAGAGACACTACATACTGATATACACCTGAACATCAGCAGGAGAGGACTCTTTAAAGTAGAGACACTACATACTGATATACACCTGAACATCAGCAGGAGAGGACTCTTTAAAGTAGAGACACTACATACTGATATACACCTGAACATCAGCAGGAGAGGACTCTTTAAAGGGGACCTATCATGCAAAATGCACTTTGTGATGTCTTTTATACATACATATGTGTCCCCGGTGTTCCAGGGAACTCACAAAGTGTCAGAAAACACAACCCTCTCTCTTTTCCTCCGTACCCAAATCTCTAAAAACGGGGCTGCAACGGATTTGATACGGGTGGATTTTTGATTTGCACCTTTTTGACGTAATGTAGGTGCACTCCGCCTGAGAGTCAACTCTCCACCAATCAGGGGAATGAGAGGTTGGGCCATGTTGACTCTCCACTCGTAATCACAGCAAGCATGATAACATGATGCTCGTGCCGGGGCCGTGTCACGCCCCCCTCTTCCGCATGGGGGCGTGGTCAGCTGAATCAGACCTTGCAAAGACAGAGCTGGAGTGAGGCAAAATGAGGCATGGCTAAAATGCATGATCTGTTTCGTATTTTGAAAATTAAAACGTATTAATATACCTTATATATATATATATATATATATATATATATATTATTTAAATATAGCATGATAGGTCCCCTTTAAAGTAGAGACACTACATACTGATATACACCTGAACATCAGCAGGAGAGGACTCTTTAAAGTAGAGACACTACATACTGATATACACCTGAACTTCAGCAGGAGAGGACTCTTTAAAGTAGAGACACTACATACTGATATACACCTGAACATCAGCAGGAGAGGACTCTTTAAAGTAGAGACACTACATACTGATATACACCTGAACATCAGCAGGAGAGGACTCTTTAAAGTAGAGACACTACATACTGATATACACCTGAACATCAGCAGGAGAGGACTCTTTAAAGTAGAGACACTACATACTGATATACAGGTTACAACCCCTTAAAGTGAAATAATCTGAATAATAGGTGTTTAAAAAGTACTCCAGACTTGCATATTATGATGTAGTATCAATTAAACTTTGTTATAAATCTCAGTATTTTTGTAAACTCTCTCGAGGTCACAAACTGAGCCGAAAATATTTCTTGTTGTCATATTTTGGGGGCTCTTCTGGGATCTGAACCTGGGACATTTTCCACCCTCAAGTGAGAATCATGCCCTCAGACGGATACCCTGATTGGCTCTCTTATTTCTCCCACAACCCAACAGCAAACCCGTGTTTATAGAAGCCACATTTGGACATGTGGGCCCAGCTGTTGAGCTAAGCTAATGCTAACGAATGCTAACGCCCTACAGCAGAAAGTGACTATGAGTTCATACATATCTGGTTTCTGGCGGAGGTGTATTAGTGCAGTTGTGCTTTTGTAATGAAGGGAATTTGACCTGAATTAGTAAACGAGCAGACGAGTGAGGAACGGTGTCGATTTACACTTTTTCCTACGGCTGTTTTTAGTGATTCGAGCTTCAAATCGATGCACAAAGACTTAAATGTGTCGTGTTTTTGTTGCAGGATTACAAGAGAAAGAACAGGGCTTGTAAACAAAAGTCACGTGGCTAAAGAGTGGAGTAGAGTTTCTTGGCGAGTGAAAACAGAAATGAATCTGTCACTTCTTCAACGTTCAAATCCCATTATCTTAACTCTGGATTTTCTTCCCATCAAGCTTTGCATTTTCACAATAGTTTCCTACAGTTGATGTTATTCACTCCTCTAATCTAGTAGTTGATTGAGAAACAAATGGGTTGTGATTTCTTTAATCAGTGCTCTGAGTGATCTGTGATTCATAATTTATCTTCAGTCTGATGTCGTCATTAGTTGTTGTGTTTTTAAGCAGCAGACGAGGTTTTTCTCGCCTATTTCCCCCTAAATGTGACTCTGTCTAACGTCACGCACGTAAACCATCATTATGGAGGTGAATGTTTATACACGCAGGAGCAGGAGTGGTTGACCTTTGAAACTCTTAGGCCTCATTGCACACAGCGAGGCACTCTTTACTGATGAATTCTGGGTAATATTTTGAGGAATATAGTCATTTGTGATCTCAATGCAGCTTCAGAGAGGCTTTAATATTGATCAGGAAACATTTCATCAAAGAATAAGAAGCTAAAAGATGTTGTGGTGTTTTGTTTTAACATATTTTAAGTTCCATTTTACACTTTCATGATCAATCATTATAAAACATATCATATATATTATTCTGAAATGGACCAATCTGCACAATGACTACTTTTACTGTCGCTACTATATTTTGATGAGAATACTTTTCTACTTTCACTTGAGGAACATTTTGAATGCAGGACTTTTACTGTAACTGAGTATTCCTACACTCTGGTACTTCTACTTTTACTCAAGTACAAGATCTGAGTACTTCTACTTTTACTCAAGTACAAGATCTGAGTACTTCTACTTTTACTGAAGAACAAGATCTGAGTACTTCTACTTTTACTCAAGTACAAGACCTGAGTACTTCTACTTTTACTCAAGTACAAGATCTGAGTAATTCTACTTTTACTCAGAACAAGACCTGAGTACTTCTACTTTTACTCAAGTACAAGATCTGAGTAA
This sequence comes from Dissostichus eleginoides, assembly GCA_031216635.1. Classification (NCBI taxonomy): domain Eukaryota; kingdom Metazoa; phylum Chordata; class Actinopteri; order Perciformes; family Nototheniidae; genus Dissostichus; species Dissostichus eleginoides. The sequence goes on along the minus strand of CM062281.1, from coordinate 28,698,007 downwards.
TTCTACTTTTACTCAGAACAAGATCTGAGTACTTCTACTTTTACTCAAGTACAATAACTGAGTACTTCTACTTTTACTCAAGTACAAGATCTGAGTACTTCTACTTTTACTCAAGTACAATAACTGAGTACTTCTACTTTTACTCAAGTACAAGATCTGAGTAATTCTACTTTTACTCAGAACAAGATCTGAGTACTTCTACTTTTACTCAAGAACAATATCTGAGTACTTCTACCACCTCTGGTCAAAAGTAACAATCATTTTTGTCTTTTTGAGGAGAAATATTTGTCCCATCTGAGCGTATATTTGCAAACTTTGAATGAGAATAAAACCCTTTCTTTCTCAGCCTCAGATAGAAACCACGTCTTCTCTCCAAAGCCTTTAGTTTTGATGATGTCAGCAGAGCGGAGGAACTGCTGACGAGTCGTCCCGAAGCCGAAGTCTAACGCCTATAAACCGTCATGGGGGCTGGAAGAAAGTTGTACATTAGTCAGAGAGCGGTAAACCCTGCAGGGCGCTGGGATCTCTGAATAATATCAGGAGGTCATACACTGTCGGATAATCCCTGAGGTCAAAGGTCACAGTTTAAATCTGAGAAATGGGCTTTAAACGGTAATTCATCCACAAAAAACTGCAAGAGAAGGTTTATTTTTCAGAGACAAAAAGAAGGTTTTCGTTCTTTATTTTAGAGCAAACAAATAGGTTGATATCACTTTTTTATTTTGATATGAAGTCATTTCTTTTTGGCATAGATCCCCTCGTATTTAGAAATTAAGAGAAATATTTAAAACATACATATTTTACATTTCCCTATCAAAGATGACCTGAAATTAAATAAATAATCATTTTAAATAAATGCACAGAAGCATCCAAACTCTGCAAATACACGTGTGTTTAAATCAATGTTTTATATTTGATAATGAGTATTTTAGTGGTTTAAATATGTGTGGAACATGACGGTACGTCGTTAACTGTCATGAAATGACCTTAAATAACAATTATTAAGGCGTAGATGCAGCTACATTCCTGCGTGAGTGTGTTTGAATAGATTTAATCGTTTACCTGAAGCATATTTCGTGTGTGTGTGTGTGTGTGTGTGTGTGTGTGTGTGTGTGTGTGTGTGTGTGTGTGTGTGTGTGTGTGTGTGTGTGTGTGTGTGTGTGTGTGTGTGTGTGTGTGTGTGTGTGTGTGTGTGTGTGTGTGTGTGTGTGTGTGTGTCACCTGCTGATCTTCTGATCTTGAACACACCCTGTTGTGGCGAGGCTTTGCATCGGGCGTGGCTCAAAGCATGCTGGGTAACAATGAAGAAAGACATATAAATTAACCACAACCCTGTGAGCAGAGCCAAAGACAATGTGAGCTGCGTTCCATTGAGATCAGCCAGAGATCTGTTTGTTGCCGTGGAAGTAAAGCAGAAAGGTCAGGTTTTAATGCTGATTTTTGTTCCTTAATTTAGCTTGTTTTGTTTTGAAAGGTGGAACTACACTTCCATGGTAGGCTAAAGGGGCGGGACATCTCTAAGCAGGTTGACCAATCACAACAGAGCCGGCCAGCTAACCAATCAGAGCAGCTCTGGTTTCAGACAGAGGGGGAAAGAGGTTTTATTGCCCGTGTGTGTTCAGTGGTTTGAGCTGCAGGCCTTTTCACTTTGTTTTAACCAAACATTTAGATTTCTCTCTCCGTCGCTTCTTCGCCCACTTTCCCCTCAAATGTCAGGATGCAGTTTAATGTGGGAGTCAAGAGGGAAGAGGCTTGTTAACAGAAAACACACACACACACACACACACACACACCACACACACACACACACACACACACACACACACACACACACACAGGATCACACAGGATCACACACAGGAACACAGACACAGGAACACACACACACACACACACACACACACACACACACACACACACACACACACAGTCATTACCCCGCTGGCTGTACAGAGTTCATTATGTCGCTGTGTGTTTAATTAGATGGAGGTAAAAGCAGAGTTTCTGTCCTCCAGCGCTGCAGATAATATAACATGAGCTCAATATATATTATAAAGTCAGATATGTAATGAAATATCCCGACTTTGAGAGACTTAAAGAGCAACTTGCAGGTTAGAGACACCAGTGAATAAATGTGTAGGAAAATGATGTATACACTAGATCAGGGGTCGGCAACCTTTTTGATATGAAGACATTTTTTTATTTTATCAGCGTGCCGACGATCGTGAATTATCAACAGGGGGGGGGGGTGAAGAGCTCGACGCTCGTGAACTGTCAACAGGAGGGCGGGGGGAGCCTCGCTGCGGGAAGCAGTGTGTGGACCTGTCAGCGCAACTTACTTTAGGGATGCTCCTATCGCCAATTTTGGGGCCGATCCGATCGAGTGGGCGGGGCCTATGGGGATCTTCCATTTAAAGTGATGTTTAAAACTCAGTTAATGCTCATTCACTGGAGCTTCCACAAACAACAACCAACATAATTATTACATTCAAATGAAGTACATTATTCAAGTTTACATTAACTTTGGAAAATAACACGGGAGAAAGCGCTCTCTTTTCCTCCTCTCTCTCTCTCTCTCTCTCTCTCCCTCTCTCTCTCTCTCTCTCTCTCTCCTGACAGCCTGTCAGTATCTCATGAAGCTCACTGATCCAGTAATGAGTGACCCGACAGTGAAGAATAAAAATATGTATAACTAGTTTAGCTTGTTCCAGAGGTAGATCAAATAGCTAAGTGTGTTAGGTCTAACTCTTAGTGTGTGTGTTGCTCCGCTCACCGGTCCGTCACAGCAGGCGGAGCTGCAGGATTTCTGCTTCACACACGTTGCATACCGCTATTTTACTGTCTTTTTCTGACACCTTAAAATACTGCCAGACCGCTGAAGCCATTATGGCGAGCTTGTGTTGCCGCGCACAGAGAAAAGTGTCATGTATTGGTTTAAACGGCATAATAATAAGGACGATCCTCCGTTCTGTGATTCTCCAGAACACACATGGCCAGTCCGCCCCTGTGTAGCATGTTATTTCGATGAGAGATGAGCAGATCGCCACTGGGCTTTCAACTAAGACACAGCCACGCAAAAACTGCAGCATTTGTACAGCTCCTTATGGGTACTGCAATTCGTGAAGTGCTTTCCTCTGTGGTGAAACGATCAGCACTGCACCACGGAGGAAAGCGGCAGAAAGTCGCCTTGAGTTAAAGAGAGCGGGGCTGCGTTGCGTGCATGGCAGGTAACGGGGAGACGCGCTCTGGCGGCGGTCTCGTTCAGGATCCGAAAATAAAATTTAAATATTTTGCACACTTATTCCTAGTGTGCCACTGGTTACGGTGCCGCGTGCCAATGGTGGCACGCGTGCCAGGGGTTGCCGACCCCTGCACTAGATTTTCAAAAAAATATACATAAATATACACTACAGTGACATCTGGCGTCGTTTTTGTAAGACATTTTTACTTCCGCATAAAAAAAGCCTCCCCATGTGACCTCCCGCGTGTGACGTCACATGGGGGAGAGCGGCCGGTCTAACGTAGTAATAAACATGGATCACAATGCTAGTTTTGACACAGAAGAGGTTGAAAATGTATATTCGAATGCATATGACGGACCACAACCATATAATGATGAGCCTGCTAGGCGGCCAAGAGACCAGGAGCAGCCAAGGATTAGAAGAAATAACGGCCATCGGAGAGAAATGGAGCTGTGGTGTGAGGAGAACCAGTGGAGAACAGCGCAGCTGTCTTGGTGAGTGACCGGCGTTAGCTACAGTTAATGTTAGACAACGTCGGTCACATCACAACATTGTAAAGTTAGCTATCATATATCAGGCTATAACTAAAGTAGTATTGATAATATAGTAACGTTACTGGCAGGACTGTTGATACTGATCCATAACAGAAACTAATGCGCAAGTATCAGCCGTATCTCGCGTTACCTAATGCAACTCCACACTACGTCTTACGGTGCTGTGTACCGGAGGGGAGAGAGAGAGGAGCGATGGGGGAGAGAGAGAGAGGAACGGATGGGGGAGAGAGGAACGAAGGGGGGGAGAGAGAGAGGAGCGGAGGGGGGGGAGAGAGATGTAATACGGTTTCCTGATAAACGTTTTGTTTGATAGGCCTCAGCTGTGGAGAGTATGTGCTGCAGGGAGGTGGATGCACAACGCACCCAGGAACGACAGCTAGCTCCGGTCCTTTTCCTGTGAGGGAAACTGTGGACTCGATGTCCTGACACGCTGGAGTTTGTGCAACCTGCACAAACTCCAGCTCACCATGATTACAAATGGTGAAATGCAATGTAAAAGTACCGAAAAAATACCAGCTCACTAAATCACAACCGCTCAAACCAACTACAAACTACTACCGCGGATTGGGCAGAGAAGGAGTCCGAGAAAGTTGCTCCCCCATGTGACGTAATATGACGTGTTTGACGTTAAAAAAAACGGCTCCTTTCCCTCTGAATTATTGCCCTTATGTCTCGTAAAACATATCAAATCCTGCATTCACTTTTTTAATTGTAATTTTCAAGTTGCTCTTTAAGGATGTGAGATATTGCTTTATCACACATGTATTGGTTTGAGGGGCTTCATCTTTGTGTGTTTGTGTTTCATTTCAATAGTTTTTGCAGCTTTTTGTTATAAATAGTGCATTTTTTTTGTTGATAATACCGTTTCTTTTAAAGGTAAACTGCTTAAATTAAAATTATTAAAGATTTTTTAATACAAAATAATTAACAAAAATGTATTCTAGCATTTATAAAGTTTTTAGATATTATTTGTAGGATTATTTAATTAATTAAAAATACTTAAATGTCACAAAATGTCCTGTTTTAAAAAAATAATAAAACTTAAATGGAATAAAATATCCAAATAATAATAATAATAATATTAAAAGATAATATTTTAGCCTACAGATTATATTCCCAGTATTCCCGGTGGAGTTTAATGGTTATTTTCCTATAAATAAAGTGCTTTCGTCTAGTTCTGTGTCTCTGTGGACAGTAGCTGCGGTTTTATTGTGAATCTGCCTTCAGGCTTTGTGTCCCTGAACACATCACAGGCGCTCTGTTCTCCACGTGACCCTGAACATGACACTGAGCTCCAACAATCAGCTGTTTGTCCGTCAGCCAAGAGAGTGGGTCGACACACACACACACACACACACACACACACACACACACAGACACACACACACACACACACACACACACACTCACTCTGCTGAAATGTGTCGTGCTCTCAGACACACAAAGTGACAGCTGTTTTCAGCCTCTGATCTGAACACAGTTTGTTTTCATGACGCCGCTTTTCATGCTCTCATCGCCACTTCCTCTGCTTTTTAAGGATTTTCTCTTAAAGGGACAGTACGCGGCGACACACAGTTTAACGCCGCTGTGATGCTGCTTGTTCGGAGACTTTATGACTTTTATCCTTTTTGATAATCAGCCGTTTTTACAACGTGATGCTTTTGGTGTTAAACGTTAATATCGACAATGCAAAAAACTACGGTGGCTGAAAACTTCCAGTAAGAGGAATGTCTCTACTTTAAAGAGTCCCCTCCTGCTGATGTTCAGGTGTATGTCAGTATGTAGTGTCTCTACTTTAAAGAGTCCCCTCCTGCTGATGTTCAGGTGTATATCAGTATGTAGTGTCTCTACTTTAAAGAGTCCTCTCCTGCTGATGTTCAGGTGTATATCAGTATGTAGTGTCTCTACTTTAAAGAGTCCTCTCCTGCTGATGTTCAGGTGTATATCAGTATGTAGTGTCTCTACTTTAAAGAGTCCCCTCCTGCTGATGTTCAGGTGTATATCAGTATGTAGTGTCTCTACTTTAAAGAGTCCTCTCCTGCTGATGTTCAGGTATATGTCAGTATGTAGTGTCTCTACTTTAAAGAGTCCTCTCCTGCTGATGTTCAGGTGTATATCAGTATGTAGTGTCTGTACTTTAAAGAGTCCTCTCCTGCTGATGTTCAGGTGTATATCAGTATGTCGTGTCTTTACTTTAAAGAGTCCTCTCCTGCTGATGTTCAGGTGTATATCAGTATGTAGTGTCTCTACTTTAAAGAGTCCTCTCCTGCTGATGTTCAGGTGTATATCAGTATGTAGTGTCTCTACTTTAAAGAGTCCTCTCCTGCTGATGTTCAGGTGTATATCAGTATGTCGTGTCTTTACTTTAAAGAGTCCTCTCCTGCTGATGTTCAGGTGTATATCAGTATGTAGTGTCTCTACTTTAAAGAGTCCTCTCCTGCTGATGTTCAGGTGTATATCAGTACGTAGTGTCTCTAAGTGGGTCATCTTAATCTGATAATTGCTAATAAATAAAATACTTTTATAAAGGCAAGAAGAAACAGACTTTGGGCACGTAGACAAAAAGACCCATCAACGTCTCTCTACCTGTTCCATTATTCATAACAAGCAGCAGATTTGTAGTCTAAAAATACTAATTATGATCATAATGACCTCGTTGCAGAACATGCATGAAGCGATGCACCTCCTTTTTGTTTCTTTACTCCGGTGTTCAGTGATGTTGCTTTTTAATGTGTCAGAGTGAGATAAAAATACCTCAAAGTCCTCGTTTCTACAGCCTGTTTCCCAAAATAACCTCTTCCGTCTGCAGACATCAAACAGTGTTCCTGTGCTGCGGACATTCACTTCATCTGAGGCCCATTATGCATCGCTTCTTTTGTGCACCGACTGTCAAAATAAAAGTCACTTCTCATATGAAGAAATGTTGCAGTACGCTTTAAAGCTGGGTAATAAATCCATATTTAGATAAACGAGAAATCATATCAGTTATTGGTCTCTTTCCTGCTTCTAACGGCTTCATTACACCATTCACCACCGCTAAGCTAAAGGTGGCTAATGTTGGGCTATAAAGGAACTACAGCACGGTCACATGACTTCACGTCACCACCGCTAAGCTAAAGGTGGCTAATGTTGGGCTATAAAGGAACTACAGCACGGTCACATGACTTCACGTCACCACCGCTAAGCTAAAGGTGGCTAATGTTGGGCTATAAAGGAACTACAGCACGGTCACATGACTTCACGTCACCAGCGCTAAGCTAAAGGTGGCTAATGTTGGGCTATAAAGGAACTACAGCACGGTCACATGACTTCACATCACCACCGCTAAGCTAAAGGTGGCTAATGTTGGGCTATAAAGGAACTACAGCATGGTCACATGACTTCACGTCACTACCGCTAAGCTAAAGGTGGCTAATGTTGGGCTATAAAGGAACTACAGCACGGTCACATGACTTCACGTCACCACCGCTAAGCTAAAGGTGGCTAATGTTGGGCTATAAAGGAACTACAGCACGGTCACATGACTTCACGTCACCACCGCTAAGCTAAAGGTGGCTAATGTTGGGCTATAAAGGAACTACAGCATGGTCACATGACTTCACGTCACCACCGCTAAGCTAAAGGTGGCTAATGTTGGGCTATAAAGGAACTAATATACTCTTGATGTGATTAGAAATTGAATCTGATATTCCTGTAGCGTTGCTCTAAAGTCATTTATAATGTTAAATTCATATATTGATTGGAGGCTGAAGTTAAAAGCCATTTACTTTCAGTCTGAGTGCCCTGCGGACATTTTATTTTACATTAATAAATGTTCCCTCGGAGTGCTTTCCATTAAGCTGCATCAGATGTGCATTAAGTAAATAAACATGTACTCATGATCTGTTCTTAAGTACCACAATAAGGTACTTTAACTCATGCTACTTTGACCACAACTCAGCAGGAAATATGTGTCCTTTTTATTACTATATATACACACTGACACTTCCCCAAACTGCTGTCATACGACTACTTTAATCACCTTTAGCTGAGAATACTTATATTCACCGTAATTGGGGAGTAGTTTAAATTATTGGCATTTTTCTAAAAACAGCATCTTGGTACTTTTCTACATCTTATCCAGTGATATTAATAAATAAAGCCTTATTATATATACTTTCTCATAGTTTAGTTATCTATTTTTGCATTAAAGATATTATAAAATATGTTGTTTTTATATATCCATGTGAGGCTGATGGTAGAGTAAGTAGATTTAGCATTTTGTTTCTTCTTTAAAGTGGACCTATCATGCTATATTTGAATAATATATTGTAGGGCCATACCTATACAAAACATGTCTGAAGTTTTTTTTTCAAAATACCAACCAGATCATGCATTTTAGCCATGCCTCATTTCGCTCTATTTGCTCTTTTTTAGCCCTGTTTTTGCAAGGGCTGATTCTGTGAGAAGTCTTCTTCGCTGCTTTTGTGGCAGACTACAGCGCCACCTACAGGCCTGGCATATGTACTACAGCGCCACCTACAGGCCTGGCATATGTACTACAGCGCCACCTACAGGCCTGGCATATGTACTACAGCGTCTCCAGCGCTTTCGAGCGGCAATGGCCGTGGCTGCCTCCTCCTGATAGGTGGAGAGTTGCCCATATAGGCGGAGCTCCCCGTTTCTGACGTCAGAACAATTTCAAATCTGTATCAGTCTGGATCAGCTCCGTTGCAGCCCCGTTTTTAGAGATTTGGGTACGGAGGAAAAGAGAGAGGGTTGTGTTTTCTGACACTTGGTGAGTTCCCTGACACACCGGGGACACATATTCATGTATAAAAGAAGTACAAAAGTGCATTTTGCATGATAGGTCCCCTTTAAGAAATTATTTTGTAGTATTTCATGTTCTGTTTGGAATATGGAGACAGAAATAAGGGCACTCTTTTAATGAGAAATGACACGTCTTTTTCAAATTTCTTCAACGTCATTGAAAGTCCATAACCTCACGTTGGGTTCATCAGGAAGTCATAAGGGTTGGATTTTGACCTCCTGTGTTTAGTTATATATTTGTCAGAGCGGCTTCCTCCTCAGTGAGGAAATAAAATCTCTTCCTGATCAAAGAGTTTATCACAGACTCGGATTACTTTGTATTTGAGTCACTTTCACCTGAAAAGTGTCACATTGGCGTCCATCCATCTCCCCAAGGGTTCTTCTAGAAAGATATGAGTAATGTGTCGCTGATCTTGTTATAAGATATATCAATTAAATCAAATATAAAAACCAAGCTGTCTCTGCGTCTGACGCTCTGTTTGATGCTCAGATTTCTGGAGGAATTATACCGTTTCTTTGAGGAACAGAAATATTGTTTCGGTGAAAATCTGCGCTCCTGTTAACCACAAAACCCTGTATTTCCCCCACTTATACAAACTTATTCCCTCTTTTTCATATCTGTATCCACAAAGTGTTTACCGATATAAAAGAGAAAGATGTTTCTGTGACGTCCGGGATTTATTTCCAGCGTTTATTTGGCTTTCTTTTGCCCATTCCAGCTTATTTTCCTACGGTCTTGTATTTACCTTGCATTTAAATCTGTAATTGAGTTGGTAACTATGGAATGCCGTTTAAGCCAAAATTAAATAAATACATAATAAATATATATATATATATATATATATATATATATATATATATATTTATTATTTATTATTATTGCTTTGATGGAGTCAGGACTCAGAGAGACACGAGGAGAGCTGGAGCTCTGATGGAGTCAGGACTCAGAGAGACACGAGGAGAGCTGGAGCTTTGATGGCAAACACTGACGGTTTATTTGGAGCTTCGGCCGGAGAATTCACAAGACAAGTCACGGGCCACAATCTGACCACACGGAGGAGATGCCACAATCAATTCTGAAGACCCCTCCTGTAGCTCCAGGTTTGAACGTTCAGAGTGTAATAATCAACATTCTTCAATAGATAGACTAAACAGCTGAGGACACTGAATCACATTTGTTGTCTTATGGCTCGGGGTCATCTACACCCCGAGAAGGATGTGTTCCAGGTGTCCCACAACAATAACTATCTGAGGGAGATAGCGGCTGCTCAAGGCTGGGCAGCTGCCTCAGAGGGTGAAAGAGGACACTAGGGCAAACTATTCCCTGACAGTTATGAAATACATTCTGAAGTAAATAAGTTAGGGTTAGAATGTATTTCATAACCTTATTTATTTCATAGGCATATTTATATATATATATATATATATATATGTATTTATTTAATTAGTTATTTATTTATTTAATTTTGGCTTAAACGGCATTCGATAGATAACTAGCTTTATTTCCCCTTTTTTAACTGTAGTGTCTTTTTCACATTCATACCTTACAAACATTTGGCACAGATGCACATAGCTCTTACTTCCTACTTATATATATTTTTAAACTCATGAATTGGAGACGAGACCCGGACTTTGTTCCATTTTATAAAACCGATCTGTTGATTTATTGATCTTGTGCTGCAGGTAGAGAGCAGTTTTTCACCCGATGTGTTGCACTTTAAATGGATTTATATCCCGAGGTGAAGTGCACTCTGCTTTCTTTGTTTCCCTGTAGATATTTGACAGCTTTGCCAATGAGTTACCCCGCAACCTTTGATCCACTTTGATCCGTCTTGCTGGAAACGCACCTGAATCTGCACAACGTTTTTCACAGCTTCTTCAGAGAGTAAACATGTGGAAATATACCTCAAATGCACGTGTGAGAGATTAGGTTTAAGTGAAAGTAAATCTTACTAAGTTAGTAAAAGTGTAGCTGTTGAAATGTCAGATTCAAGAGTTAATACAAATGTTTATAGCGCTTTTCTAAGTACTCAAAGTTGCTTTACAAGAATACAATTCACACAAAGATGATATGAAGTAAATAAGAAACGGAGAATACAGAACAGAAAGCATTAAAGAGTTGTGTTTATGCACGGTTTTGCAGAATGGTCCAATATCATTTTTCTTTAATTTGAGCGTCAAATTCGCGTGACGTGTTCTCACGAAAGCCAATCAGTGGTGAGGATCTCAGCCTGTTTTCAATGACGTTGAATCAGAAAACCATAGCAGTAGCCGTTAGCTGTTAGCACACAAAGCTAACATGCTAGCTTATAATAGAATAGAATAGAATGGGAGGGATGAAACCCTCTTTAATGGTCACACATGCAGAGCACACAGCACACACAGCGAAATGTGTTCTCTGCTTTTAACCCATCCTATACCAGGAGTCTAGTACTAGGAGTCTAGCACTAGGAGTCTAGCACCAGGAGTCTAGCACCAGGAGTCTAGCACCAGGAGTCTAGCACCAGGAGTCTAGCACCAGGAGTCTATAGCACCAGGAGTCTATAGCACCAGGAGTCTATAGCACCAGGAGTCTATAGCACCAGGAGTCTATAGCACCAGGAGTCTATAGCACCAGGAGTCTATAGCACCAGGAGTCTAGCACCAGGAGTCTAGCACCAGGAGTGTAGCACCAGGAGTGTAGCACCAGGAGTCTAGTACTAGCAGCAGTGGGCAGCTATTGTACAGCGATAACATGATCAGCTGCTGGTTCGATCAATAACTGTGTAATTGGTTTGTGGCAGCCGCAGAAACACAGAGTCGATTCTGTTTTTGATTTTCAATACTTCCTCTCCAGACTGCAGCGACCACATCACAGCTGTTACTCATGTAGTGTCAAAGTCAAAAACGCTGTTATAAAATGTACTTTAGAGGTTGTTCCAGCCGTGAAACATGTGCAGAGATTCATTAGAAGTTCTTTTATATCGGCTAATGAACTCTGACTTTACTTACTGCGGTTACTTTTTTGTTATGAGGATTAAATGAACTTGGAACAAAGATAACATCTTAAATCAGATTGAACTGTCTATCCTGCAGAAAAATATCTGATTTTACATCGTGTAACTTCCCGTTATGTCTTTATCTTTCCTTGTTTATTACGGTCAGTTAACGTGGTTTGCAAACCCTTACAATATTGTGGTGTCAACAGTGCAGCCTGTTTGCAGAGAAAACAATGGTCTCTGATCTGTTTTTGCGAAACAAAGCAGACGGAAATTATATTTGCATCACGGCAGGCATGCATTTAGTATTCAGGAGTTCACATGCTATATGAAAACAACCCTTAAAGGTCTCCTATCATGTGAAATGCACTTTTTGATGTCTTCTCTACATCACTGTGTCCCCGTGTGTCAGGAGACTCACAAAGTGATGTCTTTTCTACATCACTATGTGTCCACGGTGTGTCCCGGTGTGTCCCCGGCGTGTCCCCGTGTGTCAGGAGACTCACAAAGTGATGTCTTTTCTACATCAATGTGTGTCCCCGGTGTGTCAGGAGACTCTCAAAGTGTCAGGAAATAAACCCCTCTCTCTTTTCCTCCGTACCCACATCTCTAAAAACGGGGGAACAACGGAGCTGATCCAGATTTGCTGCGTCATGACGACATTACTAAAATGTGGGCGGGCTTTACACCCACGGGCCAATCAGAAACGTTGCTGTCAGAAACAATGAGACGTGTTCTGGAAGTAATATGGTCTTGTTTACATTAGCATGCTAACACTCAGAGCTAACCTGTACTGGAGAGAGTATGTGTAAAGAAGCAGGAAATAAAAAGGAACTCACCTTGTGGTAAACCTGAGAGAGAGAAAGAGTTTGAGCTCCATGCTGTTTCAGAAGTAATCCTTGATGTGGTTTGGAACATGATATGGAGTTTAATCACGGCAGAATTTAGCTGAGTTTATGCCGGTAGAATTTTTTTCTTTTTTTAAAGCTACTGAGCCAGAATCAGCACTTTAGTAACAGGGCTGAAATAGAGGGATATGAGGGATGTCTAAAATGCGTGATCTGTTTGGTATTTTGAGCAAAACACTTCATAGACATGTTTTTAATATTTTTGTATACGTCTGAGACCCATTATATATCTAAACATAGTATAATAGGAGACCTTTAAAGAGCTCTCGTCTGACTGTAGTTCCTGTTGTTTGTGCAGAGTGGAGCGATGGAGGATGGGAAGCCGGTCTGGGCGCCGCACCCAGCGGACGGGTTCCAGCTGGGAGCCATCGTGGACATCGGAGCCGACAGCCTCACCATCGAGCCTCTCAAGAAGGGCAAGGTGAGTGTTGCAGATGCTGTTTTTCTGTGTTGGTCCCTGAAGGCATCATCTCCCTGTGATTTTGGATCATTGCAGAAAATAATCTCATCGTTTATGATACTTAGACGTTTAGTTCAGCAGGATAATCTCCACATATTAACACGTTGGGCTATAAAGGAACTACAGCACGGTCACATGACTTCACGTCACCACCGCTAAGCTAAAGGTGGCTAATGTTGGGCTATAAAGGAACTACAGTACGGTCACATGACTTCACGTCACCACCGCTAAGCTAAAGGTGGCTAATGTTGGGCTATAAAGGAACTACAGCACGGTCACATGACTTCACGTCACCACCGCTAAGCTAAAGGAGGCTAATGTTGGGCTATAAAGGAACTACAGCACGGTCACATGACTTCACGTCACCACCGCTAAGCTAAAGGTGGCTAATGTTGGGCTATAAAGGAACTACAGCACGGTCACATGACTTCACGTCACCACCGCTAAGCTAAAGGTGGCTAATGTTGGGCTATAAAGGAACTACAGCACGGTCACATGACTTCACGTCACCACCGCTAAGCTAAAGGTGGCTAATGTTGGGCTATAAAGGAACTACAGCACGGTCACATGACTTCACGTCACCACCGCTAAGCTAAAGGTGGCTAATGTTGGGCTATAAAGGAACTACAGCACGGTCACATGACTTCACGTCACCACCGCTAAGCTAAAGGTGGCTAATGTTGGGCTATAAAGGAACTACAGCACGGTCACATGACTTCACGTCACCACCGCTAAGCTAAAGGTGGCTAATGTTGGGCTATAAAGGAACTACAGCACGGTCACATGACTTCACGTCACCACCGCTAAGCTAAAGGTGGCTAATGTTGGGCTATAAAGGAACTACAGCACGGTCACATGACTTCACGTCACCACCGCTAAGCTAAAGGGCTAATGTTGGGCTATAAAGGAACTACAGCACGGTCACATGACTTCACGTCACCACCGCTAAGCTAAAGGTGGCTAATGTTGGGCTATAAAGGAACTACAGCACGGTCACATGACTTCACGTCACCACCGCTAAGCTAAAGGTGGCTAATGTTGGGCTATAAAGGAACTACAGCACGGTCACATGACTTCACGTCACCACCGCTAAGCTAAAGGTGGCTAATGTTGGGCTATAAAGGAACTACAGCACGGTCACAAATTGTGCATTGTAGCTTTATTGTTTTAAACTAAATACACTTCCAGAAGTGCATTAAAAGCCTCCAAACCTTTCCTTGTTCCTGGATCTCTGTGAGCGTTAGTGTCTTCCAGTATGCTGTTATCCCCCTTGAGTTAATGATTGAACTTTTCCTTAATCTCACGTTGAAGAGGCTGCAGTTTAGCAGCAATAAAGCATGGTTTCTCTCAATGATTCACCTCCAGACGCTGCACTTTCACAGACCAGAGACCAGCTGGAGTTCTAAATGAATCTGCAGTCAAGTGGCTCTTCACTGCAAGACAAACGGGCTTTTCCTCGATATTTCCCCCCCTCTTTTAATTCACTTTCCTGCTTCATGAGGTGCCATATCGCCCTCAGAAAGCTTTTACTGTCAGCGTCTCCGAGGTTACCCATAATGCTCTCTGTCTATCTGGGTAATCTTCTCCCAGAATGCCTCAGTGATTGAGTGCTCTCTTTAGAAAAGGGTCCTCGCTAATTCTGTGTACCGTCGGGTTATAAAACGTGTGTGTGTGTGTGTGTGTGTGTGTGTGTGTGTGTGTGTGTGTGTGTGTGTGTGTGTGTGTGTGTGTGTGTGTGTGTGTGTGTGTGTGTGTGTGTGTGTGTGTGTGTGTGTGTGTGGTGTGTGTGTGTGTGGTGTGTGTGTGTGTGTGTGTGTGTGTGTGTGTGTGTGTGTGTGTGTGTGTGTGTGTGTGTGTGTGTGTGTGTGTGTGTGTGTGTGTGTGTGTGTGTGTGTGTGTGTGTGTGTGTGTGTGTGTGTGTGTGTGGGGTTAATTATTTGAAAAACAATCAAATTAATATATAAAATTCACATTACAATATATTATTATTTCAAAGCCTGTGTTTCAGAATTTCACTTTTTGAGTCACTTTTTAAAGAAATAACATGCAGTATTTTTCTCTGTGAACGTGATCTCTTCAGAGGATCCGACCTCAGATGAGTTTCCGGCTGCAGCATCAGAACAATGTCTCAGTGTGTGTGAGAGTGTGTGTGAGTGTGTCTTTGTCTGTGTGTGTGTGTGTGTGTGTGTGTGTGTGTGTGTGTGTGTGTCTCCTCTGCAGCCAGTGTGTGCCAGTGTGTGACGAAGCGGCATGCTCCCCCGTCATACATCCCACAATGCATTGCTCTTTGTCCTGTGTGTGTGTTGGTGTTCGAATGGATGGAAGCTCTGTTGTTATTACTGTAAATATTTCAAAGCCAGCGTGAGTAATCTCGAGTATATTTTAGACCTGTGAGCTTAGCTGTGGGTACATTCAGGAGGGCGAGGGTATATGATAATGATCTTAGTTAAATGGCTCTGACAGAGAAATGTCAAAGCTGGGAAAGACCTTTGAGAGTCAGCAATAACTTTCTATAAAAATACTGATCTAATTACTGTTTTGTTTTTCAATTTTTTTTATGAGAAATCTTTTCCCTTTCCCAGGAACCTCAACGGAAATAAATAGATATGAATTATTAACGCCATAAATGATTGCATACATTTACAGTTTCTTATTTTCTCCCGTGTGATAGCTGTCAAACAATCCAGTTTCTCACTTATTCTAAGAATGTACTGAACCCACTAAAAGGATTTCTTCTCAAATAATTGACACTGTAATGTAATATATTAAAGGTCCCCTATCATCATCCTCTTCTTCATCAGTATATCCCAGGTCTCAGATATATCCAGAGCCTGTCTCTGATTGGCTGAAACACCAAACAGATCATTGCAGCATCCCATAATCCCCTCTGTTTCAGCCCTGTTTCCAAAGTGCTGATTCTCTGTCTGTTACTTTAGATGAAAATAAGGAGCCCCTCCCCACGCCCCTCTGAGAGAGATTTGGTTAAAAAGAACTCAATGGTTCTCTAGGAGGAGATTCAGGTGATAAGGTGGGGGGGGGGGGGTTACCTTGTTGGTGATTGGCTAATGGTTACACAAGACAAAACATCGTGATGACATCATAAAGTGGCCAAAATCTGATCAGCTCATTTTCAGACAGGTTTTTATAGAAATGGATCAGGAGAAAAAGAGAGAGAATCTTTGTTCCTGAAACTTTCAGAGTCTCTTTACACAGAGGGGACACATGTTGATGTAGAAGAGACATGAAGAAGAGGGGACACATGTTGATGTAGAAGAGACATGAAAGAGAGGACACATGTTGATGAAAGAGACATGAAGAAGAGGGGACACATGTTGATGTAGAAGAGACATGAAGAAGAGGGACACATGTTGATGTAGAAGAGACATGAGAAGAGGGACACATGTTGATGTAGAAGAGACATGAAGAAGAGGGGACACATGTTGATGTAGAAGAGACATGGAGAAGAGGGACACATGTTGATGTAGAAGAGACATGAAGAAGAGGGGACACATGTTGATGTAGAAGAGACATGAAGAAGAGGGGACACATGTTGATGTAGAAGAGACATGGAGAAGAGGGGACACATGTTGATGTAGAAGAGACATGAAGAAGAGGGACACATGTTGATGTAGAAGAGACATGAGAAGAAGGGACACATGTTGATGTAGAAGAGACATGAAGAAGAGGGGACACATGTTGATGTAGAAGAGACATGAAGAAGAGGGACACATGTGATGTAGAAGAGACATGGAGAAGAGGGGACACATGTTGATGTAGAAGAGACATGAAGAAGAGGGGACACATGTTGATGTAGAAGAGACATGGAGAAGAGGGGACACATGTTGATGTAGAAGAGACATGGAGAAGAGGGGACACATGTTGATGTAGAAGAGACATGGAGAAGAGGGGACACATGTTGATGTAGAAGAGACATGGAGAAGAGGGACACATGTTGATGTAGAAGAGACATGGAGAAGAGGGGACACATGTTGATGTAGAAGAGACATGAAGAAGAGGGGACACATGTTGATGTAGAAGAGACATGAGAAGAGGGGACACATGTTGATGTAGAAGAGACATGAGAAGAGGGGACACATGTTGATGTAGAAGAGACATGAAGAAGAGGGGACACATGTTGATGTAGAAGAGACATGGAGAAGGGGGGACACATGTTGATGTAGAAGAGACATGAAGAAGAGGGGACACATGTTGATGTAGAAGAGACATGGAGAAGAGGGGACACATGTTGATGTAGAAGAGACATGAAAGAGGGACACATGTTGATGTAGAAGAACATGGAGAAGAGGGACACATGTTGATGTAGAAGAGACATGGAGAAGAGGGACACATGTTGATGTAGAAGAGACATGAAGAAGAGGGACACATGTTGATGTAGAAGAGACATGAAGAAGAGGGGACACATGGTGATGTAGAAGACATGAAAGAGGGGACACATGTTGATGAAGAAGAGGGAACACATGTTGATGTAGAAGAGACATGAAGAAGAGGGGGACAATGTTGATGTAGAAGAGACATGAAGAAAGGGGACACATGGTGATGTAGAAGAGACATGAAGAAGAGGGGACACATGGTGATGTAGAAGAGACATGAAGAAGAGGGGACACATGGTGATGTAGAAGAGACATGAAGAGAGGGGACACATGGTGATGTAGAAGACATGAAGAAGAGGGACACATGTGATGTAGAAGACAGAAGAAGAGGGGACACATGGTGATGTAGAAGAGACATGAAGAAGAGGGGACACATGGTGATGTAGAAGAGACATGAAGAGAGGGACACATGTTTGTAGAAGAGACATGAAGAAGAGGGGACACAGGTGATGTAGAAGAGACATGAAGAAGAGGGGACACATGTTGATGTAGAAGAGACGTGGAGAAGAGGGGACACATGTTGATGTAGAAGAGACATGAAGAAGAGGATTTTGCAGATAGGGGACCTTTAATGTATTTTGAGTCCTGGCTGGACATGTCCTCCTGCAGCCTGTCGTCACTGCAGATTACATGTTTGTCGTTAAGCTGGAATAATTCCTCCTAAAGAACTCAGTTTTTAATCCGGCTACTCGAGCAGAGAAAGACTGAAGTTACAGCGTTGAATAACTCGAGTGAAACCGTTCTGAAGGCTCTGGAACATCTGTTCAGAGGAACAGACGTGACGACTGAACTCACTGTTCTTATTTACCTTGCTTTTATTCATGTTCTACGTTGAAGAAAACAAATTAAATTATTCATAATTATAAAAAAAAATACTATTAAAATAAATAATAATACACGTAATAATACAGTTATATATTTAATAGATTTTATATTTTTACAAATAAATCTGTCCAGGAGATCCTATAGAAAACCATATTTAAAAACTCCTCCTCCTCCTCCTCCTTTCCTCTTCCTCTTCTTCCTCCTCCTCTTCCTTCTCCTCTTCCTCCTCCTCCTCCTCTTCCTCCTCCTCCTCCTCCTCCTCCTCGGTGGGAATAATGAATCTCCTCGGTTCTGCTGCGTCTCTTTTGAATAAAGCAGATTAAATCCTGCAGAACTACAACTCCCAGAATCCTCTCCTTCTAGAGTCAGAGGTCACACCTGTTATAGTTCAACTGGTCTGTTTTATCTGCAGCGATGATGATGATGATGATGATGATGATGATGATGATGATGATGGTTTAAACTACTTAGTGATATTAATCTCAGCTTTAAGAGCTAATGATTCTTAGTCTTTATCCTGACTTTCACTTCTTGGTTGTCCCTGCAGCCCTTCGTGTCTGCTATCAACCAGGTGTATCCTGCGGAGGACGACGTCAACAAGCATGTGGAGGACAACTGTACGTTGGTTTTCTTAACTCTTAATTCCCTGCAAAACCACAAATAACTAGGATTCAAAAGATATCACTAGATATTCTTCTCTCTAATGTTACAGCCTTGTTGCATCGGACATACGTTTTACATCCAATTCAAATGTTTTTAAGAATCTAACTTCTAATAAATGTCCTTTTCCGTCATGATTCATAGATGTGTTTATTAAGGCTGTATTTGATCAAAGTGAAAGACACTTAATATAGTATTATATATTCTTAATATTTATGAATAAATAACCTATTTCTAAGTGTGTCTGACCTCCATATCACATTGTGTCCCCAGGTTCTCTGATGTACTTGAATGAAGCGACGCTGCTGAATAACGTCAGAGTGAGATACAGCAAAGAGAAGATCTACGTGAGTCTTTAGGTCATGTCGTGTTTCCAGAAGCATAGAAAGACCTTTTTTATGCTTTTACAATTATTTAACTCGGATACAAATATTCTCTGCAGTAAATCTGACCGTTATTATGTTTGATAATTAAGAGCACAGGAACACACACACACACACGCACACACACACGCACACGCACACACAGAACCACAGACACACCTGCACGCATGCACGCACACACACGAAGACACAGGAACACACACACACACACACACACACACACACACACACTCAGTTTTCTTCTGATCTTGACTGTGACATGATGTTATTCCTGAGTGCACGCTGACATCTAGTGGCTGAAGAGGGAACTGTCTCTGTTCAATTAAGATCTAAAAGAGGCCTCCTTTGTTACTTTTTCATATAGAAATGTGTATATTTATAAGTGTCTTAATACAGAGAAGTTATGAAGGAGTCATGCACCGGCTCTTCTTCAAAACAAATATATATTTATTTCACTGTTTTTGCTAAAAGCAGGAATTTTAAACCATTATTTTTGCTTTAGGATTGTGGGAAATGTAGGAGAACACAGGTTATACACATAGCATGATAATGTGGAATTGTTTACCTTCTTCTTCTTCTTCCTCCTCTTCCTCCTCTTCCTCCTCCAGACGTTCGTAGCTAACATCCTGATCGCAGTGAATCCGTACTATGACATCCCGAAGCTTTACTCACCGGAAACCATCCAGAAGTACAGAGGAAGATCTCTGGGAACTCTGCCGCCTCATGTCTATGCTATAGGTGAGACTCACTCACTCACTCACTCACTCACTCACTCACTCACTCACTCACTCACTCACTCACTCACTCACTCACTCACTCACTCACTCACTCACTCTGATGCATACATATGTCAGTGTTTGCTGTAACTCTCTACATTTCCCTGGCGTGTGACAAGTTAATGACTTGTGTGTGTGTGTGTGTGTGTGTGTGTGTGTGTGTCAGCTGATAAGGCGTACAGGGACATGAGGGTCCTGAAGATGAGTCAGTCCATCATCGTCTCCGGAGAGTCCGGAGCCGGGAAGACGGAGAACACCAAGTTCGTGCTCAGGTAAACATGACGGTGCATTTGTATGCTGCGTTCACACCAAGACTCGAATCGCTCGAGTTTCACCGCGGCTGTCAGCCGTGTTTCCTCGCCTCGTTCAAACAGGACGCGCTGGCCAGGGGGCGGGGCTTATCTCCATGTAGATACTGTGGTAGATACCAACTACAACAAAAAAACACATTTTACAGTGATTTATTTGTAATACACGTTTCAAAATGACGCCGAAGTAACAACATACTGATACCGGTTTGTAAATGCTATTAATGAATGTGTGTGTACACAAGATGGCAGATGAAACCTTTTCAAATGCGTGTTTTTCTGAATGGAGATCTGATCGATCATGCTAAGCTAACATGTAGCTGCTCCGTCCAAACTCACAACAACGTCCTACAGACAGAAATAAAGACACAGACTGTGTTTGGTTCGTGTTTAACTTTTGTCTAGTTTCTGAACAGATATGAGGAGCTGTGAGCTCTGAGTGCTAACAGCTAACAGCTGATGTTTTAGTTTCCTGGTTCAACGTCAGCGACAGAAGGCTGAGATCCTCACTGCTGATTGGCTACCGCGAGAACACGTCACGCGAATTTGACGCTCGAGTTGAAAACATGTAACTCTTGGGATCGACGCCTCCTTCAGTCGCATCATCCGCGTCTTTGCATTGGCTTCACATGGAATCACGACACGCCCAAAAGTCGCACCGCGTCCAGTGTGAACGCACTCAAATGAAAATATACCAAGTTGGTGCTCAGGGTAAGCATGACGGTGCATTTTGAAACTCCTTGTTATCTACTTCTTGTTTCTCCTCTCAGATATTTAACATCCTCGTACGGGACGGGTCAGGACATCGACGAGAGGATAGTGGAAGGTACGATCACTTCTTCTTCTTCTTGTTAAATAAATACGGTTAGATTATTTCTTCAGTATGGATGACTGACTGACTGACATTCTCCCGTGGGTCAAATTGACCGTTATATTAATTTTGAAGACAAGTTTATTGTGTTTGTTTCCTAAATGATGTTTATCCACCTCGGTTACTTTTGAACGTTCCTTCTTTTTGGGGACCATTATATATTTTTGTTATAGAAAACCCGAAGTGGACCTTTTTGGATTTAATTGTGAGCTGTGGGATGAGGGTTTGTTTTGTGGGGTATTTGAAACTTGCTATTCGTGATACAGAATCTTTGGAGTTGTCTTTTCTTATTTTCTAATGTCATTGAATGTTTGGTGTTTGCAGTGAGTTGTAAACACCTCAGTACCGACTCACTCAACTCTGACGTGTGTGTGACGCTCCTCTGTTTCCCTGCAGCCAATCCGCTGCTGGAAGCTTTCGGGAACGCCAAAACGGTCCGAAACAACAACAGCAGCCGCTTCGGGAAGTTTGTGGAAATCCACTTTAATGAGAAGGTACTTTAAACTCTATTAGAAAAGAAGAACGTCTTCATTTGTCTCCTTAAATCCCTCCAGATGAGCAGCCATGAATTAAAGATGACGCCTAATAGCTTCAGACATTTATAATAAATCCTAATAGTAAATAAACCCAATGTTCCCTCTTTGATCTCAAAACAAACGAGAGGTTCAGTTCCTGCAGATTCATCATCTTTAGAACCAGCTTTGAGAACACTTTAAAGATCAATCATTTTAAACATATCAGATATATTATTCTGAAATGGACCAATCTGCACAATCACTACTTTTACTGTCGCTACTTTCACTATATTTTGATGAGAATACTTTTCTACTTTCACTTGAGGAACATTTTGAATGCTTTTACTGAAACAGAGTATTCCTACACTCTGGTACTTCTACTTTTACTCAAGTACAAGACCTGAGTACTTCTACTTTTACTCAAGTACAAGACCTGAGTACTTCTACTTTTACTCAAGTACAAGATCTGAGTACTTCTACTTTACTCAACTACAAGATCTGAGTACTTCTACTTTTACTCAGTACAAGATCTGAGTACTTCTACTTTTACTCAAGTACAAGATCTGAGTACTTTTACTCAAGTACAAGATCTGAGTACTTCTACTTTTACTCAAGTACAAGACCTGAGTACTTCTACTTTTACTCAAGTACAAGATCTGAGTACTTCTACTTTTACTCAAGTACAAAATCTGAGTACTTCTACTTTTACTCAAGTACAAGATCTGAGTACTTCTACTTTTACTCATGTACAAGACCTGAGTACTTCTACTTTTACTCAAGTACAAGATCTGAGTACTTCTACTTTTACTCAAGTACAAGATCTGAGTACTTTTACTCAAGTACAAGATCTGAGTACTTCTACTTTTACTCAAGTACAAGACCTGAGTACTTCTACTTTTACTCAAGTACAAGATCTGAGTACTTCTACTTTACTCAAGTACAAATCTGAGTACTTCTACTTTTACTCAAGTACAAGATCTGAGTACTTCTACTTTTACTCAAGTACAAAATCTGAGTACTTCTACTTTTACTCAAGTACAAGACCTGAGTACTTCTACTTTAACTCAAGTACAAGATCTGAGTACTTCTACTTTTACTCAAGTACAAGATCTGAGTACTTCTACTTTTACTCAAGTACAAGATCTGAGTACTTCTACTTTTACTCATGTACAAGATCTGAGTACTTCTACTTTAACTCAAGTACAAGATCTGAGTACTTTTACTCAAGTACAAGATCTGAGTACTTCTACTTTTACTCAAGTACAAGACCTGAGTACTTCTACTTTTACTCAAGAAACAAGATCTGAGTACTTCTACTTTTTACTCAAGTACAAGATCTGAGTACTTCTACTTTTACTCAAGTACAAGACCTGAGTACTTCTACTTTTACTCAAGTACAAGATCTGAGTACTTCTACTTTTACTCAAGTACAAGATCTGAGTACTTCTACTTTTACTCAAGTACAAGATCTGAGTACTTCTACTTTTACTCAAGAAAGATCTGAGTACTTCTACTTTACTCAAGTACAGATCTGAGTACTTCTACTTTACTCAAGAACAAGATCTGAGTACTTCTACTTTTACTCAAGTACAAGATCTGAGTACTTCTACTTTTACTCAAGTACAAGATCTGAGTACTTCTATTTTACTCAAGTACAAGATCTGAGTACTTCTACTTAACTCAAGTACAAGATCTGAGTACTTCTACTTTTACTCAAGTACAAGATCTGAGTACTTCTACTTTTACTCAAGTACAAGATCTGAGTACTGAGTAGTGTGTTTTAGATGTTACTAAGTGTGTTTCTGATGGTATAAAGTGTGTTTTTGATGGTACTAAGTCTGTTTTGAGGGTATAAAGTGTGTGTTGGTGGTATTAAGTGGTACTAAGTGTGTTTCTGCCCCAGAACACGGTGGTAGGGGGCTTCGTGTCTCACTACCTGCTGGAGAAGTCGAGGATCTGCAGGCAGGGTCCGGAGGAGAGGAACTATCACATCTTCTACCGCCTCTGTGCCGGAGCCTCGGAGGAGATCAGAGAGAAATACCACCTGAGCTCACCTGACACCTTCAGGGTACAAATACTACTCTACAGTACACACTATACTACACTACAGTACACACTATACTACACTACAGTACACACTATACTACTCTACAGTACACACTATACTACACTACAGTACACATATCAGAGAGAAATATCACCTGAGCTCACCTGACACCTTCAGGGTACAAATACTACACTACAGTACACACTATACTACACTACAGTACACACAATACTACACTAAAGTACATATATCAGAGAAAAATACCACCTGAGTTCACCTGACACCTTCAGGGTACAAATACTACACTACAGTATACACAATACTATACTACAGTACACACTATACTACAGTACATATATCAGGGAGAAATATCACCTGAGTTCACCTGACACCTTTAGGGCACACAATACTACTCTAAAGTACACACAATACTACTCTAAAGTACACACAATACTACACTACAGTACACACAATACTACACTAAAGTACACACAATACTACACTACAGTACACACTATACTACACTACAGTACACCGTACACTACACTAAAGTACACACAATACTACACTACAGTACATACTACACTACAGTACACACAATACTACACTACAGTACACACTATACTACACTACAGTACACACTATACTACACTACAGTACACACAATACTACACTACAGTACACACTATACTACACTACAGTACACACTATACTACACTACAGTACACACTATACTACACTACAGTACACCGTACACTACACTAAAGTACACACAATACTACACTACAGTACACACTATACTACAGTACACACTATACTACACTACAGTACACACTATACTACACTACAGTACACACAATACTACACTACAGTACACACTATACTACACTACAGTACACACTATACTACACTACAGTACACACTATACTACACTACAGTACACCGTACACTACACTAAAGTACACACAATACTACACTACAGTACACACTACACTACAGTACACACTATACTACACTACAGTACATATATCAGGGAGAAATATCACCTGAGTTCACCTGACACCTTTAGGGCACACAATAATACTCTAAAGTACACACAATACTACACTACAGTACACACAATACTACACTAAAGTACAGTATATCAGGGAGAAATACCATCTGAGCTCCCCTGACACCTTCAGGGTACACACAATACTACAGTATAGTACACAGTATACTACAGTACACTACATTCCAGTACAGTAAAGTACATTACACTAAAGTAGACTACACTACATTAAAGTATACTACACTAAAGTAGACTACACTACAGTATACAGTACACAAAAGTACATTACACTAAAGTATACTACACTACATTAAAGTATACCATACTAAAGTACATTACATTACACTACAGTATACAGTACACTAAAGTACAGTACACTAAGTACAGTACACTACAGTACACTATATATATATATAATTATCTTGAGATGTAAAACCTTTGGGATGTTTCTATCTTCAGACGTTGCTTCTGTGTTTCCTCCCTGAGTTGATGGAGAACAGATGTGGAAAAACATCTGTTCTCTGCAGGAGACATCTGCGTCTGAAAGAGAGGAGAACACACACACACACACACACACACACACACACACACACACACACCACACACACACACACACACACACACAGACTCACACACACAGAGACACACTCACACTCACACGTCTCTTTATCTCGTCTCCTGCACACTGAGTCACATGACTTGTTTAGAAACCAAGCAGGAGAAGATGTGAGACGATCATAGAATAAATAAGAGAGAGAATAAAGGACGGAGAAGTTAAAGAGGGCACGAGCTAAATATAAAAAGAAGGGAAAGATAGAAGGAAATGTTTTAAAGGCAAGAAGGAAGCAGAGAAACCAAAGAGTAGGGAGGAAAGGAGGAAAGGAAGGAAACAAATACAGAATAAACAACACATGAAAGGAGAGGTAGAAGGACATTTAAAAAAAGGCATGAAGTAAAAACAGAGACCAAAGAGGGAAGAATGTAAGGGGAGGAAGTAAAGGAAGCGTAAAAACTGAGGGGACATCTTAATTTCTGTCTTTATCTGTTATTATCCAGCAGAGGGCAGCGCTGAGCTACACTGCAGAAACACAGAGTACTCAGATCTGGTACTGCAGTCAAAGTAGAAGTACTCAGATCTGGTACTTTAGTAAAAGTAGAAGTACTCAGATCTTTTACTTGCGTAAAAGTAGAAGTACTCAGATCTTGTACTTGCGTGTACTTCAGAGGGTTAAAGTCAGACAGAAGAAGGATAGAAATATTAAAGAGGAAAGAGAGATGGAAGAAACTCTTATATAGAAAACAGGAAAAAGGCAAAGAAGGAAAAGTGGTAAATAAGTCAAGTGTTTTGTGTTCCGAATCCTCTCTTCCTGTGTATTTGACTCGTTCCTCCTCTCTCTCTCTCTCTGACTCACTGTCTGACTCTCTGTATCTCTCTGTGTCGCAGTATCTGAACAGAGGCTGCACTCGATACTTCGCCTCCAAAGACTCAGACAAACAGATCCTGCAGAACCGCAAGAGCTCAGAGGTAAAGACCGCCTTCCATCTGTTTGATTTGATATACCTTTTATTCCACTAAAACAACAACCACAGCGACGTTTGATGGATAACTGCCAGCTGCATGAACTACCTTCTTATATTTCATGCACAGATTCTCAAACACCTGAACCTGTAAAAAAGTTGCGCAGTGTTCTCAGTCTTTGTTGCAAACTCGGATCAGAACACTCCCCGAAAACCATCGCTCTTTTACTCCATTAGCCTCCGTTACGCTGACTCAGATCTGATTTAGATTCACTGCCTCCGGTGTTTCTGTGTTTGCAGGAGCGCTTGATTTATTGACCTCCTGTTTTGTTATTTGTATCTGTTGATATATCTCCTCCTCACCTTCACTCCTCCTGCTGCTTCTGTTTGTGTTTTTACAACTTCTCCTCACTCACAAATGACCTCAGATCAATTCACAATACTTTATTTATTTTAGGGGGTTTTTTTAATACAAAGATAATAAAATAAAAAATGTATTGAAATAAATCTATTTGACATTTATATAAACGTGATAAGTTAAAGTAAAAATATGCAATAGAAAGATCAAATAAAAAAAGTTAAATAGGCAAAACATTTTTATATAAGCATAAGAAATTAAAGTGAAAATGTACAATACAAAAATAATTTAAAAGGCTTAAAAATATTGATACAAACACAAGAACTTATTTAAAAAATGCAATAAATATACAATATTATATAAAGAAGTTGAAGGAAAAATATGCAATTAAAAACATAATAATTTTATTAAAAAAATTGCGATAAATATACAATATTATATATAGAAGTTGAAGAAACAATTATTCATAGAAAATAAACATAAATTAAAATGTGCAATAAAAAGATCAAATTAAAATAATATAAAAATACAAGAAATATGTTAAAATATCTAAATAATAAATAGAAACTGTTGCACCTTTAACACCACAGAACATAGCTCTAGAAAATGACAAAAACTAAGTGAAACCTCTCAAAACCTCTTTTAAAAAGTCCGGTTTGATTCCATTAAATGTTGGATTTGTGGTCCAAACTTTAGAAAATAACTGATGCAGAAGAACTTTAAATGCTTGAGGTTTGTTTTGATTCTCACCTCGAATGATTTCCAATAACTTCCATTTCAAATCAGATTAAAAGCCGTTACCTGAGGAGGAAAATAAACCCTCTGCAGATCCTCCTCTGAATACACCTGAGTGATGATAATAATGATGCTACAATCCCATTAAAGGAGATTATCCCAACTCCCCCATTGTTGTGTTTCTGTAATCTCTGGATCATCGGAATAAATTCATATTTTTCATTTTAATTAGCCGCCTCTGCACGGCGCTCTTAATGCTGCGATAATAAGAAAAGCTCCTCGTGTGAAATGAGGTCCTTCCTCTGCCTTCAGCCTTTAATTCATTATGAGAATATATTCCATTACTGCAGATTTAATTACTTTATCCATTAAGAGGTACGTGGACAACATGGAGACTCATGAATCAGATAGAGCAGGGCTTTCAAACTCAATTTCATCACGGGCCACATCAGCATTATGGTTGCACTCATAATGTATTATTTTACATTATTGCCTCTGCATTATTGGATAGGGTAATAACTTCATAATGAACTACGTCTGAAAGCAGAAGTCAAGTTCCATGAAAAAAGTCAAGTTCTAAGAAAAAAAGTCACGTTCAAAGAAAAATGTCAAATTCTAAGAAAAAAGTCAAGTTCCATGAAAAAAGTCAAGTTCTAAGAAAAAAAGTCAAGTTCAAAGAAAAAAATCAAGTTCTGAGAAAAAAGTCAAGTTCTAAGAAAAAAACAAGATCTGAGAAAAAAATCAAGTTCTAAGAAAAAAGTCAAGTTCAAAGAAAAAAGTCAAGTTCTGAGAAAAAAGTCAAGTTCTGAGAAAAAAGTCAAGTTTTAATAAAAAAGTGCAATAATGCATTATATAACATTATTGCCTCTGCATTGGATTATTATCGGATAGGGTAATAACTTCATAATGAACTGCGTCTGAAAGCAAAAAAGTCAAATTCTGATAAAAAGTCAAATTATGAGAAAAAAGTCAAATTATGAGAAAAAAGTCAAATTATGAGAAAAAAGTCAAATTTAGCGAAAAAAGTCAAATTCTCAAAAAATATAACGCAGGGTATTTCAGTCTCTATCCAAACTTGTAAACATCTCAAATGGTTTTTAAATAATCTCCTTTAAAATAGATTTAAGATTTAAGGGTCCCTATTATATCGTTTTTTATATCAGTATGTAGTGGAGGCGTGTGGCGCAGTGGATAGAGCGTTGGTGTTGGGATCAGGGGAGCTCCGGTTCAAACCCCACTGCAGTCAGCATGTCGTTGTGTCCCTGAGACACTTCACCCCAAATTGCTCCTGAGGGGATTGTCCACAGTATTGAGTATGTAAGTCGCTTTGGATAAAAGCATCTAACATGGAATGTAATGTAGTGTCTCTACTTTAAAGAGTCCTCTCCTGCTGATGTTCAGGTGTATATCAGTATGTAGTGTCTCTACTTTAAAGAGTCCTCTCCTGCTGATGTTCAGGTGTATATCAGTATGTAGTGTCTCTACTTTAAAGAGTCCTCTCCTGCTGATGTTCAGGTGTATATCAGTATGTAGTGTCTCTACTTTAAAGAGTCCTCTCCTGCTGATGTTCAGGTGTATATCAGTATGTAGTGTCTCTACTTTAAAGAGTCCTCTCCTGCTGATGTTCAGGTGTATATCAGTATGTAGTATCTCTACTTTAAAGAGTCCTCTCCTGCTGATGTTCAGGTGTATATCAGTATGTAGTGTATCTACTTTAAAGAGTCCTCTCCTGCTGATGTTCAGGTGTATATCAGTATGTATGTAGTGTCTCTACTTTAAAGAGTTCTCTCCTGCTGATGTTCAGGTGTATATCAGTATGTAGTGTCTCTACTTTAAAGAGTCCTCTCCTGCTGATGTTCAGGTGTATATCAGTATGTAGTGTATCTACTTTAAAGAGTCCTCTCCTGCTGATGTTCAGGTGTATATCAGTATGTAGTGTATCTACTTTAAAGAGTCCTCTCCTGCTGATGTTCAGGTGTATGTCAGTATGTAGTGTCTCTACTTTAAAGAGTCCTCTCCTGCTGATGTTCAGGTGTATATCAGTATGTAGTGTCTCTACTTTAAAGAGTCCTCTCCTGCTGATGTTCAGGTGTATGTCAGTATGTTGTGTCTCTACTTTAAAGAGTCCTCTCCTGCTGATGTTCAGGTGTATGTCAGTATGTAGTGTCTCTACTTTAAAGAGTCCTCTCCTGCTGATGTTCAGGTGACAGGCAGGAACATATCCTCCATATTCTCTGTCAATATCCTCAAAAACGTCCCTTAAGTGTTTTGAAAACGGATCTAGCTCCCAGCTGTTCCCTGGGCTCTGACTCTGAAACGCTGGATCACAAATCTAAAAATATGTTTTTAATTGAATCGTTAACGATAAAGTTTAAGGAGAGATTTCCCTCTGATGGACGAGGAGATTGAAAAGGGATGCTGGGATCGGTTTAGTGTCGTCTCCACAGGACGGTTATTTCTGAGAGCAGTGATGGGAGCTGAGATTAAAAAATATATATATTTTCTTACACAGGTTTTTTTTTAGAGGGATACATTTTTCTTTATACTAATGTTGGGCTATAAAGGAACTACAGAACGGTCACATGACTTCACGTCACCACCGCTAAGCTAAAGGCGGCTAATGTTGGGCTATAAAGGAACTACAGCACGGTCACATGACTTCACGTCACCACCGCTAAGCTAAAGGCGGCTAATGTTGGGCTATAAAGGAACTACAGCATGGTCACATGACTTCACGTCACCACCGCTAAGCTAAAGGTGGCTAATGTTGGGCTATAAAGTAACTACAGCACGGTCACATGACTTCACGTCACCACCGCTAAGCTAATGTTGGGCTATAAAGGAACTACAGCACGGTCACATGACTTCACGTCACCACCGCTAAGCTAAAGGCGGCTAATGTTGGGCTATAAAGGAACTACAGCACGGTCACATGACTTCACGTCACCACCGCTAAGCTAAAGGCGGCTAATGTTGGGCTATAAAGGAACTACAGCACGGTCACATGACTTCACGTCACCACCGCTAAGCTAAAGGCGGCTAATGTTGGGCTATAAAGGAACTACAGCACGGTCACATGACTTCATGTCACCACCGCTAAGCTAAAGGTGGCTAATGTTGGGCTATAAAGGAACTACAGCACGGTCACATGACTTCACGTCACCACCGCTAAGCTAAAGGTGGCTAATGTTGGGCTATAAAGGAACTACAGCACGGTCACATGACTTCACGTCACCACCGCTAAGCTAAAGGTGGCTAATGTTGGGCTATAAAGTAACTACAGCACGGTCACATGACTTCACGTCACCACCGCTAAGCTAATGTTGGGCTATAAAGGAACTACAGCACAGTCACATGACTTCACGTCACCACCGCTAAGCTAAAGGAGGCTAATGTTGGGCTATAAAGGAACTACAGCACGGTCACATGACTTCACGTCACCACCGCTAAGCTAAAGGTGGCTAATGTTGGGCTATAAAGGAACTACAGCACGGTCACATGACTTCACGTCACCACCGCTAAGCTAAAGGTGGCTAATGTTGGGCTATAAAGGAACTACAGCACGGTCACATGACTTCACGTCACCACCGCTAAGCTAAAGGAGGTTAATGTTGGGCTATAAAGGAACTACAGCACGGTCACATGACTTCACGTCACCACCGCTAAGCTAAAGGTGGCTAATGTTGGGCTATAAAGGAACTACAGCACGGTCACATGACTTCATGCATGTGACCGAAATAAAGCATATGTGTGTTTACCTGTGTTTACCTGTGTGTTTACCTGTGTGTTTACCTGTGTGTTTACCTGTGTTTACCTGAGTGTTTACCTGTGTGTTTACCTGTGTTTACCTGTGTGTTTACCTGAGGGTTTACCTGTGTGTTTACCTGTGTCCTCTCGTCCCCAGCATGTGAAGGCGGGGCCTCTGAAGGACCCCCTGCTGGACGATCAGGGCGACTTCAACAGGATGTCGGGCGCGATGAAGAAGATCGGGCTGGATGACTCTGAGAAGCTGGATCTGTTCCGCGTGGTGGCTGGAGTCCTTCACCTGGGGAACGTCGACTTCGAGGAGGCGGGGAGCACCTCAGGTAAAGAGGGACACACCTGAGGAGTCACACCTGAGGAGTCACACCTGAGGAGTCACACCTGAGAAATATCACATGAGAAATAAGACCTGAGAAATGAGGTCTGATAGATTACACCTAAATAAATAACACCTGAGAAAATATTCATTACTTATTTTTACAAATGATTTCTTCAAACTGAAACCAACAATAAAATCACGTAAATAATCACATATTTTAAATGCATTCCTTCCATTTCCGTGAGAAATTAAAATTACATTTATGGCCAAGCACGTAATCTAAAACACAGTCTGTTTATATGAACCGGAGCAATTTACTCAACAACAACAACAACAACAAAGATGTCACGTATTTTTAAGCTATCAAACTAAATGACTAACAAAATGCAAACTGCGCATTCTGACGGGAACTCAGGTCCTCGAAGGCATCGTTAGAGAATATTAAAGAGTCTGTCGGGGGGGGGGGAGCATCCTCAAATGAATGCATCTGTTTTAATGACTGTGGGGGGGGTGAATTCTGCTGAGTCGTGTTTTAACAGGAAGCTGCTGTAAGGCTCATCGTTAGCTCAATATTAACAGCAGTCGTTAAGGTATTCTGCAGCAAAGAGCAGCGTTTTGTGACGATTCAAAGGTTTCATCCTCAGATGCTCAGCAGCTAAAGAGTAGAAATGCCAATGAAATTCTTCTGACCTTAATGCAACATTACAAACAAGATCAGAGCCACAGTACTCATACTCTCTCTCTCTAGAAAACTCCCTGGAGAGAATCACATGTCAGCGCCTTCTTCTTTTCAGTTTACTGAGTCTCTGTGATGTTAGTTTCTCAGACATGGCTTTCCTTTAATCAGAACTAAAGTGAATCACGTCCTTAATGTCATTAAATAAGCTTTAGAAAGGTATTTGTTCCTCAAGGCCACGTTTTAAGGCAAATTCTTCCGTGGTTATTCAGTCGAATTTACCCCAAAGTCTGGATGTCTTTACATTTCACCGACTCTGAAGACGTTTGTAACTCAGAAAAGCAGAAGCATTGTGTTTAATAGAGAGTAATCTTCAACTTAAAATATAAAGGAAGCCCACAAATAAGAGCATTAAAAATGAATAAATACTACAGAAGATATATTCTATTCTATAATCTTGACTGCTAAATAAAACCGTTAATCTTCTGGGGACCCTGAATGCTCATTGGAAACAGGAGGAGAAGTGATTCCAGAAAACAATATTTCTGTTCCTCAAAAACTGTATAACTCCTCCAGAAATCTGAGTATCAAACAGAGCGTCAGACGCAGAGACAGCTTGGTTTTAGGGAGCTCCGACGTCACGTTGTTGTTTACGTCAGGACACATCTTGTTTACGTCAGGACACATCTTGTTTACGTCAGGAGACACCTTGTTTACGTCAGGACACATCTTGTTTACGTCAGGAGACATCTTGTTTACGTCAGGACACATCTTGTTTACGTCAGGAGACATCTTGTTTACGTCAGGAGACACCTTTTTTACGTCAGGAGACATCTTGTTTACGTCAGGACACATCTTGTTTACGTCAGGAGACACCTTGTTTACGTCAGGACACATCTTGTTTACGTCAGACACCTTGTTTACGTCAGGAGACATCTTGTTTACGTCAGGAGACACTTTGTAACACTGATTTTTAATAAAGGGAGACATGTTGAGACTTTAGTACTTTAGTGCGGACATTGTGGTCTGTTTTTATTCCCAGAAAACAAACACTGTCTTTTCTAACCCATGGTCTCTTGCTCTCATCACTGCAGCGCCTTTTAGACATTTCCTATGAACAGACAACAAAGCTTTCAGTGCCTGCGATCTGAGATGGAGGGTTCTCACAACGAGTTTAAACATTTACCTGCTGTGTTATTTGAGACCAGATGCATGCTGGGTAGGAGACTCTTTGATGGCCTGCAGAGTTTCTGTGATTGATCGCTGAGTATCAGAAAGCATTGATCTCTCTGACTGAAGCCTCCCTGAAGACGCTGCACTCTGAAGGATCTCTGTAATAACCCTCCTCTCTCTCTCTCTCTCTCTCCCTCTCACTCTCTCTCTCTCTTTCTTCTCGCTCTCTCCCTTCCTCTCTCTCTCTCTCCCTCTCTCTGTTCCTCTCTCTCTCTCTCCCTCCCTCTCTCTCTCTCCCTCTCTCTCTCTCTCTCCCTCTCGCTCTCTCCCTTCCTCTCTCTTTCTCTCTCCCTCTCACTCTCTGTCTCTCTCTCTCTCCCCCTCTCTCTCTCTCTCTCTCTCTCTCTCTCGCTCTCTCTCGCTCTCTCTCTCTCTCGCTCCCTCTCGCTCCCCTCTCTCTCTCTCTCCTCTCTCCCCCTCTCTCTCTCTCTCTCTCTCTCTCTCTCTCTCGCTCTCGCTCTCGCTCTCTCTCTCACTCTCTCTCTCCCTCTCACTCTGTCTCTCTCTCTCTCCCCCCTCTCTGTCTCTGTCTCTCTCTCTCTCGCTCTCTCTCTCTCCCCCCTCTCTCTCTCTCTCTCTCTCGCTCTCTCGCTCTCTCGCTCTCTCGCTTTCTCGCTTTCTCTCTCTCTCTCTCTCTCTCTCTCACTGTTGGCCATAATAAATGTTTTTATAGTATCTTTAAAATGTGGAATTGATCCCTCGTCATACATTTCATTTAACTGAGATTCTTATCCAAAGTGTTGAGAAGAAGATGAATCTTTATTTGATCCCCATGTGGAAATTAAGGTGTTCACTCAGTACAATACACACACACACACACACACACACACACACACATACACACATACATACATACATACATACATACACACACGCACAGGAATCACACACACACACACACACACACACACACACACACACACACACACACACACACACACACACACACACACACACGCACAGAGACTCTATTACCTCATTCACACCAACGCAACTCCGGTTCAAGCTCCGTGCTAGAGCTTTTCAGGTTCAGAACCGGTTCTTCGGTTTAGCTCCGGCTCTTTTCACACCGCTCAGAGCCCGACTGGTGCTGCGTCATTGCGTCATCGTTTGCGTCATGACGTAACCGTTTGCGTGCCTGCTTCATAAAGCCAAACCGCGCGGAAACCCCTCACAGCTCACACCGACAACAACAACAATGGCCGATTGTGTTGAAGCGCTACTCGTTTTGGTTTTGCTCTGTCGAAACGAAATGGAAGAAATGGGACGACTTCACTACCAACTTTACAGTCGTTACATGCTACATTCAAAACTGCTTTACAATCGTAATCATCAACTTCAACGACGATTCCGTAGGCCCCTGCCCCCGCCTCGACTTAAGCGTGACGTATGCGGTGCTTTTGCACAACAATTTTTTGGTGCTTGAAACGAACCGGATTCCGGAGCTAAGAGGCGGCTCCGCTGCGGTGTGAACAGGAAAACCCGGTGCTTTTCAAGCTCCAGCTCCGAACCGGCCCTGAAACACCGTTGGTGTGAATGAGGTATCTGACTGTCCTGCTACCAGTTTTCCGGCGACAGACAGCAGTTAGTGGTTTGATGCCTTGCTCAAGGGGCATTTAAAGGAAAGACTTCCACTATAATGACTCTATAGATCTCTACAAGTGTTATATTCTCTACATTTGAAGTGTCCTCTTCCTCCCCCTCCTCTTCCTCCTCCTCTTTACGTCAGGCCTCGTTCTCCCCCGCGCCTTAACAGAAACCCTGCAGGGCGTCTCGCTTTGAACTCCAGCGGAGGAATTTCTTCTGCTCCTTCTCTCCGTTTTCTCGCCTTTTTCTCGCTCCACAGGGGGGAGGAAGAGGAGGAGGAGGAGGAAGAGGAGGAGGAGGAATCGTAGCGGGGCATCTGTTAAGCGACTGGTTGTCACAGCGGGGGGGATCACATGAAGTGTGTTTTACAGCCAGCCGGGGGAAATCGTCCAGAGTTTGAGGCGTTCTTACAGTTTAGATACGGGTTTCTGGAGCGTGTGATTTTTTTCTCTGGAAGCTCTTAAAGAATATTTGTTTGTTTTTTGACAGAAGAGCTTTTTCAAGCAAGCTATTTTAAGAAATACTATGCTATTATTTCTCTGCATGGACACATTTTTTTTTTTGCTGTAAAAAGCTAGTCCAATCATCTGCCTCGGCCCGGGTCAGATGACTGGATGGCCTACCTGCCTGTCAGCCTTCCATCTGTGCACAAACTTATCTCGTGCCCTCATTGGTCATGTTCGTGTGTGTTGGAGGAGGGGCTCTGTGAGGAAGTCTGAAGGAAGGGGCAGATTTCTTTCGGCTGCGTACTTTCAAATTCTAGCGCACTCGAGCTGCTTTCTCCATTCTTACCTACCCTACCCTTTAAGCTACATTGCGTGTATAACCTTGCATATTTAAATCAGTTTCTTTGCAAAAGAATTAGAGAAATAGCAATGAGTGGGATTCGAACTCATGGACATTTAAATATGTAAAAGTATTTATTAGAAACATGAAAGTGAACGTTGTTATTATGGGGCTAAATATTAGTTTTGCCTATACGCTGATCACTGTGTTGATTAGCTGTTACACTTACATTGAGTGAGTCATTTAAACTAAAGACACCATTATTTTTTATGGCTGCACCATAACATCAAATAGTCTTATTGAGCATCTGCTGAAGCTCCAGGATCTCACTAAAGTTTATATGCTGAGCTCAGAGCCTTTAAATGCAGCTTCTCTGCACAGCATGTGTTCGTAGTGATCGACTCGATGGTGGCTTTCTCCTCCAGATCCTGTCAGAATCTTTTGACGGCACTAATTAAGAGGATTTATCTCTGCATGCTTTCTGTGCATTGCTTATTGAGTGGTGCAGTGACGAGTCCTAAAACCAGGAAGTCAGTCAGCATGTCACCACTTCCTGTTCCCTCGTCTCAGAGCCAATGGGATCTCTCCATAGGATTTTGGAAAATATCTGAAATAAGGTCTGTGGTTGAGACGCATTGAAGAGACGGATCACGTTTTGTTCTAGGACATTAAATCCATCAGCAGTGACCCACTGGTGATTTCTGAAGAGTTGACGTGTCTGAAAAACGATGGTTGTTACCAAGTGGCTGAATAGGACTACAGAAGTTGTGGAGGACGTTGTACGTCATTACGCTGAACACGTAAACACTCCTCTAAGTGTGTTTGCCCTGTTCTGCTTGAAAGCAAGTCCCTGCCTCCTGCAGACTGTTCAAACAAACGCTTCAACTTGGACCATTTAGAATCTGTATGTTTGAATATGGATCTTAAGTTGGCGTGACGTTGAAGTCGTGCTGCTGGACTCGGCTGTAGTTCCTTTATAGCAGGGGTCGGCAACAGGCGGACCTCGGTCCGGATCCGGACCCAGACGCCGACCTATACGGACCCGGACCTATAATCAACACATTAATAGGGGATTTCAATTTTGACGGGGCGATTCTATTTTAACCCTGAGTGGACGGACTCATTCGTGTTCATCCGGCCCACTGGGAGCACAGAGCCAGTGTGTCTCATTTGTTCAGAGACCGTGGCGCTCATTAAAAGGGCCAAAACGCCACTATGAGACAAAACACAAAGTGTTTGACCAAACATTCCCTCTCAAGTCAGAACCGAGGTCACAAAAACTAAATATGGTTCCAGCGCAGGCTAACCGAGGCTAACCGAGGCTAACCAATGAGCACCTGCATGTGTGTATGAGAATGGCCCTGACACCATTTCAGCCCAGATCTAAACTCCTGGCAGGACAAGCTCAAGCTCAATTCTCGCACTGAATTAAAACAAAGTGAGTGAGGGACTGCAATATAAGAGGGAAAGAAAGAGACACTATAAAACTGTTCAATTGTTATGATGTGTAAAGACTGATATTGTTCTATAATCGGCTGAAACTGTTAGGTCATGATGTGAAACGGTTAACAAAGAAAAAGGGAAACTCAAGCTGCTGCTACACTTTATTTTATTTATCTAAAATTAAGCACTTTTAAGATGCACATATTTTCAAAAGCTATTTTATTTTTGAATGCAGCCAGAGAGGAACATTACACATATCCACAGTATTTACTGTATATCTGTGTAGTTCAATGTTAATGGACAATAAATATTGTTGTTTTTGAATTGTACTTTCTTTATTTGATTGGCAGTCAGTTGTTGATGACATGCAGACGTTGATAAAGCTACAGCTACTTCTATATATATCACACTGATTCATTAGACATGTTGATGTTCCGGACCTTTGCATGGGGACATTTTCTCTAACTGGACCTCGTTGAATTTAAGTTGAATACCCCTGCTTTATAGCATCACGTTAGCATTTAGCTTCTGGCCATTAGATTTATGATTCGAACATTATAAAAGTAGGGAAGACATGTGGAGATTATCCGGCTGAACAAAACGTGGGTCGTTTTCCACCGTTTTCCACCTTATTTTTTACAATATTCCTAAATCCTGTGGAGAAATCCCGTTGCTTTGTTGTCGAGGGAACCAGCAGCTTCCTTCCGGGTAAATACGTCATCCCTGCATCAAAATATTGGACCTTATACAAACTTCTACTCAGCAGACTGCAGAGGACGATGGTTTCCAAAATGAATGTGGGGACCTTTGCTCTCTCTAAGGCTGACAGGCAGAACTCAATCTATCTGACAGCAAGCTGAGGAATAATGGATCTTAATTACCTGGGAATTAGTTTGGCTGCTTTTCTGAGGTGAACTTGGAGCTTTTCCTTCTTGATTCAGTCCAGACATCGATTTCATCTCAGAGGAGCCGTGGATCGTTGGCGTTGATCAGCAGTCTGTGAGCTTCATGCTGTCCTTGTACCTCCTACTTTATTTATATAAACATCCCAGATATACTCCTGTATATTCAACGTGTAGTGAGCAGGGAGGGTGGGTTTCACACCAGATCATCGTGAAGTATAAGAGCAAATACCTGGAGATATTAGTTGTTGAGGAAAAGTCTAAATGCTGTTAATGCTAAATCTATCAGTCTATTATTTAACTGGTCGGTCAATAGAAAGTTAGTATTTGAAGTTGGACATTTTTTAATTATCTTCTTCTTTAAATGTCTCTTTTTAAAAGAACAAGGACACTTGAAGAAATGGCAACATTAGTTTTTCATTTTAGCCAAAATATAATGTGCAAATATTAGTTTTTACGGCGCTCCGACATCACGTTGTTTACGTCACGTTGTTGTTTACATTACGTCGCGTTGTTGTTTACATTACGTCGCGTTGTTGTTTACATCACGTTGTTGTTTACATCACGTTGTCGTTTGTCACGTTGTCGTTTGTCACGTTGTCGTTTGTCACGTTGTCGTTTATGTCACATTGTTTACGTCACGTTGTCGTTTATGTCACGTTGTCGTTTATGTCACGTTGTTGTTTACGTTACGTCGCGTTGTTTACGTCACGTTGTCGTTTATGTCACGTTGTTGTTTGTCACGTTGTTTTTTATGTCACGTTGTTTACGTCACGTTGTTGTTTACGTCACGTTGTTTACATCACGTTATGTCACGTTGTTGTTTACGTCACGTTGTTGTTTACGTCACGTTGTTGTTTACGTCACGTTGTTTATGTCACGTTGTTGTTTACGTCACATTATGTCACGTTGTTGTTTATGTCACGTTGTTGTTTACATCACGTTGTTGTTTACGTCAGGAGACATCTTGTTTACGGGCGTCATGTTGTTGTTGATGTATCTTAAATATTAGAGCCACAGCACTCATACTCTCTCTTTCTAGAAAAAGGTAATGAAATGTCCTCAAAATGATGATTAGTTGCAGCCAAAGAACCCAGTTGAACTTCCTCTTACACACCACAGAACCCTTTTTAACTTCCTCTTACACGCCACAGAACCCTTTTTAACTTCCTCTTACACACCACGGAACCCAGTTGAACTTCCTCTTACACACCACAGAACCCTTTTTAACTTCCTCTTACACGCCACAGAACCCTTTTTAACTTCCTCTTACACACCACGGAACCCAGTTGAACTTCCTCTTACACACCACAGAACCCTTTTTAACTTCCTCTCACACTCCACAGAACCCTTTTGAACTTCCTCTTACACACCACAGAACCCTTTTTAACTTCCTCTTACACACCACAGAACCCTTTTGAACTTCCTCTTACACACCACAGAACCCTTTTTAACTTCCTCTTACACTCCACAGAACCCTTTTTAACTTCCTCTTACACACCACAGAACCCTTTTTAACTTCCTCTTACACACCACAGAACCCAGTTGAACTTCCTCTTACACACCACAGAACCCTTTTGAACTTCCTCTTACACACCACAGAACCCTTTTTAACTTCCTCTTACACACCACAGAACCCTTTTTAACTTCCTCTTACACACCACAGAACCCTTTTGAACTTCCTCTTACACACCACAGAACCCAGTTGAACTTCCTCTTACACACCACAGAACCCTTTTGAACTTCCTCTTACACACCACAGAACCCTTTTTAACTTCCTCTTACACACCACAGAACCCAGTTGAACTTCCTCTTACACACCACAGAACCCTTTTTAACTTCCTCTTACACACCACAGAACCCTTTTTAACTTCCTCTTACACACCACAGAACCCAGTTGAACTTCCTCTTACACACCACAGAACCCAGTTGAACTTCCCTTCTACAATCTCTGCAGCCTTGAAGATTATTCGACATAATGAAATATCTATATTCTTTCACTGAACAGTTTTAAAGAGTCCTCTGGGTTTGATTCAGCCTCCCTGACCCTGCAGAGTTTGCAGCATGTGGGTGTAAACTCTCCGTCTCCAAACACAGCGAGGATATCGCCCTCTCCCTTTCAGAAGGGCTCGTCTCGTCATGTGTCATCGTGAAAGTGCACGTTGTTGCAGGAATGCAGGGGGGATTAAAAAGATTACTTCATTCATATTTAACACGCCTCTTAATCCTTTATCAGAGAGACGAGCGACTCGGGTCACATCCTTCAAAAACACTTCATACCTGAGATCACTCCCTGTCGCCTACTCCACTTTAACGTCTGCTGAAAGAGGAGGAAAAAGCGAACCTGAAATATAACCTCGACCCTAAAAGAGAGGGAAGGAGGGAAGAAACGTTCCAGATCATTCATCTCTGTTTAATCCAGGAGACATTTTTAAAACCTACCTCACTATGACTTTGTCAAATTGTGATTGTCACACACACACACACACACACACACACACACACACACACACACACACACACACACACACACACACACACACACACACACACACACACACACACACACGCACCTACACACTGTACCACACGCACCTACAGCTCCTAAAGCATATCATATCAGGATACAGCCGTTGTGTATTTTATGATGTGAAGCACTAAATGGTTTTAGAAAGATATGGACTCTATCCAGGGGATGCATGCAGAGCTGTGATTGGCTGAGATAAGACGGCCGTGCGTCACGACTCTTAAACACTAGAAATAAACATTCCAAAATATTTCTGAAAAAGAAATAAAATAGCATTAAAAAGTTAAAGACTTAAAATGTTTTTTGTCCCTGCTGGTCTTCTTGCATAATCTTTACTTCCTGTAGAGTAGGTTGTGGTGTGCTCCTGATGTTTTTATGCTGTATTTCAGGCGGCTGCACCATCAGGAAACAGTCCTCTCAGTGCGTGGAACACTGTGCGGAGCTGCTGGGCCTGGAGGAGGACGACCTGAGGGTCAGCCTCACCTCCAGAGTCATGCTGACCACAGCAGGGGGCGCTAAAGGGACCGTCATCAAGTGAGAGACACAGACACACACTTTTAATTTCTCTAATGTACAATGCCATGTCTTTGTATGCTGCTGCAACGCAAACATTTCCCAAAGTGGGATCAATAAAGTACTTCTTATCTTAACTTAGCACCCACCCACGCACGCACAAACACACACATGCACACACTCTCTCATACACACACACACACCCTCTCATACACCCTTTCTCATACACACTCACAGACAGTAAAACACACACACACATAATCAATCCTGAGTCATGTTAACTACAGCAGGGGGCGCCAAGGGGACGGTCATGAGAGAGAGACACACACACACACAGAAAGAAACAGTCATCAAATCAGGAACACACACAGATGCTCTCACACACAGTAAAAAACACACACACAATCTCACACACACACAATCTCACACACATCCAGAGTCATGGAGGTGGCGCCTCCTACAGCAGGGGGCGCTAATGATACGGTCATCAAATGAGGAACACACACACACACACACACACACACACACACACACACACACACACACACACACACTTTATTTCCCACTGACCTCATATATCCTCGGCTCTTTCAAAGCACAAGCAAATAAAATGTAAAAACTGGTCAAAATGAAACACACATATTTCTCTAAGATTTGTTTTGTTCTCCACGTCAGTGCTTTTAGCAGCGAGGGGTTTTCCTGTTTACACACACTCTCTAACTGAAGGTGACTTTTATGGTTCGCTGCATCTTGAAAATATCACAAACGATGCTGATGGAAAACATCTTGCTCTAATATAATTAATGATCCCTATTTGGCGAGGCGGCGGGGAATAAAAGAGCAATGTATCTGGAAAAGAAAAAGGGGGGATGTAAAACCACGTGAAGCTGGGTTTATTTAATACTTATTTAGTTTACGGAGGATTTAAAGGGGCCCTATTCTGCTGTTCCCTCTGCTGTACTGTGTTCTATGGGCATGGTCTGCAAAGGCTACAATCCCAAAGTTCTGGAACATGGTAACATCAGCAGGAGAGGACTCTTTAAAGTAGAGACACTACATACTGATATACACCTGAACATCAGCAGGAGAGGACTCTTTAAAGTAGAGACGCTACATACTGATATACACCTGAACATCAGCAGGAGAGGACTCTTTAAAGTAGAGACACTACATACTGATATACACCTGAACATCAGCAGGAGAGGACTCTTTAAAGTAGAGACACTACATACTTATGTACACCTGAACATCAGCAGGAGAGGACTCTTTAAAGTAGAGACACTACATACTGATATACACCTGAACATCAGCAGGAGAGGACTCTTTAAAGTAGAGACACTACATACTGATATACACCTGAATATCAGCAGGAGAGGACTCTTTAAAGTAGAGACACTACATACTGATATACACCTGAACATCAGCAGGAGAGGACTCTTTAAAGTAGAGACACTACATACTGATATACACCTGAACATCAGCAGGAGAGGACTCTTTAAAGTAGAGACACTACATACTGATATACACCTGAACATCAGCAGGAGAGAACTCTTTAAAGTAGAGACACTACATACTGATATACACCTGAACATCAGCAGGGTATGTTTTCTTTAATGATAGACGCTGTTTTTTGAATCCCTAGATTACAGAGTTTACTGTATCATCCCTTCTGCAGCATATGTTAACTGTCAGACGCCTAATTTGCATGTTTAATTAAAACATGGCGCTCTCTTCTGCAGAATCAAAACACTTCAGATACTAATGTGTGCTCGTGTGAAGCTTTAATAAATAATTGTTGTAGGAAGGAGGTCTGGGACGTCATGGGAGAACATATATATAAGATTTATCCGTTTTAAATCTCTTTTTTATAGTGATTGATCAGCAAATTAGATAATAATAAAATATATTATTTACAGCAAATAAATACATTCATAATGATTGGAAAACATCGACAGCCACAATTGTAAAAAGATAATAATTGTATTCTACATTTAATTTGATTCTGCCTTTTTTCACATGTTATTTAAACACAATGTACTTGCGTTGTTGGAATTGAAACGTAAAGACAGACAGCTGCTTCTCTCTGAAACACCGTCTGCATGTAGAGCCTGAACACACCGTCTGCATGTAGAGCCTGAACACACCGTCTGAATACAGATTCTCTCTCCTTTCAACACGCCTCCCACGCTAATGTTTATTATTCCTGCTCTTTTATCTGCACAGAGGAGTCAGGACCGATCAATTAAAATCTGCTGCTGCCTGTCTCTGAGTGTCGGTTCAGCTTTCTGCAGACGGACATGTGTCTGACATCTTTATCTGCTGCACTTATTCAGCTTCTTCTACCGGAATAAAGGCTCTACATCTGTACCACACTATCAAAATCTTTTGGTATAGTCGTGGAAAACAAACAAAAGAATCGCATGAGATAATAGCTCAAATAAAAGCTCTACATATTAACACCACTTTATGATTTCTGAAGTAAAGAGCTTAAGTTAGGCCACCGCTAAGCTAAAGGTGGCTAATGTTGGGCTATAAAGGCACTACAGCACGGTCACATGACTTCACGTCACCACCGCTAAGCTAAAGGTGGCTAATGTTGGGCTATAAAGGAACTACAGCACGGTCACATGACTTCACGTCACCACCGCTAAGCTAAAGGAGGCTAATGTTGGGCTATAAAGGAACTACAGCACGGTCACATGACTTCACGTCACCACCGCTAAGCTAAATGCGGCTAATGTTGGGCTATAAAGGAACTACAGCACGGTCACATGACTTCACGTCACCACCGCTAAGCTAAAGGCGGCTAATGTTGGGCTATAAAGGAACTACAGCACGGTCACATGACTTCACGTCACCACTGCTAAGCTAAAGGTGGCTAATGTTGGGCTATAAAGGAACTACAGCACGGTCACATGACTTCACGTCACCACCGCTAAGCTAAAGGAGGCTAATGTTGAGCTATTAAGGAACTACAGAACGGTCACATGACTTCACGTCACCAATGCTAAGCTAAAGGTGGCTAATGTTGGGCTATAAAGTAACTACAGCACGGTCACATGACTTCACGTCACCACCGCTAAGCTAAAGGTGGCTAATGTTGGGCTATAAAGGAACTACAGCACGGTCACATGACTTCACGTCACCACCGCTAAGCTAAAGGAGGCTAATGTTGAGCTATTAAGGAACTACAGAATGGTCACATGACTTCACGTCACCAATGCTAAGCTAAAGGTGGCTAATGTTGGGCTATAAAGGAACTACTTCAGTTTGCATCTTCATAGTTAATTGCACCTTAAAGTTAAATGAAGATCCAGTAGGATGGATGTTGCTCTACTTCCCGAGAGCTGAAGCTTCCAGACTTTATTATGGTGGCAGATGGTGGAAGTACGGGAAAGCTGATGGGGGGGGGGGGGGGGGAACAATCATTTCCAACTTGTTTATTCTCTCCATTAAAGCCAACAAGAGAACCCTTTCTGAGAGATGCACAGAGAGGCGGCAGACGTTCTGCTGTGGGCAGATGGTGGAGAGAATGTCTTCCAACATGTTCATCCCTTCAGGGAGGA
This sequence comes from Dissostichus eleginoides, assembly GCA_031216635.1. Classification (NCBI taxonomy): domain Eukaryota; kingdom Metazoa; phylum Chordata; class Actinopteri; order Perciformes; family Nototheniidae; genus Dissostichus; species Dissostichus eleginoides. Next base: position 28,653,304 of record CM062281.1, on the reverse strand, counting down.
GGGCGGCTGACAGGGAGCACACTGAGGGCTTTATGCAAAATATAGCCTTAATTTTCAGGCACAGTTTTGCCATAATGGTGTTTTTAGTTGATGTAATTAAGTAGAATATATTCCAATTGTTCTAACTCTTGACAGAAAGAACGAGTTATGTTATAATTATAATAAAGCACCTTTTTGGCTAACTCCAGTGTCAATCAAACAATCAAATGTTATTTCTAGAGCCCAATATCACAAATCTGTACAGTTAGGACACAATTAGTCTTTAAAGAGTCCTCTCCTGCTGATGTTCAGGTGTATATCAGTATGTAGTGTCTCTACTTTAAAGAGTCCTCTCCAGCTGATGTTCAGGTGTATATCAGTACGTAGTGTCTCTACTTTAAAGAGTCCTCTCCAGCTGATGTTCAGGTGTATATCAGTATGTAGTGTCTCTACTTTAAAGAGTCCTCTCCAGCTGATGTTCAGGTGTATATCAGTATGTAGTGTCTCTACTTTAAAGAGTCCTCTCCAGCTGATGTTCAGGTGTATATCAGTACGTAGTGTCTCTACTTTAAAGAGTCCTCTCCAGCTGATGTTCAGGTGTATATCAGTATGTAGTGTCTCTACTTTAAAGAGTCCTCTCCAGCTGATGTTCAGGTGTATATCAGTATGTAGTGTCTCTACTTTAAAGAGTCCTCTCCTGCTGATGTTCAGGTGTATATCAGTATGTAGTGTCTCTACTTTAAAGAGTCCTCTCCAGCTGATGTTCAGGTGTATATCAGTATGTAGTGTCTCTACTTTAAAGAGTCCTCTCCAGCTGATGTTCAGGTGTCTATCAGTACGTAGTGTCTCTACTTTAAAGAGTCCTCTCCAGCTGATGTTCAGGTGTATATCAGTACGTAGTGTCTCTACTATAAAGAGTCCTCTCCAGCTGATGTTCAGGTGTATATCAGTATGTAGTGTCTCTACTTTAAAGAGTCCTCTCCAGCTGATGTTCAGGTGTATATCAGTATGTAGTGTCTCTACTTTAAAGAGTCCTCTCCAGCTGATGTTCAGGTGTATATCAGTACGTAGTGTCTCTACTTTAAAGAGTCCTCTCCTGCTGATGTTCAGGTGTATATCAGTACGTAGTGTCTCTACTTTAAAGAGTCCTCTCCTGCTGATGTTCAGGTGTATATCAGTACGTAGTGTCTCTACTTTAAAGAGTCCTCTCCTGCTGATGTTCAGGTGTATATCAGTACGTAGTGTCTCTACTTTAAAGAGTCCTCTCCTGCTGATGTTCAGGTGTATATCAGTACGTAGTGTCTCTACTTTAAAGAGTCCTCTCCAGCTGATGTTCAGGTGTATATCAGTACGTAGCGTCTCCTAATGAGAGTTTGATGATTTTTTAGAACAGATGCCAAAACAAAAAAAGCCAAACAAGGCTCTGGACTTTATGGCTTTGTTTGCTCTGATATCATTCCTGCCATATGTTCCTGATACGGGACAGAAGGCTGCGAACGATGCACCATTAATGGAGCTATCAGCGGCCAAAAAGCATCCATTAGGTTTATCCCCTTACCTTTACTTAGCTTCCTTGTTTCCTTCACTTGATGAAAGGTTAGAGGAAGCAAGGTGGACACACTTATATCAATACATCCTTTAAACCCTGTCCAGTTTAGTCTGATAACTCAAATTAAGTCAACTGTCTATTCTCATTATTCCGATTTAATAAGATATGATATGAAGTACTTTATTGATCCCAAGTTGGGAAATGTTTGCGTTGCAGCAGGATAAAGAGACATGGCATATTACAATACAATTAAAAGACTAGAAATAAACAATTCAAAATGTAAACGTCTCGATATATATACATAAGTACGTGAGGAATTGAATATTAAACGTTAGATTGAATATAAATGTACAGTGTGAGTCTAAGTCCAGTTGTCCAAGAGAAGCTATGGAGCAGAGAGTTCTCTTCCAGACATTATTAATGTCATATTTTGCTCTGTTTCACTAAAGAATTGAAGCACATTCAACAAACACCGTTACAATATTCAACTCGTGTTTCCTTGCTTCCTTCTTCTCTGAAGCCTCCTTATCCTCAACTCCTTAGTGCTTAGTTAAGGATACTTTCAACATGTGTCCTAATCAACCTTTGTATCAAGGAATCAGGAGACGATGAGAGGATTCATGGACGGAAAAGCATTCTGAATTTATCCGTCAGTTTTTAGAAGACGGCATATTATATCCTGTTTTCCCAAGTATTTAATGATACTAACACACATTTCTGTGTTGGTCCCTGAAGGCAGCATCTCCCTGGTCCAATGGGATTTCTCTACACTGTAGCTTATGTGCATATGACAATAAAACCTTTGAATCTTTGTAATCTTGAATCAACCCCAGCTCCCCCATGTTTAATTCATGCCGTGGCTCTCAGGGTTTCCTCTCATTTAAAAACCAAGAGGTCTAAATGCCAGGGCAGCTGAGTGTCAGAACACTAATGGTACAAGTATCCTAATATGTATTCCCCGATGTTTCCCTCCTCCTCTCAGAGTAATTAATGCCGTCGACTCACGGAGAATTTCTGCTGCTCTCAAACGCACCGCATGGGGAAAAAAGAGGGATTAGAAAGTGAACTTTATTTAAAGCCATGAGAGGAAATCTAAGTGAGAGACGGCTGATGAAACATCCTGATTCTGTTCGGCTCGAGTGTTTCTATTTAAAGGTCTCCTATCATGCAAAATGCACTTTTTGATGTCTTTTATACACAGATATGTAGGAGACTCTCAAAGTGTCAGGAAATAAACCCCTCTCTCTTTTCCTCCGTACCCACATCTCTAAAAACGGGGGAGCAACGGAGCTGATCCAGATTTGCTGCGTCATGACGACATTACTAAAATGTGGGCGGGCTTTACACCCACGGGCCAATCAGAAACGTTGCTGTCAGAAACAATGAGACGTGTTCTGGACGTAATATGGTCTGTGTCTACATTAGCATCGCTAACACTCAGAGCTAACCTGTACTGGAGAGAGTATGTGTGAAGAAGCAGGAAATCAAAAGGAACTCACCTTGTGGTAAACCTGAGAGAGAGAAAGAGTTTGAGCTCCATACTGTTTCAGAGAGAATCCTTGATGTGGTTTGGAACAGGATATGGAGTTTAATCACGACATTTTTAAAGCTTTAGACCCAGAATCAGCACTTTAGTAACGGGGCTGAAATAGAGGGGGATTAGGCTAGAATGATCTGTTTGGTATTTTGAGCAAAACACTTCAGAGACATGTTTTTTATATGTCTGAGACCTATGCTATATGCCTACAAATAGTATAATAGGAGACCTTTAATGCTATATGTCCAATACAAAGTAGAAAGGAAGTGAAACGGGGCTCAAGTGACGCAGTGAGGCCAGCAGAATAATGTACATTTCCAATCGAATGAGATGAGACATAATGCACAATTCAATCCTGTTAGAGTGATTCTGGGGGTTTAGTGCTGCACAATTAAAGAGGCTCCATTCTGCTTTTCAGGGTTTCCCTCTCCTGTAGTGTGTTCTGTTGGTGTTGATGCATGTTAACGGTCTGCAGAGGCTAGAATCCCTGTGTGGTCTCCGTTGTGTTTTGAGCTTCTTGCAGCGTTTTGTATTTGCAGCGTTTGGTTTCTGCAGCTTTTAGTGAACGCTGCATGTCTCCTCAAGTTGCTGAATGTTCTCTAAACGCTGCATGTCTCCTCAAGTTGCTGAATGTTCTCTAAACGCTGCATGTGTTGTTGCTGAAGATGTTTCTTCATGCGGAACATTTAGGTTTTTATATCTGCATCCTTTCTGAAGCTGCAGCACGTTTCAACTTATGCAAGAGGTTAGGGGCGTTGTAGCACATTTGCATTTGTGACTTTAAAGCAGTGTTAATTTCGTCAACGAAAACTATGACGAAAAATGTTCCTCAACGACCTTTTTTACACGACTAAGACGAGACGGCGACGAGCTAAAAATAGATTCTTGATAATAAAAACTATGACGAAATGTATATTTAGATTTCGTTGACGAGACGAGACCAAGGTGTTAATGGTGGACTATCGGACATTCAAAATGCAGGGTATTTTCCCCCAAGTGTCCGTCTTGTCTGTCAAAATGCATCTCACGTTTCTAACTTCATTATTCATTATTTCCGCTCTCTTCACTCCAGAAGAGCGATCTCCCTGTGTCTCGTCTGTGTGCGGGGGGCGGGGCCACACTCTCTCTCTGTGTGTGGGGGCGGGGCCTCTCTGTCTCTCTATGTGCGGGGGGCGGGGCCTCACTCTGTCTCTCTGTGTGCGGGGGGCGGGGCCTCTCTGTCTCTCTGTGTGCGGGGGGCGGGGCCTCACTCTGTGTGCGGGGCCTCTCTGTGTGCGGGGGGCGGGGCCTCTCTGTCTCTCTGTGTGCGGGGGGCGGGGCCTCACTCTGTCTCTCTGTGTGCGGGGCCCCACTCTGTCTCTCTGTGTGCGGAGGGCGGGGCCTCACTCTGTGTGCGGGGCCTCTGTCTCTGTGTGCGGGGGGCGGGGCCTCACTCTGTCTCTGTGTGCGGGGGGCGGGGCCTCACTCTGTATCTCTTTGTGCGGGGGGCGGGGCCTCACCCTGTCTCTCTGTGTGCGGGGGGCGGGGCCTCACAGACACACTGCAGGGTGTGCACACAGATTTTTAAGAGTAGTAGTACCGTTAAAAACCTTAACGATACCCATCCCTAGATATTACACAAGCAAAGTGTTAAGAGAGTGAAATGTTGCTTTACGAATTTCAACACTTGATGCTGTCACCTTGATTCAGATTTCAGATACCTGTATTTGCCAAACTGAATTAGTTTAAAGAGAGAAAACATTTTGACTAAAAGTTGACTAAATGTAATGATTTTTCGTCGACTAAAACTAGACTAAAACTATGAAGGATGAAAAGGACTAAGATGTGACAAACTAATAACCATTTTCATCTAAAGACTAAGATAAATTAAAAATAGCTGCCAAAATGAACGCTGCTTTAAAGGCTGCATTATTGCACTTCCCTTTCAGTCTGAAAACACCGTTTAAAGACTCACTCTCAGACCTGTGTTCCTTTCCTGTGTGCAGAGGAGATGCTGTGTCTCTCAGAGCGTTCCTCCGCACTGCAGCTGCATAAACTTCAGATTAATTCACTTTCTCTTGCCCCCGCGGTCGGGTCATCTCCTTTTGTCTGCAGCTATTGAACCGTGCACTCTCACGCAGTCAGAAGCAATTAGAATACCTGCAAAGCGCTCTCTGAAGCCACGTCTCTCTCTGCTGCTGTCGATAACACAATGATCTGCTGCAGTCACACCTCCACTCCTCTCTCAGTCCCCATGTTTGCATTCAGGGCAGTCATTGTTCCACAGATATACGTCAGAGGTAAATGGCTTATTCACGACGTTGTGAATGAAATGCAGATTTCCCAGAGCACAGAAAGGTACATTTCTTGTTTTGTAGAGCTGTCCAAAACACACGGATTAGACTCTATGTGCAGGAAGAAATGAGTGTTTCTTTAATTCCCTCTCAATCGGCTCACATTTAATAACATGAATGTGTCCGCACTATTTTAGTCATTGTATTGCTATTTGTCAAAAAACAACCTCTTCTTTATTTGTGAAGATAATTATAATGATTCTATTTTAATTGGATCTTTGTACTGCACATACTTTTTGTTGTTATATAAGATTTTTCATTTTATTTGATCTTTTTGCTGAACATTTCTTACTTTAAATGTGTGTTTATTTAAGTGTTTCAATCAGACGTTTTCAGACGTAACTTTCTTTCCTAAATTGAGCAACTAACTGATGCTGATTTACCCTTTTGATAAAAACGTATTCTGCTTTTAAATGAAACCTTATATATGACTAATGAACTAGTGGAAGTGCAGTTGTATCTAAATAGGATGCAAGGATGATTAATTTAAGGGATAATGAGCACTTGCCTTCAAACATTCACATCGCACAGAAGCACTCAGACATAAAGAGTAAACACCTGTTGTTGTTGTTGTTATATCTCAAAACATCTCTTTTCACACTGGCATATCCACGTCCTCTGCTTTCCTGTTTTTATTGATTGATTATATTGTCTGTTTTCTTTTGGAGTTTTGTTTTGTGTACCTTGTACGGCGAGCAAATACCTGAACTTTCTACTTCTTACATTTTGAACCCAAATACCTGAACTTTCTACTTCTTACATGTTGAACCCAAATACCTGAACTTTCTACTTCTTACATGTTGAACCCAAATACCTGTACTTTCTACTTCTTCCATGTTCCAAACAGGCTGGTTCCTTTAGTCTGAATGTGTGTTTGGTGGCGTGATCATTATTATTTAGAGTCATTGCGTGCCTATTGATTTGAACACGATCCGTGTATCCATCATTTCCTGGTCTTCTCTAAAGAAGAGGGACCAATGGAAACGTTGTCATGTTGCCGTTGTTCAGCATGGAAACATTCATTAGCTAACAATGACATTATTGTTCTATTAATATAAAGGGAGGTCAGGTACTCTTTAAAACAGCTGCTAGTTATGGGTACTTTTTACTGAAGTACATTTCAAAGCCCTCTTTACTTTGACTTGAGTAAAGAAGTTTAGTCAGTACTTCTACTTTTACCAGAGTATTTTTAAACACGAGTATCTGTACTTCTACTTGAGTAAAGGATGTGTGTACTTCTGCCCTCTCTCTCCTCTCCTGTAAATCCTCATTCTGACCCTCCTCTTCCTCCTGTGTTTTAAAGAGTTCCTCTGAAGGTGGAGCAGGCGAACAGCGCCCGCGACGCGCTGGCGAAGGCGGTTTACAGCCGGCTGTTCGACCACGTGGTGACGCGCGCCAACCAGTGCTTCCCCTTCCAATCCTCCGCCAACTTCATCGGGGTCCTCGACATCGCCGGATTTGGTAAGTGTCCGGAAATCAGAGTCAGAAACCCTTTATCCCTCCCACAAAGAGGACTTTACTCTGTTACAGCAGCATAAAGGGGGGGAATAGTCTTGCAGGTTAAAAAATGACTTGGTATGCACCCGTTATTAATCTTTCATATTAATAGAGAACACAAGAAAACAAGATAGCACGGTTTAAACATAACATAGATTTGCTTTAAATATAGTGACTGGAAAATAACATAACCAGTTGGAATTGGTAAATTGGAAGTTGATTAATGAAAAAGGCGCAGTAAAATTGGCACCAAACAACCACAATCAAAACAAAAAGGCACCGGTTTAAATAGCAAACAAAAGGAACTAAGGGAGACTCTTTAAATAAGAGTTTACACGTTTTAGACAAACAAAATAGCTAACAAACAAATAAACAAAAGAAAACCTCACTTCTAAAGTGGGAAGAAGAATTGGGCTAACAAAAATAGGCTGTTATGAAACACAGCCTGGAGACAAGTTCAACACAGTTAACGTTGTTCTTTAAGATGAACAGAGTGACAAGTATAAACACAAATACACACACAACCTATTTAACCACCGTTAACTGAACTAGCCCAGAATATACAGAGAGAGTACCGAGAGACGTCTGCCACACATTCAGACCTCTCGACTGACTGAGGTGCACACATTCTTGTAGTCTTCCCCGGGAGGTGTGTGCGGGGATTGGAGAGTCGGCCCGGCATGCTCCACTCCAGATCTTCGGTCACGCCTACCGGGGAGGGACAGGAAGCCGGCATCCAATGGCGTCTGGGCAACGGCACAGCTCATATACATATAGCACACAGCTGCAAACACTTAGAGAAAGGTTCATGGGCAGATAGAAGGCGGCGGCTGTAACAGTGACCATATATTACATTACATGACATGTTAGACGCTTTTATCCAAAGCGACTCACATACTCAATACTGTGGACAATCCCCACAGGAGCAATTTGGGGTGAAGTGTCTCAGGGACACAACGACATGCTGACTGCAGTGGGGTTTGAACCTGTGCCCCCCTGATCCGAACACCAAGGCTCTAGCCACTGCGCCACACTGCGCAACACGCCTCCCTATATATATAGAATTTAAAGAGGTAGCTTTGAAGTACACATTCAAGTAGATAAGTAGCAGAAGTATTTATAAAATAAGTGTAGCACTGCAGGATGAGTGTGCTATATAACAGCAGTACAGTTATTAATGCACATAAAGATTCCTGTTGCAGTAATGGACGGACTAGTAGTATCAGAAATAAACAAATATCAGAACTGCAATAAGATAAGAGAAGGAAAATGAAAGAGCCTTCACGCTCTGCATGCTTCCTAAGATGTTCTCTGAGTGTTTTGCAGCCTCTCTAACGCTCTGATGTTCCTGTTCCTGCAGAGTACTTTGAACACAACAGCTTCGAGCAGTTCTGCATCAACTACTGCAACGAGAAGCTGCAGCAGTTCTTCAACGAGCGCATCCTGAAAGAGGTGAGGATCTGTGGGTCAAAGTCCCAGCGTGTCCCTCCTCCATCCCTCAGGCAGCGCTCTCACTCTCAGAAGTGCTTCTTCTTATTGGAAACACTTATTTTTCTAAGATTAGGTGTTCCCCCACATTGTGCAGAGTAAAAGCATTGATTTTCCGAAGCTTAGACACTTTTTAAGAAGATTTTCCACCCAAAAGTGCACATTTCAATGATTACTGTTTATTTCAATGAAACCCCTGCATGATTACATCCTGGGAGCGTGTTTTTGTTTGAAAAGAAGTAGAAGAAGTTTGTTTGAAAAGAAGAGAGTTGTTGTTGCTTTCTGTTAACTTTTGGTCTTATATATTCAGAGGAAACTCTCCAGACGTCTTCAGCCCCCAAACAACCATTACAGGCCGTCTTTTGGAAAATAATGATGCTCGATATATATATAATTTCTCTGTAACTCTGGGTATTCACATAACGAACCAGAAGGCACTCGAGTGCGTCTGCTCAGAAAGCTGCAGCATCCATAATCCTTTCACTGCTGTCTGGAGAGCTTTGGACTCACGGAATAAAAAGAAATGCTGCTCCGTTGACCGAACCAGAGTCACTGTTTTCTTCCACTACAATTAGAGATCATTTACAATGCACCTGATCACTGGAGCCATACCTGTTCTTCTTAACGATATTTTGGAAGTTCTTTTGATCGTCTTGTTGCCTTTTTTCTCCAAATGTTAGACGCCTCATTAGACCCTAAACTCCTCATCTCGTACTCGCCCAAACAGATATATCTGTCGGTAACATCGTGCATAAAAGCCGCCACTTCTAATATCATTTCACTGCTGTCTGAAGAGCGTTGGACTCACAAAAATGAAGACATGTGCAGCTCAGCTGACGACAACGAGGTCCGAAATGTCACTGTTCTGTCATCAACCATTAACAAAACATAAGTATCTGATCACTAGAGCCAGACCTGTTTGAACTTCTTGAACATGAAGCATCATTAAAACCGTAACGATATTTTGGACGTTCATTCTGATCGTCTTTTACTTATTTTCTCCAAATGTTAGATGCCTCATTTGACTATAAACTCTTCATCTACATACTCTGAGAAGTTGACGCCCAAACAGATACATTTGTCAGTACCATCGTGCATAAAAGCCGCCACTTCTAATATAATTAGTCTCACAAAATGTAAGTAAAATGCCGCTGAATTGACGACACCGAGGTCTGAAATGTCACTGGTCTCTCATTTAAGTTCAATTACAGAAGCCAAAGCTTTAACACTTTATCTAAACATAAGTATCTGATCACTAGAGCCATACCTGTTTGAACTTCTTAAACATGAAGCATCGTTAAAACCTTAACGATATTTTGGACGTTCATTCTGATCGTCTTGTTGCCTTTTTTCTCCAAATGTTAGACGCCTCATTAGACCCTAAACTCCTCATCTCGTACTCGCCCAAACAGATAAATGTTTCAGTAACATCGCGCATAAAAGCCGCCTCCTCGAATATAATTAGACCCCTAAAATCACTGTTTTCTTCTATTAAACCACAATTTGAGTTTTAGAAAATGTACAATACACCTGATCACTAGAGCTGGTCTGGCTCTAGTGATCAGGTGTATTGACCTTCTTAAACATGAAGCATCATTAAAACCTTAACGATATTTTGGACGTTCATTCTGATCATCTTTTTACCTCCTGTCTCCAAATGTTAGACGCCTCATTTGAGCCTAAACCCATCTACACATTTGAATATATTTGCACCTTAACGGATAAATCTGTGGAGCATGAAGCACCTTAGATCTCACTTTGCCTGAAAGAGTGACAGCAGAGAGCTGGAAGAGGCCTGCAGGCTGAAGCGCTGACTCGTCCTGCTGCTCGTTAGCAGAGCACATCGTTAAGGCTTCTCATTATACAACCCTGTCGTCTGTATTCCAGGAGCAAGAGCTGTACCACAGGGAGGGTCTCGGAGTCAACGAGGTCCACTACGTCGACAACCAGGACTGCATAGGTAAGAAGACGCAGAGCAGCTCGGAGAATCAGACTGATGATGTGTTTGGGATTGTTAATCATGTGTACAACATAAGGTAAATAACAACAGCCACTCGACAAACACTCGACTCCTAACCACACATTCAAACTAGGTTTTTTTACCGTGAAACTTCACTGTTCCCTCCTCACGTAGGACTGGACTGGATTTGTGACTTCCTAGTCTTGTTTTGGGTCTGGTTGTTCTTAACTTTACATCCCTTGCCACCCTTCCTGTCTTAAAGATTCAAAAGATTCAAAGGTTTTATCGTCATATGCACAAAGCTACTGTGTAGAAATGGCAATGAAATTCTTCTGACCTGAGCTCCTCAAACAATACAACATATATAATAAAATACAAATACAAAATAGTGCAAGAAGTCTAACTACATATAAATAAACTGGGACTTGTAAGTCTTGCAGCCTTCCTGTCTTCTAGATCTTAACCTGGGATCTTTTGTACTTATCAGTGTTTACTCTGACTTCATGAGGTTACCCTGTTCTGCCTTAACTGTTAAATTGGGACTTGTTGGGGTTGAGCCCCCCCTTCTGTCCTGGTCTTCTTGGTCTTTACTCCGGACTTCTTTTAGACCTTGACCCCGGATCTGTAGATCTTGTTTTTACTTCAGACTTCATGTGGTACTTCCCTGTCTTTACTTTATTTCTAGTTGGTGTTTCTTAGGACTTAAAGTTCTTCGACTTGAACCCGAACTTCAACTGTTTGGTCCTAAAGTATGGAGGTTGAACTTTGACTTTAATCTTGATCTGATCCTGATATTTGATCTGCCAATATTTAAGTCTGACTTCACCTAATCTCTATAACTTTCTCAGATAAGGAGTTCTTGAGTGTCTTTTCTATCTTCTAGAGCTATCCACGAGTAGAAGTTGTGGTAACGAGCCCCTAACAAAAGTCTTGACTTCCTGTCCTGTTGTTATATTTGCTGCTCCGTACTCTCAGTTTTTGACTTGGGACTTCCCTGTTTTTACTTTCTACTGTTTGGTGTTTTTTGGGACTTAAAAGTCTTTCCATTGAACCAGAACTTCAACGGTTTGGTCCTTAAGTATGGAGGTTGACCTTGGACTTTAGTCTTGATCTGATAGCCAATATTTAAGTCTGACACCTAATCTCTATAACTTTCTCAGATAGAGTTCTTGAGTGTCTTTCTGAGGGTTTAAAGGCTGCTCCTGCTTTGTGAAGTCCTGTTTTTATTTCCTTTTTCCAATCTGGTGGAGCTATCCATAAGTAGAAGTTGTGTTTACGAGCCCCTAACAGCAGAGTGCTTCTCATTATGGCTCTTAATGTGCTGCTGGCTCGGAGCCCTCTGTTTTTAGAGAGCCGCCTCTACACAGTTTGACCTCCGAGCCTCTTCGCTGTTTCATGAACAGACAAAGCAAAGAGGCATGTGACCTCCTGTCCTGCCTGCAACGTGTCTTCATAAACACGGAGGCAGATGGACGTGAGGGGATTACAGATTGAAGGAGGTTAATTATGCCCAGCTCTTTGAAACAGCATCGATATTAGACGCTTTAATACAGTCTGTAGCTCTGAGCTGTGATCACTGGCCCGATAAACTGTAGATCACTGGGATGTTTGTGTTTGTTCGAGCAGCAGCTACTCTGTCCACACAAACAGCAGCGAGGACATTAACATCGCACTTTATGTAGCAGAAAATTAAATCTGTACAGACAGGAGAGACATGACTGCGTGCAAGACGAAGTAGAAATGTTAACAAAGATGGGAAACTAATGGAAAATATCCCCGTCTGCACAAAACATATTTGGAAATGTTTATTTATTTAGCACCATCTGTGCATCATGCATTATGAAACTACCAGTAACTCAACTTGGTGCTGCTTTAGGACTAACTTACAATCTGTCTGTCTTTATTTGGGACTTGTTGGTCTTGTTATAGGACATTGTGCTTGATGGTCTTGAATTGTGGTTTTACTTGTGACTTAATCGTCTTGTTTGGGGTTTTCCAGTTCTTAACTTGGCGTGACTGGTTGTTTAGATTGGGACTTGTTGGTTTTGACATGTGACTTTATGTGGGACTTGACCTTCTAAACCTGGGACGTGACATGGTACTTGTGAACCTTGACTCTGGTACTGACCTCTGACTTTTAGATCTTGTTTCAGGTCTTGACCTGAGACCTGACTCGTGACTGGACTCTTCCAGAGATGGTTTGGGTCTTGTAGTTCTGAAAGTCACAAAACTGAGCTTTTAACTGGGACTTGTGACTTGTATGTCTTTTTTATGCAACTTGTCTTTCTCAATTTGGTAAATTACTTTTCTGTCTGTCTTGACGTGGGACTCCAATTTGGTACTTGTTGGTCTTTACTTGGGTCTTTAATTAGGACTTGTTGGTCTTGGGGCATAACATGGAACTTGTTGACCTTGACTGTAAAGAACTTTTGGATCTAAATGTGAGTCTTGATTTGGGTCTTGTAGTTTTGAAAGTCACAAATTGCTTATTTCTAATTGGGACTTGTTGGTCTTTACTGAGGTCTTTAATTGGGACTTGTTGGTCTTTACTCGGGTCTTTAATTGGGACTTGTTGGTCTTTACTGAGGTCTTTAATTGGGACTTGTTGGTCTTTACTCAGGTCTTTAATTGGGACTTGCTGGTCTTTACTCAGGTCTTTAATTGGGACTTGTTGGTCTTTACTCAGGTCTTTAATTGGGACTTGTTGGTCTTTACTCAGGTCTTTAACTGGGACTTGTTGGTCTTTACTCAGGTCTTTAATTAGGACTTGCTGGTCTTTACTCAGGTCTTTAATTGGGACTTGCTGGTCTTTACTCAGGTCTTTAATTGGGACTTGTTGGTCTTTACTCAGGTCTTTAATTGGGACTTGTTGGTCTTTACTCAGGTCTTTAATTGGGACGTGTCACTTTCCTGTCGTGTAATGAAACTTGACGATTACTTGCATCTTTGCTTTCCTGACTGTGGTCTTGGAAGAAGACATTTGATGCTTCTCCTGCTTCCTGCACAGATCTGGTGGAGGCGAAGATGGTGGGCGTGCTGGACATCCTGGACGAGGAGAACCGCCTCCCTCAGCCCAGCGACCAGCACTTCACCGACACCGTGCACAACAAGCACAAGAACCACTTCCGCCTCACTGTGAGTTTAGTGTATTTCTTTATAGTGTCGTGGACAGTCCCCATTAATCTGTAACTGTCAGAAAAAACTGTAAATGGAGCAGCTTTAGCCAACATTGCTAATTTCCAGCTGTTGTCCAGATGGTAATAGACACCTTTTAAAATCACAATACATCAACAGCATTAGTTATAAAGAAAGGATGAAAGACAAGTAGATAGAGGCGAAAGGATAAAAGAGAACAACAAAATGCAAACACACGTTACTACATACATGTCACATATAGCACGTCACAACAGAAACCAGGGGTCCACGATCACAACATGTAACACACGTGTTTTTAAGTGAGCTGTAAAGGTGGGATATGTTTGTATGTCTTTGATTTGAGTGGGTAGAGAGCTCCAGCTTTGTATTGCTGTGATCGAGAATGATGACTGACCAGAAGTCCTCTTCCTGAATGGGACTGATTCTAGTGGTCAGTCTGGTGTTGTTACGTTGAGAAACCAATGAGTTCAGTCGCTCTCAAATCTGTAAAGACCACAGGGGAAAGTATAAACAAATATATATAAATATCTAAATGTAATATATTTAGAGTTCAGTTAAAGCTGATTATGAGGCAATGACTCATACAGGTCACAGAAATGAGGGATGATTTCACACATGTTCACACACACTTACAGACCCCTGTTCACATACTGTACATCCATTACATTACGTTTCATTTTGCTGACACTTTCATCCAAATAACAATAAGGACACAAACCAGAAAGATTCAAACTCTGAACAACAAGGAAAATGCAGATATATTGACTTCCAGCGAGATCAGACCATAGTCAGAGCTGGTGAATCGGTCACAAGCTTTAAATTCACTCAACAAGTGCTTCGCGGTTTTTATTCTTGTTTTTTCAGCAATAACTGAATTGCCAAGGTTCAGTCGTAATAGATGTGTTTTCATACAAACACACTAAAGTGTAAACATATAGACATTTATACATACCAAGAAGTGTTTTTAGTCTTATGAATAAAGCCGATAAATAAAGTTTGAGTGATGTTGTTGTATCTTAAAGTGAAATTAATCAACACGACTCTTAATCTGAATTTCGTGTGTGTGTGGTGGCGGGGTTGTGTTTGTGGTGTATGGGATGTGTGTGTCTGTGTGTGTGTGTGTTGTGTGTGGTGTGTGTGTGTGTGTGTGTGTGTGTGTGTGTGTGTGTGTGTGTGTGTGTGTGTGTGTGTGTGTGTGTGTGTGTGTGTGTGTGTGTGTGTGTGTGTGTGTGTGTGTGTGTGTGTGTGTGTGTGTGTGTGTGTGTGTGTGTGTGTGTGTGTGTGTGTGTGTGTGGGTGTGTGTGTGTGTGTGTGTGTGTGTGTGTGTGTGTGGTGTGTGTGTGTGTGTGTGTGTGTGTGTGTGTGTGTGTGTGTGTGTGTGTGTGTGTGTGTGTGTCCCTCAGGTACCCAGGAAGTCTAAGCTGGCGGTGCACAGGAACGTGAGGGATGATGAAGGATTTATTATCAGACACTTTGCAGGAGCCGTGTGCTACGAAACGGTGCGTTCACTGAACACCTGCAGCAGAAAATGAATGTCACATCAGTGATTTATTTACTTTTCTTTGATTACTGCACAGTAGAAAACCCTAACGAGTAAAGAAACGGACCAATGAGATGATAGCACGTTTACATTTAGTCAAATTTACTGTTTATGTCTAGAGCTCTTACTGCATTGTATAAACTGTATATTTGAGTGCATCATGTTTAGTTTCTTAATCTGTTTTTTAAATTGTTTTTCAGACCGGGTTTGTGGAGAAGAACAACGACGCGCTGCACATGTCTCTCGAATGTCTCATCAGCGAGTCGAAGGACCGTTTCGTCCGAGAGCTTTTCGAGAATTCAAACAACAGAAAAGACGTGAAGCAGAAGGCGGGAAAACTGGGCTTCATCAGCGTCGGGAACAAGTTCAAGGTGAGAGGAAAACCCTCTGGAACTGTGGGGAGTACTGAATACTAAAGAAAGGAAACACAGGCAATTATTCTCACGGTCAGCTACACAATACTCTGGTTTTCAGCACGAGATTTGTTTTAATTTGGGTAAGAATACAATTAAAATACATTTAAAAATATTTATAAAAACACTAGAAGTTCAGGTAGAATAAATAAAGAAGTCAAATTAAAATGTCCAATAAAGGAAACAATTTAATTCAATATAATACAAATATTTATAAAAACACAAGTTAACGTAAAATGTCCAATCAATTTTACATTAAATGAAAAAATCTGAAAAAAGTACATTTCCAATAAAATATAATACAAATATTTTCTATTAAAAATGAGACGTTAAAGTTTAAATGTGCATTTCGCACTACAATATATATAATAAATGCCCTCCCC
The DNA here is from genome assembly GCA_031216635.1 of Dissostichus eleginoides. Taxonomy (NCBI): domain Eukaryota; kingdom Metazoa; phylum Chordata; class Actinopteri; order Perciformes; family Nototheniidae; genus Dissostichus; species Dissostichus eleginoides. The sequence continues at coordinate 28,637,469 of CM062281.1, read as the reverse complement.
CCATTGCTCCCCTTCTTCTTTCTCTTTCCTTTGTCCCTCCTCCATACAGTCAGATAAAAGAAAAACCCAGAAAATCTCACCTGGATAAAACACTTTTTCATCAGTGTATAATGCTCACATCAAAGTGTGTGTGTGTGTGTGTGTGTGTGTGTGTTCTAACTCTCAGTGATGACGTCAATACAGCGACGTATCACACAAGCCCCTCTCTATACGCATGAGAGGGTAAAATATGTGTACATCAAACACCCCGTGGGTCCTGTGAACATTATAAAAGATATCCCCGGGTTATCGGCTCTCTTTATATTTCTCTGTATGATCGAGGATCCAAGCTGTGTTTGTTTTTAGATCTGTGGCGTGGTGACGCATTAGAGCACATGTGAAGCTGCATAATAACAGAGAAGCTGCTTTATGGAGGAACTCGTGACATTTCACAAAGAAAAGTGTTGCTTCCATGAGAGGGGGTCAATTTATCTATATCAGAACTTTTAAAGGAACTACAGCACGGTCACATGACTTCACCACCGCTAAGCTAAAGGCGGCTAATGTTGGGCTATAAAGGAACTACAGCACGGTCACATGACTTCACCACCGCTAAGCTAAAGGCGGCTAATGTTGGGCTATAAAGGAACTACAGCACGGTCACATGACTTCACCACCGCTAAGCTAAAGGAAGCTAATGTTGGGCTATAAAGGAACTACAGCACGGTCACATGACTTCACGTCACCACCGCTAAGCTACAGGTGGCTAATGTTGGGCTATAAAGGAACTACAGCACGGTCACATGACTTCACGTCACCACCGCTAAGCTAAAGGAAGCTAATGTTGGGCTATAAAGGAACTACAGCACGGTCACATGACTTCACGTCACCACCGCTAAGCTAAAGGTGGCTAATATTGGGCTATAAAGGAACTACAGCACGGTCACATGACTTCACGTCACCACCGCTAAGCTAAAGGCGGCTAATATTGGGCTATAAAGGAACTACAGCACGGTCACATGACTTCACGTCACCACCGCTAAGCTAAAGGTGGCTAATGTTGGGCTATAAAGGAACTACAGCACGGTCACATGACTTCACGTCACCACCGCTAAGCTAAAGGCGGCTAATATTGGGCTATAAAGGAACTACAGCACGGTCACATGACTTCACGTCACCACCGCTAAGCTAAAGGTGGCTAATGTTGGGCTATAAAGGAACTACAGCACGGTCACATGACTTCACGTCACCACGGCTAAGCTAAAGCAAATATAGCAGAAGATGCTGTTTTTAAACTTTAAAATATTGATATTTCCTGATTTCATCTGTTTTGATGTCATAGGCTAACGAATAAATCTAGTATTTCTGTCGGTAATATTAGGTCTAGGAGCCACTGAAAGGTTATTTCCAGGTTATATCGTGCAGGATTGAAGGTCTCAGAGAGGATTTGTGCTGCAGACGGAGTCTTTATTACCTGTGAGCTGAGTTACCTGCAGTGTTGTCCTAAAGCCTGGGTCTCCTTTCCTTACCCTGAGCCATGATTAAAGTTCAAAAGATGAAGAGGCGGCCGGTAAAAAAAAATGAGCCAAGATAAATCTGAAGTCAGTCGAGGTGACACGCTGTCCTCAGGCTGGAAATCTAAAGTGTGCAGAGTGAGGACGGCTTTATTATAACAGAGACTCAATACATCATAACAACTGAGTCCTATTCCAGAGATTCTACTTTAAAGAGTCCTCTCCTGCTGATGTTCAGGTGTGTATCAGTATGTAGTGTCTCTACTTTAAAGAGTCCTCTCCTGCTGATATTCAGGTGTATATCAGTATGTAGTGTCTCTACTTTAAAGAGTCCTCTCCTGCTGATGTTCAGGTGTGTATCAGTATGTAGTGTCTCTACTTTAAAGAGTCCTCTCCTGCTGATGTTCAGGTGTATATCAGTATGTAGTGTCTCTACTTTGAAGAGTCCTCTCCTGCTGATATTCAGGTGTATATCAGTATGTAGTGTCTCTACTTTAAAGAGTCCTCTCCTGCTGATGTTCAGGTGTATATCAGTATGTAGTGTCTCTACTTTAAAGAGTCCTCTCCTGCTGATGTTCAGGTGTATATCAGTATGTAGTGTTTCTACTTTAAAGAGTCCTCTCCTGCTGATGTTCAGGTGTATATCAGTATGTAGTGTCTCTACTTTAAAGAGTCCTCTCCTGCTGATGTTCAGGTGTATATCAGTATGTAGTGTCTCTACTTTAAAGAGTCCTCTCCTGCAGCTGTTTTTCGTCTTTAGTGTACAAATGAGCACACAGCTAATATGCTAATAGCTGCTAGCCGCGGCTACACGTGTCAGTGTTGGATCTATAGTCCAGGGAATTGACCCTAATTAGTAAACATGTATTTACATTTCCATATATTTGCATTCACAAAGATGCCCTTCCTGTCCACAGTCACTTATACGAATGAATAATGCAGGGACTGAAAAGGGGGTAAAAGTTCTCATGAAATAAGTTCTCTTTTTGGTGTGAACGCAAAATCCCAGGAACTGTCGGAACTAAACGGGAAAAGTACGGGGAAAAGTACGGGGAAAAGTACTCCGGTGTGAAAGCGCCTAATGTGTTATTTTTAACCAAATATCTCTCAGGGGGCGTGGCCAGCAGCAGCTCATTAGCATTTAAAGCGACAGAATCAGCTCCAGATACAGCTGGAGACTACAGATGTTAATCAGGATGTATTTGAAAGGAGGAGTGATTAGATTGCAGCTCGCAGAGGTTAAGTGTCTGATCAGATAAACGTGGAGCTCTGGAGCTTCAGATAAACGACTTACTGAGCGTAATAAAACCATTACTGAGGACTGCTACCTGCAGCTTCATATCTCATCTAGCATCAGAAACACACTCTGCTTCACTTTAAACCTTTTGAATAGCATGTTTTGGGTTAAATAAACGGGTAAACTACAATTAAAACGTTCCAAATCTGCTGTTTTAGTCACATACAAATATTTATTAAAACACAAGAAGTCAAATGTACTGACCATTAATATACTGTGGGAAAATAGTTTAATAGGGGACTGAAAACATGTCTTCTCTCCTTCTTCATTCACAGACGCAGCTGAACATCCTCCTGGAGAAGCTGCGCGACACGGTGAGTGTTTCTCGGCATGATTCGATGTTACAGTTCAGATGAGATTCCTGTAAAAAACACTGTATCTCATGAGACCAAAACCTTCCTGTCACCATGTCCTGAGTCACGGTGTTTTGTGTTCAGATTCTGCAGCTCTTTTATTGGACTGGGACTAATGGATAGTTGAGATTAGATCTAAATCCTACAGAAAAGCCTTATTAAAGATACAGAATAATCACTTATGTTGCTGTCCAAGAGAGATATTTGTACAGATTTCTTTTTATCCATGTAGAAAAACATTCTGTAAAAAGATTACATAAGATCTTCTACTGGGAATATCTTACATTTACTTGTAAGACTTTAAAATGTGCACTTCCTGTCTCTTTCTGCACGGTGAGTGTTTCTCGGCATGATTCGATGTTACAGTTCAGATGAGATTCCTGTAAAAACACCTTTCTGTACCTCATGAGACAAAAACCTTCCTGCATCATGTCCTGAGTCACGGTGTTTTGTATCTGTGAATGTGTGTGAATGTGTGTGTGAATGTGTGTGTGTGAATGTGTGTGAGTGTGTGTGTATTCTTCCTGCTGTTCCTGCACTGATTGTTTTCCTCCCTCTTGCTGCAGGGATCCAGTTTCATCCGCTGCATTAAACCCAACCTGAAGATGATCAGCCACCAGTTTGAAGGAGCGCAGATCCTCTCTCAGCTGCAGTGCTCCGGTCAGTCAACACACATTATCTCCTAACTTTAAGACCTCAAACTCATCTGTGGACTGATTTAGATTCATCTATTTGGAAGATCTTGTGATGCTACTTTTGTGACTTTAAAGCCATGTTCTTAAAGTTCTGTGAAATCGAGAAGCTTGCATTGAGGTTTCTGAAATGCTCCAACACGAAAAAACGTACCGAGAAATCTCCGCAAAATCCTCAAATGTGTAATTCTTTACATCTTTACAAGCGTTACCCACACTAATGCCTTTCCTGCTTCAATCACAACGTCCTTGTAGATATTGTAATGCCATTTTTGTTGAACTTATCCCCGAAATCAAGTAACTTGTGTTGAGGTTTCTGACTTAAACATGAAAAAGCTAATGGAAAAATAACTCAAGACTTTACAGCGTTACCCAAACTACTTCCTCTTTCTGTTTCAGTGTAGATGTACTTTTGTGACTTTTAAAGCCATTTTCTTAAACTTTCCCCCCAAATCAAGAATCATTTAAGTTCCTGGAAAGTTCCTGAAGGAAAAAAGGACTTGTAATATATAGAATATAGAAATCTCTCAAAATCCTGAAATGTGGCCTTATTTACAGCTTTACAAGCATTAATCGGACAACACGCTCTTTCTTGTCCTTGAGTGATGTTTAAAGATCTTGTGATGCTACTTTTGTGACTTTAAAGAGCAACTTGCAGGTTAGAGACACCAGTGAATAAATGTGTAGGAAAATGATGTATACACTAGATTTTCCAAAAAATATACATAAATATACACTACAAGACATTTTTACTTCCGCATAAAAAAAGCCTCCCCATGTGACCTCCCGCGTGTGACGTCACATGGGGGAGAGCGGCCGGTCTAACGTAGTAATAAACATGGATCACAATGCTAGTTTTGACACAGAAGAGGTTGAAAATATATTCGAATGCATATGACGGACCACAACCATATAATTATGAGCCTGCTAGGCTTACAAGAGACCAGGAGCAGCCGAGAGCCAAGGATTAGAAGAAATAACGGCCATCGGAGAGAAATGGAGCTGTGGTGTGAGGAGAACCAGTGGAGAACAGGGCAGCTGTCTTGGTGAGTGACCGGCGTTAGCTACAGTTAATGTTAGCTAACGTCGGTCACATCACAACATTGTAAAGTTAGCTATCATATATCAGGCTATAACTAAAGTAGTATTGATAATATAGTAACGTTACTGGCAGGACGATCTGGCGGAGAAAGGTTGTGGAGCCTCCGTTGATATGCCGTTGTAAATGGCTTGATGGAAAGCAGGTGTGTAGTCGGGGAGGGTGCACAGCTGATTGCAGCAGGTGAGTGGAGGTTGAGCCGGGAGCCAGGAGTGACAGCCACCACGCCCACACAAACAACACAGACAGGGGAAACAAACAAACACAAAGGAGACGGCTGGAGGAGTACAGCCACCACAGCGTTACCTAATGCAACTCCACACTACGTCTTACGGTGCTGTGTACCGGAGGGGAGAGAGAGAGGAACGAATGGGGGAGAGAGGAACGAAGGGGGGGAGAGAGGAACGAAGGGGGGGAGAGAGATGTAATACGGGTTCCTGATAAACGTTTTGTTTGAGAGGCCTCAGCTGTGGAGAGTATGTGCTGCAGGGAGGTGGATGCACAACGCACCCAGGAACGAAAGCTAGCTGCGGTCCTTTTCCTGTGAGGGAAACTGTGGACTCGATGTCCTGACACGCTGGAGTTTGTGCAACCTGCTCAAACTCCAGCTCACCATGATTACAAATGGTGAAATGCAATGTAAAATTACCGAAAAAATACCAGCTCACTAAATCACAACCGCTCAAACCAACTACAAACTACTACCGCGGATTGGGCAGAGAAGGAGTCCGAGAAAGTTGCTCCCCCATGTGACGTAATATGACGCGTTTGACGTATGACGTTAAAAAAAAGCAGTTTTTAGTAGCAGAGCTCAAAACGGCTCCTTTCCCCTCTGAATTATTGCCCTTATGTCTTGTAAAACATATCAAATCCTGCATTCACTTTTTTAATTGTAATTTTCAGGCAAGGTTAAGCATAAATCTAATAAAAAAAAAAACCTGCAAATTGCTCTTTAAAGCCATTTTCTTAAACTTTTCCCCCAAATCAAAGTGCCTGCGACCCCCTCAGGTTTTGCAGGAAGAGAGATGATGAGATCCCGTTTTAATATCCTCAGAGTTTCAGCCTCCGTCCACAAGAAACCCAACGATGCCCCGCTCAGATTCTGCAGCTATTCTTCACTTTGATTGGACTGGGAATAATGGAGAGTTGAGATTAGATGAGGGTACCAACTCTGCTGCCTTCAAAATGGGATGTTCACAGCGGCCAAAGAAACTCTAAATCCTGCAGAGAAACATTGTTAAAGATACAGAATAATGCACTTCTGCTCCTTTACTTTGAAATGACTTCAAACTGTGCACTTCTTGCCTCTTTCTGAACCATATTCTGTCTGATTTCGATGCATTTATTCCGGATAAGTGCCTCATATGAGTTTTGATTTTCACTTCCATTGGACTGGGACTAATGGATAGTTTAGATTAGATCTAAATCCTACAGAAAAGCCTTATTAAAGATACAGAATAATGCACTTCTGCTGCGATCCAACAGGATATTTCTTCAGATTTCTTTTTATCAATTACTTAAGATCCTCTAGTTGGAATAACGTACATTTACTTGGAAATGACGTTAAACTGTGCACTTCCTGTCTCTTTCTGCAACATATTCTGTCTGAATTTCATGCATTTATTCCGGATAAGTGCCTCATATTAGTTTTGATTTTCACTTTCATTGGACTTGGACTAATGGATAGTTTAGATTGGATCTAAACCCTACAGAAAAGCATTATTAAAGATACAGAATAATGCCCTTCCTGTCTCTTTCTGCTCTGTATTCTGTCTGATTTTGATGCACTTGCTCCTGATTAGTGGCTCATTTAAGTATCACATTTGAAATCACTGTACAAGCAACTAGAATGAAACCAAAGCTGTTTCCATAAGTCAAAAATAAAGCGAATAACCGCCCGTATTACCATCTTCTAAGTACGTCTGAAGTGGGGATTCCTAAATTTGTGATGGAGAATAACTGAGATCTGGTTTAAGTTTCCCCAAAAAACGCTCCAAGGTGAACCTACTCACTTTCAGACATGGCCTTGATGTAATAGTTGGGGAAGATATCTGGAGTGACACACAGATAACTGAGTCCTCTGGGAAACATAGTGATTACAGCAGGAGTCTGATGTGAGTTATGTGAAGCTGGAGGCTTTATCTGAATACACAGGAGGAACGTTTTAATATCACAGAGTGAGACTGAGAAAGTTTTAAAGGGCTTTCTCGATTTCACCTTTTAGTGGAGTTTGAGTCACACAGTTTTTGGTGATTTTGGTCTCAAGTTGCATGGACGCGGGAAGGGGGGTTGCTGAAGGGGCTGCAGCACCCCCATCTGCGAGGCTCCACTAGCACCCGCAACCCCCTCGCACCCCCAAACGCGGCGCACCTAATGTGTAAGCGCGCCACAGTTTCTCCGCTGCAAGGCTCCAGAGTAGCAATGTCTTGAATACATCAATGTGTCCCCGGTGTGTCCCCGGTGTGTCCCCGGTGTGTCGGGGAACTCACGCAGCGTCAGATAATAAAACCCTCTCTCTTTTCCTCCGTACCCAAATCTCTAAAAACGGGGGAACAACGGAGCTGATCCAGATTTGCGTCCGATATGACGTAATATCTGAAATGTGGACCCACGGCCCAATCAGAAACGTTGCTATCAGAAACAATGCCCGACTGTTTTGGACGTAATATGGTCGGTGTTTACATTAGCATCGCTAACACTCAGAGCTAACCTGTACTGGAGAGCATGTGTGTGAAGAAGCAGGAAATAAAAAGGAACTCACCTTGTGGTATAACCGGCAAGAGAGAAAGCCTTTGAGCTCCATACTGTTTCAGAAACAATCCTTGATAATCCATGATATGGCGTTTCATCACGGCAGTGTTTAGTTTAGACAGTAGCTGCCGGGTCCCGCATGAGCTCAGACCCCTCCTTTTTTTAAAAAGCTTTATCCCAAATCAGCCCTTTAGAAACAGGAAGTGAAATAGAGGGATATGAGGCATGGCTAGAATGGGTGATATGTTTGGTATTTGGAGCAAAACACTTCATAGACATGTTTTTTATATATTTGTATATATCTGAGACCTATGCTGTTGCCTAAACATAGCATGAGGTGACCTTTAACATGCTATATTTTAAAGAAGCATTTAGCTGCAATGTTGGATTTCAAATTGCAAAGCGGTGGGTCCCAGTGTCCCCAGTATAAAAGACGCCTATGTCGACCTGAAGTAACTTCCTGTCTAAAGACCGTCTTCCTGCGTTTCCTCTCCTCTAGGCATGGTGTCGGTGTTGGATCTGATGCAGGGAGGCTTCCCGTCCCGCGCTCCTTTCCACGAGCTCTACAACATGTACCAGCAGTACATGCCTCCAAAACTCTGCCGCCTCGACCCCCGACTCTTCTGCAAGGTGCTTTTATCATCCTTTCTATCTTCTTTTTCTTTTTTTAATACTCTTTTTTATTACATAACATACATACTGTTAGAAAAATCTCACTGGTCCCCGTCTTGAGCTTCAATCTCAGGATCCATGTATTTGTGATCCTCTCAAGAATGGAAGTAGTCATCACATACAGAGCATCAACAAGTTCCTGAACAGTGTCCTTCACATGCTGATATCCAAGAGAGGGAGTTACACAGTCACAAGATGGAGGAATACCGGTTCTTGTAGGTCAGGGTTGCCCAATACGTCGATCGTAAAGGTAGTGTGGGTAGATCGCATGGCATTGGAAGAAAAAAAAGTTAGCCTATCATCCATCCTTACTATGGCATTTGCCACTTGATAGACGTACAGGTAAGCCAGTCTGAGTCTCATCTTTTCTAACACGCAGTTCACCGCGCATGCACGGTCAACCGCGCCAGCTGCAAATCATCGGCGAGCTGATTACCTCGTTAGCCTTCCAATTTATACAATTCTACTAAAGAAAGGGTATAAAATTGACGTAATGACCAAAAATGTACTGAGTTGTATTGTGCCATACGGGTTCATGCAGTTATGCAAGGTACACCAACATAAGGTATACTCAGTATATATAAATAAATACATGTTTAGCATTTTTAATGTAGGTAGACAGGCCCGCCCCTCCCTACACGCAGATCACCTCGCGGAGGGGGCCCTCACCTCGCGGAGGGGGGCCCTCACCTCGCGGAGGGGGGCCCTCACCTCGCGGAGGGGGGCCCTCACCTCGCGGAGGGGGCCCTCACCTCGCGGAGGGGGCCCTCACCTCGCGGAAGGAGCCTCAGCTGAAGCGCAAATGCGGAGCACCTTTATGCACCTATGCGGCGCAATTGGTGTAAGCGCGCCACAGTTTCTCCGCCGCTGCTTGGTTCCGGCGCTCGCAGTTCACTAGCACCCCATCGACGTTCGCGGCACAGAGGGCCTCATGACTTTGCGTGGGGCCACAGATTGGGCAGGGGCGGCCCTGTAGGTAGATCATTTTGACTTGGTCATTTTAAAAGTAGCTCCCAAGCTGAAAAAGTGTGGGCACCCCTGTTCTAGGTAATCATACATCCTGTCCTGAGTTTTTTATCAAAATGTTGGCTTTTTTTCAGAAAATCTCAAAATGTGGACTTTTTCTCAAAGTTCTGACTTTTTCTCAAAGTTCCGACTTTTTCTCAAAGTTCTGACTTTCTCTCAAAATTCTGACTTTCTCTCAAAGTTCTGACTTTTTCTCAAAGTTCTGACTTTCTCTCAAAATTCTGACTTTCTCTCAAAGTTCCCACTTTCCCTCAAAATTCTGACTTTCTCTCAAAGTTCTGACTTTCTCTCAAAGTTCTGACTTTCTCTCAAATTTCTGACCTTTCTCTCAAATTTCTGACTTTCTCTCAAAATTCTGACTTTCTCTCAAAGTTCTGACTTTCTCTCAAAATTCTTATTATGAATTATTCTTCTTATTATATTACCCCATGTTTATGTGCTCCTTTTGCTTTGTTCCAGGCTCTGTTCAAGGCTCTGGGTCTGAATGAAAACGACTATAAGTTCGGACTGACTCGAGTGTTTTTCCGGCCGGGGAAGGTGAGTCCTTTTTGTGAAACGTCCTCTATTTATTCCCCTTTTGCACAAGCTAACATAAGTATTGTAGTGTAAGGATTCTGGGCTGCTAGTAGCTGCCCACTGCTCCTATTACTAGGATGGGTTAAATGCAGAGGTCAAATGTCACTGTGTGCATGTACATCCTCATATTCTTAAAAAAATGATTATAAAATTAAGAAAATATAAAGATATGTCTTGAAAAAAGATATTAGACCGCGGCAGTCAGCATGCCTCTGTGTCCACAGTACTGAATGTATGTAAGTCCCTTTGGGTCAAAGCGTCTAACAAGTGACATGTCATTAAATATACTGTCTTCATAAGGCAAGCCATTTTGACTGATATAGCACCTTTCAACCACAAAGCATCAAAGTGCATGAAGAGCTTTAAGAAATAGTGTCATTAAAAACAAGCTAATATAGAACAACACGGGTTTAATGGATTATTGGACCTTCAGTATTTTTACTTTGACTTAAACACATAATGATGCATACATGAACACACTAAGAGGAAAAGGTAATACGTTGTAAAAAAACTGAGCAAAGAAAACAATATTATTAGGTCCAATTTCGCAAAATAAAGAGGTCTTCATCCTCCAATTAAAAAGAATAAAGATTGTTTGAAACAAATATAAAAATAGTACAATTTAGAGTTGCTAATAATTTGTGCAGTATATCAGAATGTAATGTGCACGTTATTTCTTGGTAAAGATTGTCTTGAAAAAAGACAGAAGCCCGCTGCAGTCAGCCTGTTGTTGTGTCCTTGGGCAAGGCACTTCCCCCCCAAATTGCTCCTCTGGGGATTGCCCTCAGTACTGAATGTGTGAAGTCACTTTGGGTAAAAGCGTAATGTAATATATCAGAATGTACTGTGAAGTGGGAAAGCTGCAGATTATAAGAGGAAGAACGTGCAGGTTATTTCTTGGTAATCTGCCAATAACGGGACACGGGCACTCGGATATTAAAAGTATGAACTCTGCTGCTTCTTTCATTATTAAAGAGCAGCAGAGGGTCATAAGTCTGAGGTTTCCAGAGGACTCGAACACAACACATCTCTCGCCTGCTGTGAACTCTGTTATAAAACATGCACGAAGGAAGAAGGGAACTGAGAGTCTCAAATGAACGCTTCCTGCCGCACTCGTAGTGAAATATGGAATAGATTTCCCCAAACTATAGATATGAATCTGTATTAGTTTGACAGCAGTTTCTGAGAACTTACCACATCTGTAGCGCGGGGGAACAGAGTTTGGCTTCATGATGGTTTATTATTAACCGCCATGATTCTGCTTCACTGTCCTCTCTATATTCTGTACTTTAAAAGCTGTAGGACATATAGTACGGTTGCATCAATGCGATAAGGGAACCTTGATATCACTTTAAGAAATCAAGTGAAATTCATAGACCGTATAAAACATTTGTTAATTGGCATTTTGGAAGTTTAGCCATTTAGTGTGTTGGCAGCTTTGTGCATCCTTAATTAAACTAGGGATGGGTATCGTTAAGATGTTAACGGTAATACTACTCTTACTGCTTATCGATCCGGTCTTTAACGGTATTTTTATAGGATCTTTTTGCTATTTTCTAAGTTGAAAACAGAACAAATTGGAAACAGAATTACGATTCCATTATTTAATGTAAAGTGTGGATTCTGGGCTGCTAGCATCTACTGCTACCTGCTGTAGTCACTAAGTACATTTACTCACTGTACTTAGCACAGTGTTGAGGTACTTGTACTTTACTTGAGTATTTTGATGTTATGCTACTGTGTACTTCTACTTCTCTACAATTCAGAGGTAACTTGTTGTCCACTAGATGTATTTAATACCTTTAGTTACAGATTTGGATTAGTTAACAAGAAATACACTGAAGTGTCTTGATGTTTAACTTTGAAAGTTCAATAACAGGTTAAGGAAGGGAAAACATAAATTCAGTTAGAGGTTACAGAATAAAACAGAGGTTCAACTCGAGGCCAATAGAGCGGTGCAGGGATGAAGTATTTACCCTGCAGGAAGCTGCTGGTTCCCTCGATAAAAAAGCAACGGGATTTCTCCATAGGATTTAGGAATATTGTAAAAAATAAGATCTGTGGAAAAATAACCTGTTTGATAAATGCACGTTTTGTTCAGGATAATCTCCACGTGTCTACCCTACTTTTATAATGTTAGAATCATAAATCTAATGTCCAGAAGCAAAATGCTAACGTTATGCTTTAAAGGAACTACAGGCGAGTCCAGCAGCACGACTTCAACGTCACGCCAACTTCAGATCCATATTCAAACATACAGATTCTAAATGGTACGAGTTGAAGCGTTTGTTTGAACACTTTGCAGGAGGCAGGTACTTGCTTTCAAGCAGAACAGGACTAACTAACTTAGAGGAGTGTTTACGTGTTCGGCGTAATGACGTACAACGTCCTCCACAACTTCTGTAGTCCTATTCAGCCACTTGGTAAGAACCATCGTTTTTCAGACACGTCAACTCTTCAGAAATCCCCAGTGGGGTCACTGCTGATGGATTTAATGTCCTAGAACAAAGCGTGATCCGTCTCTTCAATGCGTCTCAACCAAAGACCTTATTTCAGCTAGTTTCCAGAACCCTATGGAGAAATCCCATTGGCTCTGAGACGAGGGAACAGGAAGTGGTGAAATGCTGACTCACTTCCTGGTTTTAGGACTCATTCCTGAACCTCTCTATACAACTTTCCACTTGAGTTAAAAACACAGGTACAGAAAAGCAAACCAGATGTAAAAATCCTCCCGTTTTTCCTCAGTTTGCAGAGTTTGATTCGATCATGAAGTCGGATCCTGACCACCTGGGGAAGAAATAGACTAAGTGTCTTGACGTTTAACCTTCAAAGTTGAATAACAGGTTAAGTAAGGGAAGACATAACTTGAGTTAGAGGTTACAGAATAAAACAGAGGTTCAACTCGAGGCTAATACAGAAAGCGTAGAGGCAGAAATCCACAATCACTCTCACCATCTTCTTTTCTACACAGCTCTCCACAAACCAGATGTAAACATGTCCATCCGTCATACTCTCTTTTGTGTTGTTTTCCCTCAGTTTAAAGAGTTTGATTCGATCATGAAGTCGGACCCGGACCACCTGGCTGAGCTGGTGAAGAAGGTGAACACCTGGCTGATCCACAGCCGCTGGAAGAAGGTCCAGTGGTGCGCGCTGTCCGTCATCAAACGTGAGACTTTATACTTTCATTATATTACATTTTAAATGGAACACACCCACACACACCCACACACACGAACACACCCACACACACACACACACACGAACACACCCACACACACACACACACACGAACACACCCACACACCCACACACGAACACACCCACACACACAAACACACCCACACACACAAACACACCCACACACACGAACACACCCACACACACACGAACACACCCACACAAACCCACACACCCACACACACAAACACACCCACACACACAAACACACCCACACAAACCCACACACACGAACACACCCACACACACAACACACACACACGAACACACCCACACACACGAACACACCCACACACACACGAACACACAAACACACCCACACACACACGAACACACAAACACACCCACACACACGAACACACCCACACACACCCACACACACGAACACACACACACACACATCCCCTCTACACTCTAAGTGATGATGTCATCCCTTCCGTCCGATACACACCCATTATAAAATCGGAAACACTCAAACTTAAACTGTGATTGTAGGGAAAACCGTTCCATCTATCAAAAAACCCTTTTGGTCCAATAAAGCTGAGAGTCTGGAGAGCCGTTTAAACTTTGAATCATCTCTCTACGTTAAAGTATGTCGGAGCAGTGTGACCTCAAAGTCTGGTGATTATGAGCTCTGTTCAGGTCGATTTCCCCATTCATTCCTATGGGGGAAAACGCTTTTTTGGGCAATTTGCCTAGAAATTGCAACGTGAATCTCTTAGAAATGTCAAAGCACACAATCCCATATCATTACGAACATGTTGATGTTTTCTTTGTGCTCGTCGTAGCAACGCTCTGGGAATAATAGCAGCCAAACTTCTAGGTGAAAGATAAAGACTAAAAGTAAGAAGCATGCAGGGTTTTATTGTGTGTGCAGCTCTGCAGTCAAACAGTCATATAAAACATTTTGAATGCACAATCGATACTTGAGGTGCTTCTCTCTGATCTATCAGACAGTATTATTCTCACAGAGAGAATCAGTTCTGCGGTATCTCTATCTCTCGTCTTTCCTCCTCCTCATGTCACTCGATCTCAGTCTCTTCTCTTCATCGATTCAATTCAAAGGAATTTTGGATATCCTTGTTTCACATTAAAAATTAATCCCACAACTCTTATATTAATAATAATACATTTTATTTATCGAGCGCTTTATCAGGTGCTCAAAGACGCTTTACAGAGGTAAAGAAATAAGATCAGTCAAATTAAAACACATTTATCACAAGGCCTCAATCACACGTTAACATCTGGTCTAAAGAGGTGAGTTTATACACACACACACACACACACACACACACACACACACTCACATCACACACACACACACACTCACAATCACACACACACATACAAACACACACACACACACACACACACACAAACCACACACACACACGCAAACATACACACACTCACACTCACACATTCACACTCACACACTCACACACACTCACAATCACACACACACATACACACACACACATACACACTCACACACTCACACACACACTCACAATCACACACACACACACTCACAATCACACACACACATACAATCACACACACACACAATCAGACACACACTCACAATCACACACACACACACTCAATCACACACACACACACACACACACTCACAATCACACACTCACACACTCACACACACTCACAATCACACACGTACACACTCATGTCACACACACTCACACACACACACACACTCAGTTTATTTCATGTCAGTTCAGTCTCTTATTTGTTTTGGGAGAAAGAGACTTTTTAAAATGCAAAGTCATTCCTTCTCTAATTGACGGCGTGGACGCTAAATATTCTGAAGCCATAAACCGATGAAATGAATCTGGCAGCTCGTAACATTGTCATCGATCTTTTCCTCCGTTTATCTTTTCTTTTACTTCTCTAACTTTCTGACTGCAAAATGTGCTTCATTTGCGCGACAGGAAAGAGCGTCTGTGTTGCCAGAGACTTGAGATGAAATGCATCATAAATAATGCACGGAGACATTCTGCAGATGTAACGGAACATAAAGTGTGTTCGTGTATCAAATAAAAGCAGTTCAGAATGCATCGGTGTAATAATGCAGAAGTTAGAGCGGCATGACGGGACATTTTATATTATTAAAAGTGAGTGATCTCCTTTACTCAGATTTTTCATTTCTTTTTATCTAATAACACATGTATTTATCTGGCACTTTTTAAAGCATATAGTACAAATAAAGACCCAAATCTGTGTTACACCTTTAAAGGAAACTTAATTCTCTCAGAGCTTTTCCCTTCTTTTGGAAATGTACGGCCTATAGAGCTCATTCATACAAAATGAAACCTCTTTTTTGAGTTTCAAAAAGACCCCAGATGCTATCATTTGAATAAAACCCAAAACCTGATGGAAGTGATCCTAACTGTTTACCTGGCAAAACGTGTAGTATACAACCACAAGTGCTATTTTGATTGCAATACCATAAAATATACCTTTTTATAACTACATTTTGAACAAATTTGACCCGAGGACATTGCACATTCTGCTAGCTTAGCATCGTAGCACTTTGACTTATCCAACACAACAACATCAACAAGATGTTTTTATCGGTGTTTTGTAAGACTCAGGTCTTGTACTTGAGTAAAAGTAGAAGTACTCAGATCTTGTACTTGAGTAAAAGTAGAAGTACTCAGATCTTGTACTTGAGTAAAAGTAGAAGTACTCAGATCTTGTACTTGAGTAAAAGTAGAAGTACTCAGATCTTGTACTTAGTCAAAGTAGAAGTACTCAGATCTTGTACTTGAGTAAAAGTAGAAGTACTCAGATCTTGTACTTGAGTAAAAGAAGAAGTACTCAGATCTTGTACTTGAGTAAAAGTAGAAGTACTCAGATCTAGTACTTGAGTAAAAGTAGAAGTACTCAGATCTTGTACTTGAGTAAAAGTAGAAGTACTCAGATCTTGTTCTTGAGTAAAAGTAGAAGTACTCAGGTCTTGTACTTGAGTAAAAGTAGAAGTACTCTGATCTTGTACTTGAGTAAAAGTAGAAGTACTCTGATCTTGTACTTGAGTAAAAGTAAAAGTACTCTGATCTTGTACTTGAGTAAATGTAGAAGTACTCAGATCTTGTACTTGAGTAAAAAGTAGAAGTACTCAGATCTTGTACTTGAGTAAAAGTAGAAGTACTCAGATCTTGTACTTGAGTAAAAGTTATCAGTGTTATTGTGTTGCCCTGTTGGAGGAGTCTGTGACCTCAGATTTTCATTGATATATCTTCACTGTAGCTTGGTACAAATGACAATAAAAGCCTTGAATCCTGCCTCTGCACCAAACAGAGCTCCATCTTCTCTCTGGGTGTAGTCCCAGCAAAAAAGACCAGTTCTGCAGAGAGACCCGAGCTCTGTTTTTTGTATGGTAATCAGAGCCTGTCCATAATGAACACCGAGCTTAGTCAATAAGGGTTTTTGTGCCAGAACGCTGATCGATATGCTGGATCATCACCTGGCAGAGAGTTGGCAGAAAAGAAGGAGGCCATGAAACACTAATGGGCTTTAAAATGGAAAAGTCTGGCAGATGGTTTACTGGAAAAAACACGAAGCGATTCCAGAAGGAGAGGAAAGAGCAGGAGATACCTCAAAGTGTCTCCAACTCCTGGATAAAACAATTTAAAAAACGAACACTTTGAATGCCTCTACGAGAGATTTCGGGATGAAAAATGCTTGTTTACCCATGTTGGTCCCTGAAGGCAGCATCTCCCTCGTCCAATGGGATTTCTCCATGTGATTTAGAAGTCACGTCACCACCGCTAAGCTAAAGGTGGCTAATGTTGGGCTATAAAGGAACTACAGCACGGTCACATGACTTCACGTCACCACCGCTAAGCTAAGGGAGGCTAATGTTGGGCTATAAACTAAGGAACTACAGCACGGTCACATGACTTCACGTCACCACCGCTAAGCTAAATGTGGCTAATGTTGGGCTATAAAGGAACTACAGCACGGTCACATGACTTCACGACACCACCGCTAAGCTAAAGGAGGCTAATGGTGGGCTATAAAGGAACTACAGCACGGTCACATGACTTCACGTCACCACCGCTAAGCTAAAGGTGGCTAATGTTGGGCTATAAACTAAGGAACTACAGCACGGTCACATGACTTCACGTCACCACCGCCAAGCTAAAGGAGGCTAATGTTGGGCTATAAAGGAACTACAGCACGGTCACATGACTTCACGTCACCACCGCTAAGCTAAGGGAGGCTAATAGTTCCTTTGTGTCTTCTCTTGCAGTGAAGAACAAGATCTTGTACCGGACCAGCGCCTGCATTAAGATGCAGAAGACGGTCCGGATGTGGCTCTGCAGGAGGAAACACAAACCAAGGTGAGTCTTCCTCCTCTTCCTCCTCCTCCTCTTCCTCCTCCAGCTCCATCAGCTTCTGTATGTTTCAAAAGAAGGAGGTGATTGTTTTGGGAAAAGGATGGGTTAGGGTAGAAAAAGAAGAGAGGAAGCAGACAGAAAAACGTGGGAAAAAGGGTCTTTAAACACTAGCCTTTTCTCCTTCCCTTCCTCCTCTATACATCCTTTCCCTCTCCTCAATCCTCATCTTCTTCATTATCTGCTGCCACTTTCACAGCTCAGCAGTCTGCACACAAACACACACACACAAACAAACACACACACACCTGGCAGCTTATTACCACGGATAAATAGCAGAGAACCAGGGGAGGCAGGTGACCATCGGTCCTTGTGACAGGAATTCCCCAGTAAGTGAACACATACAAGGAATTTGCTTTGGAGTATAATACTTTGTGTGTGTGTGTGTGTGTGTGTGTGTGTGTTCAGGATCGACGGCCTGGTGAAGGTGAGAAACCTGAAGAAGAGGATGGACCGTTTCAGCGAGGTGATCTCCGGCCTGAAGGAGGGGAAGCAGGAGACGACCAAACAGATCCAGGACCTGGAGGGCACCATTGACTCACTCATGATCAAAATCAAGGTGAGGGACAACAACAACAACAACAAGGGGAAGTAGTGAATGCAATTCCTGAATAAATTGCGGTGTGAATGCTGAAAAGCTGTGTGTAAACCTCTACCAAGTAAAATTCTCTCAGCCGCTCTATATCAGAGAATCTACAGAACTCTTCGTGATTAAAAACGACTTTTCAGAAGCTCTATTTTTCTAAGTTTGTTGTGATCTCGTTCTCTCCGTCAGAGCACCACCATGACTCGAATGGAGATCGATCACGAGTTCAAGGCTCTTGTGACCCGGTCGGAGCAGCTGCTGACGGCCATGCAGAACAAGAAGAAGGAGGAAGAGGAGCGCGAGAGGCTGAAGAAGATCCAGGAGGAGATGGAGAGGGAGAAGAAGAGGAGGGATGAGGAAGATCAGCAACGCAAGCAGGATGAGGACGATCGCCGTCTGTAAGTGTATCCTCAAGTGTTGTAGAAATACTCTAAAAATACTCCATTACAAAGAAGTTACAAGCATTTTAGTACGAGCAAGAAAATGAGGTTGATAAAGTGCGCAGGAAAAAACCACACAATTATTTTTTAAAGTATTTATTATTTCTATATTTATTGCCAACAAGGTTATATTTAAAGATACTATTTTCTAAATGATTACAATTATTTAAAAAAAAAAAATTCTAACTATTTTTCCAAATATTTTTAAAACTTTTTTGACATGCTTTAAAACTTTTTTTGACATATTTTAAAACTTTTTTTGACATATTTTAAAACTTTTTTTGACATATTTTAAAACTCTTTTTGACATATTTAAAAAAAAAAAAAAAAAATTTAAATTCATTTTAAAACTTTTTTTTAAAAACTTTTTTTGACATATTTTAAAACTTTTGGAATATTTTAAATGTTGACATATTTTAAATGTTGACATATTTTAAAACGTTTGACATTTTAAAACGTTTTTTGACATATTTTTTAAAACGTTTTTTGAAATATTTTAAAACGTTTTTTGACAATTATTCAACATTTTATTTTAAAAACTATTTTTTACATTTTTAAAACGTTTTTAAAAACAATTACTAAATTAAAATGAAATGTATGTTAAAAAGAAATATAAACAATAATATAATATACTTATTGTAATATATTATAAATAAACAATATGACAAAAACTATGAACAATTCAATATCTGCAGTATTCACAGAGGTAGTAAATGAAAAATTACTTTTAAGACGAAATGTTAAAAAAAGACCAAAAAATTATCAAAACTTGTTTATTTAACTAATCAACCCACTGCTTGTTTCAAAGCTCTCTGTAAACACAGTATGTGAGGAAGTGTACTCTCCTCTCACTCTTTCAGTGTTTTGCTTTTAGCGCGCTGCCAAACATTAAAGAGGCTCTTGTCAAAGTATTGACCCCGAGAGAAATCCACTCGTCTATTTAAAACGCTCTGCAGAGGAACGCTGCCCACTCACTCCAGGATTTACATAATGACACCGCTGCTTTAAGGGCTTTATTTATGTATATACACGAGATATAAAGTGTCATCAGGTTTCTCAGCTTCCTCTTTCACTCCAGGTGTTTTACAACAAACAAAAAGCAGAAAGAGCAATATTATTTCTGGAACAATCTGATGAAATGCTCAAATATGTGCCTTCTTTATATTTTAAGATTACTCTCTATTAAACACAATGCTTCTGCTTTCTGAGTTACAAACGTCTTCAGAGTCGGTGAAATGTAAAGACATCCAGACTTTGGGGTAAATTCGACTGAATAACCACGGAAGAATTTGCCTTAAAACGTGGCCTTGAGGAACAAATACCTTTCTAAAGCTTATTTAATGACATTAAGGACGTGATTCACTTTAGTTCTGATTAAAGGAAAGCCATGTCTGAGAAACTAACATCACAGAGACTCAGTAAACTGAAAAGAAGAAGGCGGTGACATGTGATTCTCTCCAGGGGGTTTTCTAGAGAGAGAGTATGAGTACTGTGGCTCTGATCTTGTTTATCAGATATGACAACATGATGCTCGTATACAAGGTGTCTCCTGACGTAAACAAGATGGCTCCTGACGTAAACAAGATGTGTCTTGACGTAAACAAGATGTGTCCTGACGTAAACAAGATGTCTCCTGACGTAAACAAGATGTGTCCTGACGTAAACAAGATGTGTCCTGACGTAAACAAGATGTCTCCTGACGTAAACAAGATGTGTCCTGACGTAAACAACAACGTGACGTCGGAGCTCCCTAAAACCAAGCTGTCTCTGCGTCTGACGCTCTGTTTGATACTCAGATTTCTGGAGGAGTTATACCGTTTTTAAGGAACAGAAATATTGTTTTCTGGAATCACTTTAACATTTTACGGGGAGAATCTGCGCTCCTGTTACCAATGAGTATTCAGGGTCCCCAGAAGATTGACGGTTTATTTAGCAGTCAAGATTACATTTCATATCGACAAATACTTAATTCAATTACAGCGCTCCTGTTATCCGGTTCAGACAAAACTCTGCTGTTGAAGGATTTATATGAATGAAATCAATTCAGGATTTACAGGAGTTAGTTTACAGATGAAGTTAAATATAATTCATTATTTGAGGTTGTTGATACACCTTTATTTATTTCTATAAATGCCGTTAATGTGTGTGTCTAACATCAGAATAACTCAAGTGGATTTTCTTACAGTAGGTGGAGCTAATGCTGATATGAAACCATAAAACCAACATAAAATGTCCTCTTCAATGAAAGGGAAACTTAGTCAGTGGGTGTTTCTCAATGTCGAGGACGCTTCCTTGGTAGGACAAGTCTTCCGAGTCAGGTCCTTCAGAAGCGAGGCAAGAATCCTTCCAGGCATTCGGAGAACAAAGAGTGGAACAGGCTAACAGGTGTGCAGGTGTGCGTCATATGAGAGGCCCCGTCTTACATTTTCTGCCACAGATTTTGGAAATTGGTCCGTGCGCAAAGCATTGTGGGGATTTTAAGACCGCGGAGGATACACATGTGCAGCCTCGAAATTTCTCGCTACGATGGACGCCGGCCTCGGTAGAATTCCAAGGAGCCTGGACATTGGAACAGTCCTTCGGCGGGACTCGATGACGTAGCATCCTTGAAATAGTGGCTCTGGAGCATCCTTCCTCGACATTGAAACACCCCGAGTCTCAACCCTTAAATTGTATCCGCTCTTAAATATAATATCTCTTCTTCTTCAGCCGATGCTACATCTTTCTTCCAAGTTTCATAAAAATCTGACAGGTCGTTTCTCCCGTGATTCTGCAGAGAAACAGCCCAAATCATTTCCAAAATCACACCATGTGAAAGTATTTTGAATCCATCATCTTCTGCATGATTACCCTCCGTAGAAAGTCCCTTGGTGCCCACTCTGTGGATCCTGACAGTGCTTTACAGGACTGATGGGATCCATTGTGTTCGTCACATCCCACTAGCCGCTAATGTTAGACATTACAGAGGACAAACACTTTTTATTTTACGACCCACTCCGTCTCCTCCTCTGGAAACTCATGAAGTCCCGATTCCCCCTGAAGGTCACACTGAATGAGAAAAAATATACATAAAAAAGAAAGATAAATAATCAATAATATTGCAATTAAACACTCGCTGCTATATAACATGTGCAATATTATTATTATTAATAATGTGCTATGATAACGTGCAATTACGTATCTGCCACTACATTTTTTTAGTTTTTTTTTCACTACTAAATACTGTTAATATTTACATTAATGATGTGACCGTCTCTGTTTCCTGTAGATATTTCATTGCTCTTTTTACTGCAGTTAGTGTGCAGTTTTACTATTAGGCTGCTGTGTTTATTGTATTTTTGTAACTCTGGCACAACAATTCCCTTCGGGATAAATAAAGTCTTATCTTATCTTACAATGAAAATAAAATAACATATTAAAAGTCAAATAAAAAATATTGAGAACATTTAATTGAATTGATTTTTATTGAAAATATAGTTAAAATAAAATAAACGTAAAATATAAATAATATAACATTTCAATTAAATAAAAATAAAATATCAAAAGTTAAATAGAAATTTTTTTTTGAGTGACTCTTTGAAGATCCAAGAATCCACGGTTTTCAAACATTTCTGATCGGATTGGCAAAAACTTCAGAATTTGTATTGACCGCCATTCAGATGACAGCATGGTTTCCCCCAAAGTGGGCGGAGCCGTACTTTTCGCCCGGAAGTGACGCATGTGTTACTCTCGTCTATATAAACTTTCCTTCAGTTTTATTTGAATTGTAGATTACATTTCTGAAATGCAGAAATATTCTCTCATGGTGAAACGCTGACGGTCTTTATCTCGCCCACTTTGTCTTCCTGTCTCTCTGTCTCCATTTGTCTCTCTGACTATCTGTCGTCTCTCTCTTCCTCTCCATCAACGTCACCAATCCTCCATCTTTGTTTCTGTGTCTTCCTCCATCAGGAAATCAGAGATGGAGCTGAAGAGGAAGCAGGAGGAAGAGGAGAGGAAGAGGAGGGAGGAAGAGGAGAGGAGGATGCAGGTGGGTGGAGATGATGGATATTTTAGAATAGAAAAAATATAGATAATTCAATCAAAAAAAAATCATACCAAGTTTTTTTGGATTGAAAATATAATAAAAAATTAAAGTAAAATAAGAATAAATCAAACAGAAAAGAAAATCTAAATCTAATCCTGTGTTTGTAGGAGGAGATGGAGCAGCAGCTTCTGTTGGAGCGAGACGAAGAAGCTTCTCGTCAAACTGTTCTGGAGCAAGAGAGAAGAGACAGAGAGCTGGCTCTGAGGATCGCTCACAGTGAAGCTGAACTCATCGAGGAGAACACTGACCTGAGGAGGTAACACACACACACACACACACACACAGAGACACACACACACAGACACACACACACACACACACACACAGACAGGAAGATCGCTCACAGTGAAGCTGAACTCATCGAAGAGAACACTGAGGTAACACACACACACAATGCAGGATACTACACACACACACACACACACACACACACACACAGACCGACTCAGACACACATACACACACACAGACACACACACACACACACACACACACAGACACACACACAGACACACAGACACACACACACACACACAGACACACACACACAGACACACACACACAGACACACATACACACACAGAGACACACACACACAGACACACACACACAGACACACACACGCACACACACAGACACACACACACATAGAGACACACACAGACACACACACACAGACACACACACGCGCACACACACACACACACACACACACACCACACAGACAGGAGGATCGCTCAGAGTGAAGCGGAACTCATCGAAGAGAACACTGAGGTAACACACACACACACACAGACACACACACACACACACACACTCAGACACACACAACACACACACACACACACACACACACACACACACACACAGAGACAGGAGGATCGCTCAGAGTGAAGCTGAACTCATCGAAGAGAACACTGAGGTAACACACACACATACTCATACACACACAATGCAGGATACTACACACATACACACATATACACTCACACACTCACACATACTCAGACACACACAATGCAGGATACTACAAGCAAACACACACTCTCACTCACTCAATTACTCAATACTGCAAGAAAACCCACACACACTACAAGATACTACACAAATACTGCAGAATATCACACAAATACTGCAGAATATCACACAAATACTGCAGAATATCACACAAATACTGCCATAATTCCACAAATACTGCAGGACACTACACAAATACTGCAGGATAATACACAAATACTGCAGAATATCACACAAATACTGCCATAATTCCACAAATACTGCAAGATACTACACAAATACTGCAGGATAATACACAAATACTGTTTGACTACATCTTCAACAGAACGATTCTTTTCTCACTGAGAAATTGTGAATTGTTCTATGTTCCTGAACTCACGGTTGATAATGACAGCTATAGAAACCGGTCAGACTTCCTGTGTCTCAGTCTTTGGGAATGTTCTCCTCCAGACCGACGTCTCGAGGATCTACTGAGTTTTTCCCCGTGCAGAGAAACGATCGTGTGTTTAACGTCTTCTTTGTTTCCTCTCAGTAACGGCTCCTCAGTGCCATCGTCCCCCGAGAGAGCAGCGTAAGACCCGGCCATTTAACCCTTTAATTTACCCCCTCTGACCTCTGACCTTTTCAAACTCTAACCCCTGCCCTGCCCTGCATGCTGTAACAATCTCCAGCCAATCACAGCCCTCTGTTTGACTCGACTAACTAACTGTGGCACCGTTTCATAGAAAGCACTCTTTAGTCAGACTTTATTGTCAATCTTTCAGTTTCAGTTTCAGAGAGATCGAAATACCGTCTCCCACAATCCAGAATACAAAATACAAATATGTATACACAAAATCACATTTATACATATGCACACATTAAGACCTAAATAAAAACACAACAATCAATATATACAAATGAATAGTCACTTTGAAATCTGTGAAAAATGTACATTAGAGCACGTTTTAGAACATTTTGGTGACTTATCTGACCTCTGAAGACCCTCAGCTCTAACATCATAAGATATATCTATTAAATGACTCCCTGATGTCGGTGTAAACTTTAAAGGCAATTAAATACAACATTTTTATTGATTTCAGGTGCTTTTTTTTTTTTAGATTGAACATATAATACTAAATTAAAGTTAAATTAAATTAATAATAATAATAAAATTAATAACATAAAATATTAAAGTAATGGAGAAATTAATTTAACAATCTCTTTAATACAGGTGCTCTTTTTTTAGATTGAAAATATAATGCTAAATTAAATAAAAATATAAGTACATTTTTATTAATTTAAATATAAAATAATATAATAAAATAAATAACATAAAATATGAAAATAAAATATTAAAGTAATGGAGAAGTTAATTAAAACATAAAAAAACCCTAAATGATATGCAAATTAAAAGCTATTTATTCTGCAAAGAAATCTAACTTCTGAAATAAATAACAAACATTAAAATGCATCTTTATTCAGTTCAATAAACCCAGTGTTTGCAAACTTTAAATTATATTTCATGCTACTTTGAATCAAAGCAGTTCTTAAAATGAAATGATGACTTAATGGGATATTGAGGAACATTACATTACATGTTAGACGCTTTACCCAAAGCGACTTACATACATTCAATACTGTGGACAATCCCTCAGGAGCAGTTTGGGGTGAAGTGTCTCAGGGACACAACGACATGCTGACTGCAGAGGGGTTTGAACCTGTGACCCCCTGATTCGAAGTCTAGCACTCTATCCACTGAGCCACAGCCGCCCCTGAGGAGCACTCAAAGTCATTTCTATAATGTATACACAAAGATTACACTTATTAAAACCTGCTTAAACTTGAATTAAAACCACATTTTAGAAAGAAATACAGTAAGAAACGTTCACTTTATTAGCCTTAAAATGCACAGTTAAAAATACAAAACACCTGATGGTGGTTAGGGTTAGCAAACGTACTTTACATCTAAATTAAATTAAATACAGCTCTATTTATAATTTATATTTGTATTTGCTGAAACCAAAAAACTCTCCGGAAATGATGGTTTTTGGCTGATTATGGATGGAAAGTCTGATTTGTATGAAACTTGGAAATACATATATTTTGTGCCAAATATAATTTGCAAGTAGTTCAATTATATCGTTTTTAATAAAAAAATATATAATAATAATAAACGTATAAATAAAGAATAATAATTGCAAAAAAAATCTAAGAAATATTAAAAATTATAATAATGGCCCTAAAAAAAATCGGAGAAATGTATAAAAACTTATATTAAAACTAAATTCTGAAGTGTGTCCAGAAACCTTAACTTAGCAGAAGTTTAAGTGAATATTTTCTACCTTTATCTTCCTTCAGCGGTCTGATAAACGCTCCTCTTGTCCTCTGATCGAGGTTCAATCGGATCAATCACTTCTTTCTGAGAAGGAATCACCTCCTCTGCTGATTTGTATATTTGTGAGCGTGTTTCTAATCCCATCATGTTCTGTTTGCAGCTCTGCTGGAGCCACAGTTCTCAAGAGTTTGACCATGTAGGTGTCCACGTGATGTTGTGTTTGTGTTTCTTTAAAAGAGGCTTGTGAGAACAACACGTATATTAACTTTTTTCCCCTGGGAACGTCGTGCTTTTTCAGGGAAGAAATGGCGAAGGAAATGTCTGAGATGCTGGCGAGGTTCGTGGAAACTGAGTCTCCGTCTCGGTGGAAATCAAACAATCATCGCTGATCTTTTATCGATTTATTAAGATTCTGATCAACGGGGTTAATCGCCTTCTGATTGGTGGAAACCGAGAGTCTGCCTCGGTGGAAATCTCCTCACAATCACTCCAAATCTAAACCAAGAGACGACCATGTGATGCAGAGCGTAAAGATTCTGTAGATTTTTGATCTATTTATGCAAATTCTGATCAACGGGGTTAATTACCTAAAAGATGTACTGTACAGGCAACGGATCATTTCCTGCTGATGTGGGGAGTTTCTCTTATTTTCAAATATGTTTTACTATCATTTGGATATCTACAAAACAAATCGTGTTCACAGCAAACACAAGCAGTACTCACAAGAGGGGAAGAAAAACAATATTAAGAGAAAGAGTCGACAAGAGGAGAACGTGTATAAAAATATAAATCAATTCCAGTTATTATGAGGGTTCTTCTAGAAAGAGATAGTCTGAGTTCTGTGGCGCTGATCTTGTTTATAAGATATATCAACAACGTGACGCTCGTAAACAAGATGTCTCCTGACGTAAACAACAACAACGTGGCGTCGGAGCTCCTGAAAACCAAGCTGTCTCTGCGTCTGACGCTCTGTTTGATGCTCAGATTTCTGGAGGAGTTATACAGTTTTTAAGGAACAGAAATATTGTTTTCTGGAATCACTTTAACATTTTCCATTTCCATTGAGTATTCAGGGTCCCCAGAAGATAGCCTTAACTCATTTTGTTTTTAATATGTCCTAATGAGCAATACCTAATTCAATTACAGCGTCTCTTCAACTAAAAGGGAAATATCTATTACATTGAACTTAATATTTAACTATTATTCAGGGTCACCAGAGTATAATTCTGCTTTAAACTCCACATTTAAGATCAAAATATTGTGATGTTATGAATTCCAGTTATTCTATCTCAAGTACAAGGTCTGAGTACTTCTACTTTTACTCAAGTACAAGACCTGAGTACTTCTACTTCTACTCAAGTACAAGATCTGAGTACTTCTACTTTGACTAAGTACAAGATCTGAGTACTTCTACTTTTACTCCAGTACAAGATCTGAGTACTTCTACTTTTACTCAAGTACAAGATCTGAGTACTTCTACTTTTACTCAAGTACAAGGTCTGAGTACTTCTACTTTTACTCAAGTACAAGATCTGAGTACTTCTACTTTAACTCAAGTACAATACCTGAGTACTTCTACTTTTACTCAAGTACAAGATCTGAGTATTTCTCCCACCTCTGCTTAATCGTGAAGATCCAGAGCCAGCCAATAGGATTAGAGGAAAGCAGCTAAGTCCCGCCTCCTGTGTAGTATTTCTTTCTCTCTCCTCCTCGCTCTCTCCTTCTGAAAAGATCCTAAAACACTGAGGTGTGTTTTTGAGATCTCTTGTTCCTGTTGCTCTTGTTTGAAGGCTTTCAGGTGGGTGGATTTGACTGGAAAGGTGATTCAGGGCGTGTTTTATAGAGAGTTAAGAAGAACTAATTGCATTTGTGGAGTCAGTAGGTGTCAGACTTCTGCAGAACACACTGGGATTTATATAATACCCATATTCTTTTAATTAAAACTCTTAATAAAAGAAGATTCAGGTAATTTTTTAAGACTTTTTCAACAAAACATGTCTGATTTAAGCGTCTTATGGAAAAGATATGATGTTTAAAAGTAGAAACATTGGAATAAAATGAAATGTAATTGCATTTCTTTGAGTCAGGAGGTTTCCAGCTCCTGCAGAAAACAGGGATTTTAATAACATCCATATTATTATATATTAAAACTATGTGTAATAGGTGATTTAGGTTCCTTTTTAGCTTGCCTTGAGAACACACTAGCCTTTTGTGGTCAGAGCATTTGATACAAAATGGAAAATATAACGGGTTTATTGCATTTCGTCGAGTCAGTAGGTGTCAACGTTCTGCAGGAAACCATGGGATTTATATCAAATCCATAATATATGTATTCAAACTCATTTTTTATAACAACACATGACTGATTTTACGTGGTCAGACAAAGTGATACAAATGAAGATGAATAGCATTTATTGAGTCGGTGTCCAAACACTGGGATTGAATCCAAATCTCATTTTTTATAATATCAATGATCTGTTTCCCGCTCTGTAAGCTCCACCCATCTTCAAGGCAAAACAACTCTTCCAAATCCTCTTCTATATGCAAAATAACCCTCTTCCACTTCCTGCTTCCTGCTCTTTGTGGCTCACTTCCTGCTGCTCTTTGTGGCTCACTTCCTGCTGCTCTTTGTGGCTCACTTCCTGCGTCCATGTTGTGTCTTTGTCTCCCAGAGGTCCACAGGTTCAGGCCACTAAAGCTGCAGCCGGAGCAAAGAAGTACGAGCTGAGCAAGTGGAAATACGCCGAGCTGCGGGACTCCATCAACACCTCCTGTGGTGAGTGTTTTCTGGGTATCCACCTCGGGAACATGTGAATTCATTTATAACATATATCAGGATCAGGTTCATCACCAGGTGGGTCGACACGTACGAGGAATGGGACTTCAAAATGATTGGTGATGCATACATAAACACACAGAGAAAAACAACCGTAAAATAAAGCTTTCATACGTTACGATATAGGAATGTACGTGAAGTCTGGATCCAGGACGTGCGGGAAACTACTGCCAAGTAAAATACTTAGTGTTGTGCAGAACATGCAATCAAATAAGATAAGGATTGAACATGAATTTAGGTGAAAATGAAGACATTTTGGAGCGTATTCAAGTTCCTCAGAGGATCAACCACTTGCTTTCTATTGACCTTTGTACTTTTCAACACACACACACATGTACATATACACACACACACACACATATACACACACACTGCAGGATACTACATACTGCCACAATTCACAAATACTGCAAGATACTAAAAAATACACTCACACATACTCACACACTCACACATACTCAGACACACACACACACACACACACCTACACTCACACACTCACACATACTCAGACACACACACACACACCTACACTCACACATACTCACACACTCACACATACTCAGACACACACACACACACCTACACTCACACATACTCAGACACACACACACACACACCTCAGGGTTCAGTATCTTGCCCTCGGACACATCGACATGTTGATCAAACGGTAAGTTAGCCAGTTTGATTTGGGTTGACTGAACATGAATTTAGGTGAAAATGAAGACATTTCTGCAGCGTATGCAGGTTCCCCAGAGGATGAACCACTCTCTCTTTATTGACCCGTATCCTTTTCAATCACAGAGGCTAACTTTGTGTATTCTCACGCTCTGAAAATGTCTGACTCACAGGTCATTTAGCAGAAACACCTGCCTGTTTGTAAACCACTCTCTGGCGTGGGAGTGAGTGGTCCAGAAGAGCTCATCGTGATGATCCAGCGTTTATACATGCTGCTTTTCTCTATTTAATATCAGATGATAAGGTATCAGACCACTGAGAACCACTCCACCTTTACTCCGACTTCATGGGCGAATGGGTCGGTTTCCAGGCGTACAAAGAGCTTTATTTCATCTTTACTACACAGATTTTTATGGCTTAAAGGTGGGGTAGGTACGTTTGAGAAACCGGCTGGAGATACACTTGTTGTTATATTCCATGGAATGCTCTTAACATCCCGATAGCAATGAATATCTGAAGTGCTTTGACAAAAAATCCATAAAAACATCATCTGTGGAAGCCGTGGCGCTGTAAAAAGCACGACCAATCATCTGAGCCGGCCCGGCTAAAATAACTGGATGGCCTACCTGCCTGTCAGCCTTCCATCTCGTGCACAAACTGATCTCGTGCCCTCATTGGTCGTGTGTGCGTTCGTGTGTGTTGGAGGAGGGGCTCTGTGAGGAAGTGGCAGATTTGTTC
>CM062281.1:28549653-28602153 GCA_031216635.1 Dissostichus eleginoides | reverse complement strand
GAGGACACGAGAGCAGAGGAAGTTATTTCAGGGACTTTGAGGCGCTGTTTTCTGTTACCATGACGATGCACTGATTTGTAGAAGATCTCAGAATTCTGACTCTTTTTTATAAAAAATGTGACTTTTTCTCAGCTTTCTGACATTAAACTGAAAACAAATATAGAATTTAAAAAGTCCGAATTTTGAGATTTCCTAGAATTTTTTTCTCGAAGAATTTTCGACTATTTTCTAAGAATTTAGTAATTTTTCAAAATGTTCACTTTTTCTCAGAAGTTAGATTTTTTTCTCAGAATTTAGATTTTTTCAGACCTTAGATTTGTATTTCTCTGCATTCTGAGATCAGAGGAGATTATTTCAGTGATTTTTAGGCGTTTTCCTTCATTTTTAGATGTTCTCAGAATTCAGACTTTTCAGTCAGAATTTGGGATTTTCCAAATTTTCAGATTTTTTTTTTAATTTTCTCAGAATTCGACTTTTTTTCTCAGAATTCAAAAAAGAATAAACTCTTTCGGTTAGATCAACAAAAAAAACCTGTAGCCCCGCCCCCTCCTTTATTAACCCTAACACGGGAGAGGGCTGCTCTGATTGGTTCACTGCTTGTTGGGTTATTTTAGTCTGTAGTTTCTCTTCATGGTGGAGGTTTTTCTGAGGAGACGAGAGCAGAGGAAGTTATTTCCGGGACTTTGAGGCGCTTTCCTTCATTTGTCGATGTCCTCAGAACTCAAATCTGGTTGGTTCTAAAAAGAAAGACGGGAGGGTCTCTGAGGAACAGTCTAGATTTCTATCAGCTTCTTGTTTATTGGTAAACACTTGTTGTTGGTGTGAGGATCTTCTTGCTTTTTGGGAGGTGGTATAACGGCGGCGATGGTGTAACGATGTGTTGCTCTGAAACGGGTTATAACACGGTATGTAGACGCTGCAAAAAGACTCATTTTGACCTGAAACGGTTACATTTTTAACACGTCAAACCAGATTTGTCTTGTTTCCATTTGATTCTAAATTGAAGCAACTGTCACAACATTTCCCCCCGGAGTAAATACAATATTCTGATTTGAAAAAGTGAATAAAAAGGCAAATAAATGACTTTTTTTTTAATGCACATTCACTTAAGCTATACTGAGTTGGAAACAAGTGATACTGTGACGGTGAAATGATATCAAATGAGCCTTTCTGCAGTCCTGATGAACGTCTGTAGATTCCTTTACGCTCCACTTGGTAGAAAAATGCAAATCCTGTTTGTCTTTTATGTTTTTCACACGAGTTTGCAAAGCCCTTCATAAACCTCGGCCACGCTTCACGTCTCGCTGAATCTCTGTCGTCAGCGCTGATGAGAACAAACGCTTTATCTCTCTGAACTGATCCCAGAGCAGCAGAAAGAGGCTGGATGTCGACATGCAGGGCGGAGAAACAGGAAGTCAACCTGCCTGTGCTTCGCCGGGATTATTTATTCCATATTCCCCTTTTTCTTTGGTTTAAAACGACGCATATTGCAGAGCATTCACCTGTGTATTAATACCTCTACAATTAACCTTAACTTAAGGGTAGAAGTCAATCTGTGTTATACTCGTATTTAATAATACTACCAAGGGAAATAAATGATTTTATACGTCATGTCTTGTTCTTAAATTTGCCCAAAAATTCGAAATAGCAATAGACGTTGTTGTTTAAAAAAGATGTAATGAATATAAATAAAAAGTGAGGATACACTATTTGATTAGCTTTCTTTAGAGAGGCTGTTTCCCCCACTGTCCAGTCACTATGCTAAGCTAACTAGCCTCGAGTTTAATGAGCTAACATGTCACTGATTAGCATCTTGATTTTCAATTTGCTAAAGAACTATTCCGGAAAGAAGGAAATAACTCGACACACACTCCTTGGTCTTATTTCCTTTTACCTTTAAGTTAATTTTCAGTTTTAATTGGATCATATATTTTGCCGCTACCCCTTTCCTTGAACTCCAGGAACTCAAAGTTAGTTTTGATTCAAATCTCGTTAATGTTCCTGGGCAAAAAAAAGTTATATAACGAGTTAATACACGGGTTAATAAACAGATACGGCTTTCCCCCAGTACATTCTGACCATCTTCCCCCCGTCACCCTGCATGTAAACATGTCTCCTCCTCCTCCTCCTCTTCCTCACTCTTTATGTTTCTCCCCCCCCCCCCCCCCCCTCCAGCCCAGCAGAACCCGGCCCCCGCCCTCCCCGCGCGGCAGCTGGAGGTGGCATTGAACCGGCAGCAGAGGTACTTCAGGATCCCCTTCATCCGCCCGGGGGACACCTACTCAGACCCCCAGAACACCAAGAAGGGCTGGTGGTACGCTCACTTCGACGGGCCGTGGATCGCCAGGCAGATGGAGCTGCACCCCGACAAACACCCCGTCGTCCTGGTGGCAGGTAGGGGAACTGCACGAGTATAATATACAAAGTATTTAGAAAGAAGAGGTACCAGAACTACAGGAGTACAAGTATATATATATATATATATATATATATAAAGTATTTATTAAGGGACAAACATCCCGTCGTCCTGGTGGCAGGTAGGAGAACTACACAAGTACTAATATACAAAGTATTTAGAAAGAAGAGGTACCAGAACTACAGGAGTACAAGTATATATATATATATATATATATATATAAAGTATTTATTAAGGGACAAACATCCCGTCGTCCTGGTGGCAGGTAGGAGAACTACACAAGTACTAATATATAGAGTATTTAGAAAGCAGAGGGGGGAGAAGTACTCAGGTCTGGTACTTAAAGTAGAAGTACTCAGATAGTAGGAATACTCTGTTACAGTAAAAGTCCTGTATTAGTTAAGTACAGTACTTAGTAACTTGACACCTTGGTTAAAAAGTCATAGTATGTCACATGTCATATAGCATGTTACAAAATGCTTAAAGATGACTAAAGTAAGTACTGCATGTATTCACGTGAACATGCTGGCAGCCAGCTGAAGTTAAACCCTCTGCTCCTTTCTGATCCGTCACTAACTCGTATGTTCTTCTTCAGGTAAAGACGACATGGAGATGTGTGAGTTGAGTCTGGAGGAGACCGGCCTCTCCAGGAAGCGAGGCGCAGAGATCCTTCCCCGGCAGTTTGAGGAGATTTGGGAGCGCTGTGGGGGGGTGACGTACCTCCGCAGCGCCATCGAGAGCCGGCAGGCGAGACCAACGTACGCCACCGCCATGATGCAGAGCATGTTCAAATAATGGAGAAACACAAAGGGACAAATGCACCAGCTACCTAACATGGGGGGGGGGGGTGGTGTTCTGTTCCTAACAAGGGAAGCTTTGCGTTGAACCCCATGCAGAAACATCCCATTAATCATCTCCTCTGATAGTCTGATGTCCAGCTTTAGTGAACCAGGAGAAGAATACCCCGACGTTTTATGATAGAAAGGTAGAGTAGAAACTGCCGGATGCTAACCTGCATACGTTGGGACATTTACACAATTGGGATACGCTGCGTTAATTAGCGTTAATTAGCGTTATAGCCCATGAGCTATCCAGCTGTAGTGAACCTGCAACTGTTGTAAGAAATGTAGAGTAAGGATCCTCAGCACATAGAAACTACTGGATGCTAACACTTAGGAGATGTTGCGTTAATTAGCATTAATAGCCCATGCAGACAGTAATGGGAGGACAGTTTTGAAGTGGTTTTGGGGTTTATTGAGAATGCAAACAAAGGGACAAATGCACCAGCTACCTAACAGTTTGTTTCTTTTCTTTTCTTTGTGCTGGTGTTCTGTTCCTAACAAGAGAAGCTTTGCATTGAACCCTATGCAGAAACATCCCATTGATCATCACCTCTGATAGTCTGATGTCCAGCTTTAGTGAACCTGGAGATCTTGAGTACCCCAAAGTTTAGAAATAACATAAAACATAAAAGTAAGGGTCCCCAGCTCCCTAACACGGGGGTTTCTGTTCCTTACAAGGGAAGCTTTGCGTTGAACCCTATGCAGAAACATCCCATTGATCATCACCTCTGAGAGTCTGATGTCCAGCTTTAGTGAACCTGGAAGTGTTGTTAGTTTTATGATAGAAATATAGAGTAAGGGTCCCCAGAACATAGAAACTGCCGGATGCTAACCTGCATATGTTGGGACATTTACACAATTAGGCTATAACGCTAATTAATGCTAATTAAAGCAACTTATCCTATGTGGACGATAATGTGTTTGGAGATTTTGAAGTGGTTTTGGGCGTTATTGAGGACGCTGAATGCATTTCTGACATTTTCAGGATGATAAATGGCAGTTTTAACGAGGAAGTGGCCATACTTGTACTCTGATTTTGACCACCATGAGAAGTGTTTCGACCATTGGATACAGAGAGCACAAGATGAACATTATGATCTCTACTGTGGACAACTTTACTTCAAGAAAATACGCAATCTGTCCAATCCAGAATCCAGATGACCCAGAGTCCCCTAAATCGTCAAAATCAACCCCAAATGAATCATCAGCCCACAGAGAGCACAGACATGTCCACTTTCTGATTAAAACTGCCTTTGTTGATCAGAGATGGATTCAGCTTCCTCAATAACCCCAAAAACCACTTCAAAATTGTCCAAATCTGCTGAGCAATTCTGAACTATTGTCAACAAAAGCTACTGTATAATGCTAATTAATGCAACTTGTGCTAATTGCCCATCATATGCAGGTTATCTTCCAGTAGTTTCTATGTGTTTGGGACCCTTACTCTACATTTCCATCATGAAACATGTCCTGGTTCTCTTTAGGAAGCTGCTAATCGGACCCTCTGGTTGTTTTCCTGTAACATTTCTGCAAGTCTAACGACGAGGCCTTACTTCTACTTCTCTAACGGGGTTCAAACGCCACATGTACACAACTCTTTTTGTTTTTAAAAGCTGCCTCCCCAAAACCAGATGTGATTATGCATTCCTGATGGTGTGTCTCTTCCATATTAACAGATTTAAACTGTTTACATCGTCTCCGTGGTTCCTTCAGGGCGGGAACACTTGCACAAGGAGCCTCTGTCGGATACTTGCTAATACTTCTTTATCATTTTGTCTTTCCAAGCGAATGTAACTGGAGACCTCGTTGATTTGTTCCTGTAGTGATTCCTCTTCTCACTGTGTGTGATTTAATGTGTAATGAGGCCCAAAAGACATGTGACTTTGACGTCGAACCCTCCATGGGTTTCTTGTTTTGGCCTGAGCAGTAATTCAGCTCTCTGATTATTTGTGTGTTTATTAAGTGAATGATTATGCAACTCCTCTGCAGAAAGAAGTCCTTCAAACCATCGTTAAGTCTTTTTACTCGAGGAAACGACCTTCCAACGCAGTGATTCCCAGGTTTCTCATCATGACAAATAATCCAATCATTCCACTGTGTTGTTTAAAAGTATAATTTGATTCCTAAAATGTTAAGAGATGATTGAATCTCACGTCAGATTTGGACGCTTTGAGAAGATAACGGTGATGCACTGGAGTTCAGACGTTAACTGGAAAGTACTGTTTCTTACAGCAGGTAAGATTTAACTGTTTACATCGTACAGTTTGTACCTCACCAGAAGCAATAAATCTAGCTAACTAAGCTTACGGGGAAAAACAGAAAGCCTCGTGTGACGGGAACATTGTAAAAAAAAAGAGACAATCTGCTGCTGTGATGCTACACCTTTATTCACCCGAGGTTGTTCTCCTCTGCACAACAGAGCGCTGACGTAGATAATCTGAAAGCATGAACATCTGTCTTGTTGCAAAGAAGCTGATCCTCCTTTTTTACAAATGGCATTAACGTGCGGGAAAGCCGGCGGGAAATCCATGAACAAAAGCACCAAAGATCCTCCGAGACTCTGGATTACAGTCGAGCAAAAACACAAAGACATCGACATGTCCCGGTTCAAATGAGCCGACTACCTTTGGAAAGACTCCAGGGACTTTAGAAACAACACAGGTGTAAACAAACGGAGAAAGGAAGACTCAACCTGACCAAAACTGTTGTTTGCTTGTAAACAAACATCTACAATTCCCCGTTTATTCTAATTTAACATCCTTTTCCTCGTCTCATTTGCTTCCTCTATTCTGCAGTTTCTTGCTCCATATTTGCAATCTGTAAAGTCAAATTCATGCATTAGAAAAAGTGAAAAAACACTTACAGTTGCATCAGTTCAGGTTGAAACTGAGTCACATCTGCAAGGACTGCAGTTAGCATTTTAAAGCTAGTTTGAGAGCAGAACTGAGGACCAACGAGCCGTAGAAACACAGGATTAAAGAGTGTTAGGTGCATGAAGACAAACCTTTCCTTCCTGCTTCGAAGCACGTTAATGCCGGGTGTAAACGGGCGACTTCCTGATCTTTACCGCCCTGAAACACTCCCTGAAAACCTGCTCCACACATCACAATCATTCCTGGGGAAGCACTGCCTTTGTCCACTGTCACTTTTCTAACGCTGATCTCTAACAGAAGAATAAAAGCATTCCATGTTTCACCAAATCTCCGCTTCTTCTTCCTTGTTTTGTTACTTCAGCTCACGATCCTGCCGAAAACGTCTCCGAGAGAAAGGAAGGAAAAACGGCGCCTCTTATTCAACACAGTTTGTATTTTTTAGCTATCGTGATATCAACACAGTTGAATGACAATCAAACACTTTAAATAAGAAAAAAACATATTACAGTTTTGGGTCACGCCCCGCCCCGAAAAGCAGCAATAAACATGTGTTTAGTCTATTTACACGAGCTGTACAAGAGGATAAGGGGCACACAAAATAATGTTTTAAAGGAGGAAACACCAGCCTGTTTTAAACCAGTTACAAGAGAAGGGACTCTTTAAATGAAAAGGTTAGCATTTAGCACCAAAGTACAGCCACACACAGCAGGTGGTACGGCTGTAGAGTCGTTTAATGTAATGTATCATTTGTGTAAAACGCAATAACTTCACACTTCCAACAAGATTCGTGAAAATCGGACCTGTCGTTTTTCCGTAAGCTTGCAAACAAACAAACCATTGGTTACTATCAACTCATTAAGCCCTTTAAAAACCCTGTAAATGAATCAATCTGAGAAGGGGATACACTTTTTGGTTGATCTCCAAAGGAAAACACATTAGCTCCAGACAGAAAGTGGCATTAATAATTATATTAACATTATATTACAATATGTTTTAAGGGTTACACGCTAAAAGGTTGGGATCCAATAATCTAGTCTGTGGATTTTCATGATTGTCGCGACCGAAAATGTGCTCTTCGTCTTCCGTCCAGACGTTTAGGGGTTCAACAGGGCAGCTGTTTGGGCCTCCTGGTCTTTAGCGTGTTAGCAAACCTAAACATCCTGAGTGTTTAACACGTCACTCACTACACAAACACAAAGAGAATCAGACGTGTACAAAAACAGTCCGTCGTGGATCGATATCCCGCTGAGACGAAGGCTGTCCGACAGTTTTTAAAAAGTGTCCTAAATGTCTGGAGACCGTCCTCTGGTGTGAAAGAGCTCTGGAGAGTTGGTACAGTTTGTCCTGAAAGCTGTTCAGCTCTGAAGAGTTTCTGATGTTTAACTGAAGAAGAGACGAGGGCCTGCTGAGTCCCGTTTCATCGAGTCTGCAGGGGACGGAATATACGGTGTTAAAGACGCAGTCCACCAATCACAGAGTCAATCAATCAATCAAAGTGTATTCATATAGCCCAATATCACATGTTACGTTTGTCTCAGTGGACTTCACAGGATATGAATACCCTCTGTCCTTGGACCCTCACACCAGACAAGGGAAAAACACCCAGATAATGGGAGAACAAGTCATTAAAAAGTCATACAAATATTCATTAAAAAGTCTTAAAATGTAAAATAAAAGTCATACAAAATCCTTTAAATAAAGTAATAGCATCATATATAGTTCAATAAAACCTTAAAAGCTCATCGTGAGTCTTATGAAAGTAATTTAAATGTCATATAAAATTAATAATGAAGTCAAAGCAAATTGTCATATAAAAGTCATACGAAATTCAGATCAAAGGTCATTAAAAAAGTCATAAAAAAGAATTTAAATAAAGTCATAGCATCATATGTAGGAAACAAAAATAACCCTTAAAAGCTCATAGTATTTTTTGAGTCTTAAAAAAGTCAGATAAAAAGTCAAAGTCATTCAGAAACATAAAAAACAAGTCCTTTAAAGGCCCAATCCCAAACCACGCCCTACACACTCCGTGAGGGAGTGAACTCCGTGGACTGACACTCGCAGCTCAACGAGGCTCCCTCCTGTCAGATGGAGGGAGTAAATACAGCAGCAAGCTTTGGGACAAACTCCCCTCTCTCCGGCAGAAACAGGAAATGCCGTAACTGTATGTAACAACGCTTTCAAATCAGCATCTCTTAGACAAAAAATACAAATTAATAACTCAAATAAAACTCCAAACATCTTTAATTGTGTTACTTTTTTGTAAAGCTGTTTTAGTTTTAAACATGATGTTTATAAGCTTCTTAGTTTTTGCAACAGTCTGTAAATATACACAACTTTATAATAAAATGCACACATTTACCTTTTTCTAGACTAAACACAGGTACGATCCTAAGTTAAAACAATATGAGGTTATCATGAGGTCGTTAACATCGCAGTTTATCAGTGGATGTTTGCTGGAACTACTTGTAAACAGCGTGTTTCCTGACGGACACACACAGCGTTGAGACCGGTCAGGTAGAGACCGGGTCAGGTAGAGACCGGGTCAGGTAGAGACCGGGTCAGGTGGAGACCGGGTCAGGTAGAGACCGGGTCAGGTAGAGACCGGGTCAGGTAGAGACCGGTCAGTTAGAGACCGGGTCAGGTAGAGACCGGTCAGGTAGAGACCGGGTCAGGTGGAGACCGGTCAGGTAGAGACCGGGTCAGGTAGAGACCGGGTCAGGTAGAGACCGGTCAGGTTGAGACCGGTCTCTACCTGACCCGGTCTCTACCTGACCGGTCTCTACCTGACCGGTCAGGTAGAGACCGGTCTCAAGTCAGCACCGATGCAGACTCGCTGTTTGGGGGCCTGATAGCCCACTCCCCCTCCACACCCCTCCACACTCGTTGGTTGGGAACAGCACTTACTGTAGTGTGGCGGACCCTCCGCGCGAACGAGCAAACGGAGGGGTAGTGTGTAGGGGGAGGGTGTAGGGCGTGGTTTGGGATTGGGCCAAAGTAATATAAAAGTAATAAAAAGTAATATAAAAGTCATAAAAAAAGCTCATAGTATCGTGATTCTTATAAATGTCATAAAAAGTCATAAAACATCTTTAAAAAAAAGTCATAAAAAGTAATATCATATCTAGTAAAAAAAGGTGTCATGAAAGAGCACCACGTTCTGCAGCTCTGGTTTTTAAATCGAAGCCCTGCTGAGTGAGCTCGATGTTCTGATTGCACGAGACGCTTCAACGAACGTACCTGTTGTGTTATTCTCAGGTGTCGTCCAATCAGATGCTTCGCTTTAACTGGAGAGTCCTGAGAGGGCGAGGCTGTCTCTGTGTCTGGAAAAGAGAGGAGGTGAGGAGTGAGAGAGGAAGTGCAGCTGCAGCATCTCTTTGTGTTGGAGACGAGACTCAGAGATACAGAAAACCTGCTCAAACTGCAAAGTGTTGAAACACAGAAAGAGCTGCAGAGCAAGCAGCAGGACAATCACACGGAGCAGGAGATGTGGAGATACACTAACTAGATAAGAATATTCTTTCCTCCTGACTGACGTATCTTTAAATAATGAGTCCCTTCTGCAGCAGTGAGTTCAAATAGGGCTGTCGAGCGATTCAAAAAAGTAATGAAGTGAATGACATGCTTTGTGATGAATTCATCTAAGCTAATCGCTGTGAGAAGTATTTCGAAAGGTTCTAATGGAGCAGGCATTGGGTCAACATGTCTTTCATTTCAATGCTATGTCTCCTATAGAGAGGTGCTGTAATGAGTCCTAAAACCAGGAAGTGAGTCAGCATTTTCCCACTTCCTGTTCCCTCGTCTCAGAGGTTTTTAGCTGAACTAAGGTCTGTGGTTGAGACTCATTGAAGAGACGGATCACGTTTTGTTCTAGGACATTAAATCCATCAGCAGTGACCCCACTGGGGATTTCTGAAGAGTTGACGTGTCTGAAAAACGATGGTTGTTACCAAGTGGCTGAATAGGACTACAGAAGTTGTCGAGGACGTTGTACGTCGTTACGCCGAACACGTAAACACTCCTCTAAGTTAGTTTGCCCTGTTCTGCTTGAAAGCAAGTACCTGCCTCCTGCAGACTGTTCACAAACGCTTCAACTCGTTCCATTTAGAATCTGTATGTTTGAATATGGATCTGAAGTTGGCGTGACGTTGAAGTCGAGCTGCTGTACTCGGCTGTAGTTCCTTTATAGCATAACGTTAGCATTTAGCTTCTGGCCATTAGATTTATGATTCCAACATTATAAAAGTAGGGTAGACATGTGGAGATTATCCTGAACAAAACGTGCAATTATCAAACAGGTTCGTTTTCCACAGACATTATTTTTTACAATATTCCTAAATCCTATGGAGAAATCCTGTTGCTTTTAGTCGAGGGAACCAGCAGCTTCCTGCAGGGTCGAACTACAAAGATACGTCATCACTGCACCGCCCTGTATATGTGGCTCAGGGGGATAGTGCGCTAATTTCGGATCAGGGGAGCATGTCGGTGGACCCCAAGTTGCTGTGCTTTCGTTCTGATTTGCCTCTTCTGATTAACAGGTCTTTATCCTCCACGTGTTGCCGGGCAGAATCAGATTAAACTGCAGGGGGCTGCTCACTGTTTACTGTTTACTGTTTACTGTTTACTGTTTACTGCTAGTGGATTACACCAAACAGAGTTAATCACAGGTGGCAAATCCAACTCGAATGCTTCCACCAAAACCCTTCAATCCCCCAAAAACCAGACAGAAAAGCTGCTGCCGCCTCAGAGTTCAGAGGAGGAGAATTTTAAATGATGAAATATAGAGGGTCCAGAGTGAAGAGGATCTGCATTCCTCTCACACACTCATCGACTAGATGTCACTTAATTAGATGTCTGACATGGTTTCAGGTGATTTTACTTCATCCCCATGCAAAGACTTCACTCTGTAGACATGGATATAAAACCTGCTCTGTTCAGTTTTAAAAGAGTCCTCTCCTGCTGATGTTCAGGTGTATATCAGTATGTAGTGTCTCTACTTTAAAGAGTCCTCTCCTGCTGATGTTCAGGTGTATATCAGTATGTAGTGTCTCTACTTTAAAGAGTCCTCTCCTGCTGATGTTCAGGTGTATATCAGTATGTAGTGTCTCTACTTTAAAGAGTCCTCTCCTGCTGATGTTCAGGTGTATATCAGTATGTAGTGTCTCTACTTTAAAGAGTCCTCTCCTGCTGATGTTCAGGTGTATATCAGTATGTAGTGTCTCTACTTTAAAGAGTCCTCTCCTTCTGATGGTCAGGTGTTTATCAGTATGTAGTGTCTCTACTTTAAAGAGTCCTCTCCTGCTGATGTTCAGGTGTATATCAGTATGTAGTGTCTCTACTTTAAAGAGTCCTCTCCTTCTGATGGTCAGGTGTTTATCAGTATGTAGTGTCTGCACTTTAAAGAGTCCTCTCCTGCTGATGTTCAGGTGTATATCAGTATGTAGTGTCTCTACTTTAAAGAGTCCTCTCCTGCTGTTCTTCAGGTGTATATCAGTACGTAGTGTCTGTACTTTAAAGAGTCCTCTCCT
Source organism: Dissostichus eleginoides (assembly GCA_031216635.1). NCBI lineage: Eukaryota > Metazoa > Chordata > Actinopteri > Perciformes > Nototheniidae > Dissostichus > Dissostichus eleginoides. The sequence goes on along the minus strand of CM062281.1, from coordinate 28,590,494 downwards.
GCTGATGTTCAGGTGTATATCAGTACGTAGTGTCTGTACTTTAAAGAGTCCTCTCCTGCTGATGTTCAGGTGTATATCAGTACTTAGTGTCTGTACTTTAAAGAGTGCTCTCCTGCTGATGTTCAGGTGTATATCAGTATGTAGTGTCTGTACTTTAAAGAGTCCTCTCCTGCTGATGTTCAGGTGTATATCAGTACGTAGTGTCTGTACTTTAAAGAGTCCTCTCCTGCTGATGTTCAGGTGTATATCAGTAAGTAGTGTCTCTACTTTAAAGAGTCCTCTCCTGCTGATGTTCAGGTGTATATCAGTATGTAGTGTCTCTACTTTAAAGAGTCCTCTCCTGCTGATGTTCAGGTGTAATCAGTACGTAGTGTCTGTACTTTAAAGAGTCCTCTCCTGCTGATGTTCAGGTGTATATCAGTACGTAGTGTCGTACTTTAAAGAGTGCTCTCCTGCTGATGTTCAGGTGTATATCAGTACGTAGTGTCTGTACTTTAAAGAGTCCTCTCCTGCTGATGTTCAGGTGTATATCAGTACGTAGTGTCTGTACTTTAAAGAGTGCTCTCCTGCTGATGTTCAGGTGTACATCAGTACGTAGTGTCTGTACTTTAAAGAGTCCTCTCCTGCTGATGTTCAGGTGTATATCAGTACGTAGTGTCGTACTTTAAAGAGTGCTCTCCTGCTGATGTTCAGGTGTATATCAGTACGTAGTGTCTGTACTTTAAAGAGTCCTCTCCTGCTGATGTTCAGGTGTATATCAGTACGTAGTGTCTGTACTTTAAAGAGTGCTCTCCTGCTGATGTTCAGGTGTATATCAGTACGTAGTGTCTGTACTTTAAAGAGTGCTCTCCTGCTGATGTTCAGGTGTATATCAGTACGTAGTGTCTGTACTTTAAAGAGTCCTCTCCTGCTGATGTTCAGGTGTATATCAGTACGTAGTGTCTGTACTTTAAAGAGTCCTCTCCTGCTGATGTTCAGGTGTATATCAGTACGTAGTGTCTGTACTTTAAAGAGTCCTCTCCTGCTGATGTTCAGGTGTATATCAGTATGTAGTGTCTCTACTTTAAAGAGTCCTCTCCTGCTGATGTTCAGGTGTATATCAGTACGTAGTGTCTGTACTTTAAAGAGTCCTCTCCTGCTGATGTTCAGGTGTATATCAGTAAGTAGTGTCTCTACTTTAAAGAGTCCTCTCCTGCTGATGTTCAGGTGTATATCAGTATGTAGTGTCTCTACTTTAAAGAGTCCTCTCCTGCTGATGTTCAGGTGTACATCAGTACGTAGTGTCTGTACTTTAAAGAGTCCTCTCCTGCTGATGTTCAGGTGTATATCAGTACGTAGTGTCGTACTTTAAAGAGTGCTCTCCTGCTGATGTTCAGGTGTATATCAGTACGTAGTGTCTGTACTTTAAAGAGTCCTCTCCTGCTGATGTTCAGGTGTATATCAGTACGTAGTGTCTGTACTTTAAAGAGTGCTCTCCTGCTGATGTTCAGGTGTACATCAGTACGTAGTGTCTGTACTTTAAAGAGTCCTCTCCTGCTGATGTTCAGGTGTATATCAGTACGTAGTGTCGTACTTTAAAGAGTGCTCTCCTGCTGATGTTCAGGTGTATATCAGTACGTAGTGTCTGTACTTTAAAGAGTCCTCTCCTGCTGATGTTCAGGTGTATATCAGTACGTAGTGTCTGTACTTTAAAGAGTGCTCTCCTGCTGATGTTCAGGTGTATATCAGTACGTAGTGTCTGTACTTTAAAGAGTGCTCTCCTGCTGATGTTCAGGTGTATATCAGTACGTAGTGTCTGTACTTTAAAGAGTCCTCTCCTGCTGATGTTCAGGTGTATATCAGTACGTAGTGTCTGTACTTTAAAGAGTCCTCTCCTGCTGATGTTCAGGTGTATATCAGTACGTAGTGTCTGTACTTTAAAGAGTCCTCTCCTGCTGATGTTCAGGTGTATATCAGTATGTAGTGTCTCTACTTTAAAGAGTCCTCTCCTGCTGATGTTCAGGTGTATATCAGTACGTAGTGTCTGTACTTTAAAGAGTGCTCTCCTACCTGCAGAAGTCTGGATTCAGGTCACAAACACTCTGGCAGGGAAGTCCGTCCACTGACAGGAAACCAGGTTCACAAACACACCGAGCTTCTTTCATCCTGCCGCTCAGAACGCAGCGAGAGAACTCCTCACAGGCCAGGAACTTACAGGGATCCGCCTGATCCGCTGAGGAAGAGGAGAAGAGAAGAAGTACTTTATTGATCCTGCGTCGCGGCAGCATAAAAAGACATTGTACATTAGAGAAATTAAAAGAGTAGAAATAAACAATCCAAAACGTAAACATCTCAAATAGAAATAAAAGCTAGTCTAAAAATTTGACTTTTTTTGGTCAGAATTTTGACTTTTTCTGGATTTGACTTTTTTTCTCATAGTTTAATATTTATAAGAATTTGACTTTTCTTTCAGAATGTTTAAGTCATAGTGGAAATACAAATGTACAGTAAGCAAATATAAAGCAGGATATTATATATACATTAATTGTGTAAGGAATGGAATATTAAATATTAGATTGGATATAAATGTAAGATGTACAGTGGGAGTTTAAGTGGAGGAAGAGGAGGAGGAGGAGGAGGAGGAGGAGGAGGAGGAGGAGGAGGAGGAGGAGGAGGAAGATGAAGAGGATGAAGAGGATGAAGAGGAAGAAGATTAATATTCCTACAGAGTGAGCTGCTGTTTGATTTTTAATGAGCTCTCTGGTCAGATTGAGATGTGAGATTTTTGGACACTTCTGAGAGGAAACACTCAGAGGCTTTTCTTTCTCCTCTCATCTCTGAAATATCTCCATAAAAACACCTCAGTCCTGCAAACTGACAAACTACACCTCAGTCCTGACAAACTACACCTCAGTCCTGCAAACTGACAAACTACACCTCAGTCCTGACAAACTACACCTCAGTCCTGCAAACTGACAAACTACACCTCAGTCCTGCAAACTGACAAACTACACCTCAGTCCTGCAAACTGACAAACTACATCTCAGTCCTGACGAACTACATCTCAGTCCTGCAAACTTCACATTTCACAATTATATATCTGTGTAAACATTACAAATATCAACATGTCCTAAACTTTAAAAGCTTGAATTTGAAGCGATAAAATGTGTGTTTGTTGCCAAATGGATGCACTGGAATCCAGAAGGTACAAATAAAATGGACGTCTTTTGTATTTTTCAACATATTTCCATACCTTTCTGTAGTCCTAAAGCCCTGAAATGACTCCTAGTCTGGAGGTCAATGGTTTACTAGATATGTTTTTGGTTGTTAGCCTGAAATAAGGTCTGTGGTTAACACAAGCTGATGAGATGTTAATGGTTTAAAAACTATAACCATGAATATATTAAACATGCTAGAAGCGTGCTGCATGTACAGTTTCTTGCATATATCACAGATACTGAGAGTATTTTAGGACCTCCTGCAGAAACGTGATACCTTTCCGTGGTTTCTCTGCTGCTCACTCCTCATCTTCATTACTGTTATTGCTGCTCTATAATGTCCTGCACAGTCCCCCTGTGTGTTGGAGGATTTGACAAACACACCTAATTACTGAGTCTGTCTGAATGTGAGGAGAATATTACAACACAACGCTGTGAGAGGCATGCAGAGACATCGCAGTAACAATGGGACATTTATGAGATGCTAGCTTGTGTTTTATCACACACAGGTTTCATCAGGCTCTACACTGTATATTGCAGCTGTAACTTGAGCTGTGCTGAAAGTAAAACTGAATGCTATCAGAGGAAAACTGGCGGCCTAGAAGATGTGCAATTGTTAGAAAATGGTCATGAAGTGAAGGGAAGTCATGTGACCGTGCTGTAGTTCCTTTATAGCCTAACATTAGCCGCCTTTAGCTTAGCGGTGGTGACGTGAAGTCATGTGACCGTGCTGTAGTTCCTTTAGAGCCCAACATTAGCCTCCTTTAGCTTAGCGGTGGTGACATGAAGTCATGTGACCGTGCTGTAGTTACTTTATAGCCCAACATTAGCCGCCTTAAGTTTAGCGGTGTTGACGTGAAGTCAAAAAATCATTAAAAAGGTGTTAAAACGGGGTGTTTTGGTCTCAGAAGTGTAATAAGTGTGTGTGCACATACCTGGCTCCACGTCCAGAGAGTGTGTGTCGATCTGGATGTGCAGGTGCTTCATGGCGTCGGAGCAGAACTCCTCCAGGACGCACGTCACGGCCTCGGTGATGTTGTACGGGACGGAGCGGGAGAACTTCACCTTGCTGTTCACCACCACGCTGCCCCGCCGGAAGTTCAGGATCTCCAGCTTCTTGAAGCCCGTCAGGTTGGCCTGCAGGTACGGCATCAGCTAGAGGAAGCAGACAGGAACATCACCAGAGGTGTAAAGTACATTTACTCAAGTACTGTACTTAAAGGTCTTCTATTATGTTATTTTTAGGCATACATTATGGTTCTCATATATATACAAATAAATAAAAAACATGTCTATGATGTGTTTTGCTCAAAATACCAAACAGATCATGCATTTTAGCCTCAGATCCCTCTGTTTCAGCCCTGTTACTAAAGTGATGATTCTGGGTCTGAAGCTTTAAAAAAAACATATACCAAGATACTCAGCTAAATGCTGCGGTGATCAAACTCCATATCATGTTCCAAACCACATCAAGGATTCTCTCTGAAACAGTATGGAGCTCAAACTCTTTTTCTCTCTCAGGTTTACCACAAGGTGAGTTCCTTTTTATTTCCTGCTTCTTTACACATACTCTCTCCAGTACAGGTTAGCTCTGAGTGTTAGCATGCTAATGTAAACACAGACCATATTACTTCCAGAACACGTCTCATTGTTTCTGACAGCAACGTTTCTGATTGGTCCGTGGGTGTAAAGCCCGCCCACATTTTAGTAATGTCGTCATGACGCAGCAAATCTGGATCAGCTCCGTTGTTCCCTCGTTTTTAGAGATGTGGGTACGGAGGAAAAGAGAGAGGGGTTTATTTTCTGACACTTTGTGAGTCTCCTTACACACCGGGGACACACCGGGGACACACCGGGGACACACCGGGGACACACCAGGGACACATAGTTATGTATAAAAGATATCAAAAACCTTCAAGTACAATTTAGAGGTACTTGTACTTTACTTGAGTATTTCCATTTGATGCTACTTTGTACTTCTACTCCACTTCAGTTCAGAGTTAATTGGTGTACTTTTACTTTAAGAGCCGTCCTCTCGTTATATTTGTTTTGTGTGTTTAAACCTGCGCCCTTTTGGCCATTTGGTTTTCTTAAACTCCGCCTGTATGCCTTTCTAATGTGAGTTTCATTAAACCACTTTATTTTTACCAATCCCAAATGGTTTTATGTTGCTTTCCCTTTTTTCCCGTAACATGGAGCAGCATTTTTTCCAGTGTTGAACGCCTCAAAAGATCCTTTGGACGGAAGAAGCTGTTCAACATCTCACCGATAATTTGATATTAATGCCCAAATGTTTGGTTGCATTTGTCAAAACGCCTCATCTGTTTTACATGAGCTAAAGAGCTTAGTCATGCAAGGACGATATTAGTAGGAGATTATAACGTTTCCTAAAAACTCCTGGATTGAGCTCAACAAAAAAAAGGGAAGATTAAAAAACATGCTTCCCTTTCAATGTGGCTACGAAACAGCACTTAAACATTTGATATGCTGTAAATGAATACCTATAAATACACAATTATCTGTAAATACCAGACTCCACGAAGAAGCCTAACTCCTGCATTGAGAACATTATGGAAAAGGCGACGAATAAAAAACCTGTAAATGTAGTTTTAGGGCGATTAAATCGTCTCATCATAAATTCTACCTTTATGTCTTCAGTTTGAACACAGCTCAACTCATAAAGAACATATTGCCTCTCCTGCAAAGTGACAATGAAACGGTTGATAAAATGTACGACGCAGTAAAAGATAACACTATGAATTACAGAGTCCCTGAACTCATCTTCAAGTCGTAAAAACTTCAAGCTTCAAATGTGTTCTTTTGTTACGCTGCTAAACAACTATGAAAACAGTCGATAAAAAGATATGATGCCGTACATTTATATGAAGGCCTGGTCAGAAATGGAAAGTAACAGTCTCTACTTTAAAGAGTCCTCTCCTGCTGATGTTCAGGTGTATATCAGTATGTAGTGTCTCTACTTTAAAGAGTCCTCTCCTGCTGATGTTCAGGTGTATATCAGTATGTAGTGTCTCTACTTTAAAGAGTCCTCTCCTGCTGATGTTCAGGTGTATATCAGTATGTAGTGTCTCTACTTTAAAGAGTCCTCTCCTGCTGATGTTCAGGTGTATATCAGTATGTAGTGTCTCTACTTTAAAGAGTCCTCTCCTGCTGATGTTCAGATGTATATCAGTATGTAGTGTCTCTACTTTAAAGAGTCCTCTCCTGTTGATGTTCAGGTGTATATCAGTATGTAGTGTCTCTACTTTAAAGAGTCCTCTCCTGCTGATGTCCAGGTGTATATCAGTATGTAGTGTCTCTACTTTAAAGAGTCCTCTCATGCTGATGTTCAGGTGTATATCAGTATGTAGTGTCTCTACTTTAAAGAGTCCTCTCCTGCTGATGTTCAGGTGTATATCAGTATGTAGTGTCTCTACTTTAAAGAGTCCTCTCCTGTTGATGTTCAGGTGTATATCAGTATGTAGGTCTCTACTTTAAAGAGTCCTCTCCTGCTGATGTCCAGGTGTATATCAGTATGTAGTGTCTCTACTTTAAAGAGTCCTCTCATGCTGATGTTCAGGTGTATACCAGTATGTAGTGTCTCTACTTTAAAGAGTCCTCTCCTGCTGATGTTCAGGTGTATATCAGTATGTAGTGTCTCTACTTTAAAGAGTCCTCCTGCTGATGTCAGGTGTATATCAGTATGTAGTTTCTCTACTTTAAAGAGTCCTCTCCTACTGATGTTCAGGTGTATATCAGTATGTAGTGTCTCTACTTTAAAGAGTCCTCTCCTGCTGATGTTCAGGTGTATATCAGTATGTAGTGTCTACTTTAAAGAGTCCTCTCCCGCTGATGTTCAGGTGTATATCAGTATGTAGTGTCTACTTTAAAGAGTCCTTCCTGCTGATGTTCAGGTGTATATCAGTATGTAGTGTCTCTACTTTAAAGAGTCCTCTCCTGCTGATGTTCAGGTGTATATCAGTATGTAGTGTCTCTACTTTAAAGAGTCCTCTCCTGCTGATGTTCAGGTTTTATATCAGTATGTAGTGTCTCTACTTTAAAGAGTCCTCTCCTACTGATGTTCAGGTGTATATCAGTATGTAGTGTCTCTACTTTAAAGAGTCCTCTCCTGCTGATGTTCAGGTGTATATCAGTATGTAGTGTCTACTTTAAAGAGTCCTCTCCCGCTGATGTTCAGGTGTATATCAGTATGTAGTGTCTACTTTAAAGAGTCCTCTCCTGCTGATGATCAGGTGTATATCAGTATGTAGTGTCTCTACTTTAAAGAGTCCTCTCCTGCTGATGTTCAGGTGTATATCAGTATGTAGTGTCTCTACTTTAACGAGTCCTCTCCTGCTGATGTTCAGGTGTATATCAGTATGTAGTGTCTCTACTTTAAAGAGTCCTCTCCTGCTGATGTTCTGGTGTATATCAGTATGTAGTGTCTCTACTTTAAAGAGTCCTCTCCTGCTGATGTTCAGGTGTATATCAGTATGTAGTGTCTCTACTTTAAAGAGTCCTCTCCTGCTGATGTTCAGGTGTATATCAGTATGTAGTGTCTACTTTAAAGAGTCCTCTCCTGCTGATGTTCAGGTGTATATCAGTATGTAGTGTCTACTTTAAAGAGTCCTCTCCCGCTGATGTTCAGGTGTATATCAGTATGTAGTGTCTACTTTAAAGAGTCCTCTCCCGCTGATGTTCAGGTGTATATCAGTATGTAGCGTCTACTTTAAAGAGTCCTCTCCTGCTGATGTTCAGGTGTATATCAGTATGTAGTGTCTCCATAGGCGGCGCGTGAGGCTCAGGTTTGGGAAGGCTAAATAACTTTGTTTACCTGACGCTGCCCGCCTCCGGCGTATATAGATAAGAGATCAACTCAGTGAAAGCACCGCCTGCTGACCAATCAGAGCTCAGTGTGCGGAGTTTAAAGGAGAGGTGTCATGGCCATTTCCACTGATCATAATTCCATTGTTGAGGTGTAATAAAATAGATTTATACTGTGCATTTTTCCAAACTCACATTGGTTTCGCATACAGCATCTCTGTAAAGTGTGTGTATTCAGCAGTATTCACTCTCTCCACTAAACGGCTCGTTGCAGCTCTTGCCCCCCCCCTCCCTGTGAGCACAGTGTGCTCTGATTGGTCGGGACGTTGTGAATCGCGCTGAGCTCCGTGGAGGTGTGGTTTCCTTGTTTAGCGATACACAGCGAAACACAGCCAAACTCATCCTGAGCACACACAAACTCACAGCCGAAGTAAAGACAATAAGTGTGGCTTGATATTGAGTAAGAAAAAGGTTGATAAACGCTGTGAGAATGGGTCTGCAGAGAGAATTTCAGAGAGATCCCAACTGTCTGTTATCTGCCTGCAGCCAGGGAGGAGAAATCAGCAGAGCTGCCTGCACTGAGTGTGTGTGTGTGTGTGTGTGTGTGTGTGTGAGGAAGTCCGTGGATTGGTCAATTTGGACCAATCAGCGGGGGCTTAACGTAACGGCTCCGCGGACGTAACGTAACGGCTCCACGGATTGGTCCATTTGGTTTGGAGAAACTGAGAAATCCCCAACGAGGCGTTTTGGGGAGGAATTTTCTATGTTAGAGTTTTTCTCGCTACAGGGTGTACTTTGAGGGTTTGTGACTCTGCAGACCGTTTACATGCAGAAAAACCTTCATAACACACAAGGGGACGGGTAATAACCAGAAAAGCATGACACCTCTCCTTTAAATCTATCAAGTCATATTACAGGATAAAGGAAAAAATACAGAACAACTGCCGTATGCAGGGAAGACGCCGACGTGTCGCACTTATCATTCATATCACATCATCAATCACATCATCGATCATATAATATATCATATATTTCCTTATCTGAGTCAGCTGAGCCGTATCTGGCCGTGCAACACTTACGGTGTCACATACTGTATGCAGAAGTGTTATTTTAAGCAACACATTAAGTTGACGAAACATTCAACTCAAATGTAATTAAAGTCAGATCACTCGTGTCTTAGATGAGGCAGTGATATCATAAACCTGTTAATGTAGGCCTACGCATTCAAACACTCGGTAGTTTATTTATTTTTTAACCAGCTGTTCTGTATTCACCTTGCAGGTGCAGCTATGTGGCTTTGATCCTGGATAAAGTGTTTAAGTCATGGATGTTTAAAGTTCATATTTGTCTAATATTAGTTTACTTTTCATGAATGAAGTATGACGCTGCGCTGTCAGTACGCTTGTCCCTGTTTGTGATTGGTCCACTGTTGCTAGCCCCGCCCCTTGAACGCGCTCTCAGCCGGAGAGAGAAACCCTGGGTTGATTTACTGAGTTGATAAACAGCGTCGTAGGACCGCTTAGCGAGATCTCGTTTGTTAGGGTTAGATAAGATAACTCAAACATATCCAGGGTCTGTTGAACTGGCTTCGTAGAACAGTTTACTGGTGGCTGCATAGCAGCGCTAATGTCAAAGACACAAACATTATACATTATATTTTAATGTTACCAGGATGCAGTGACAAAAATATTTGGGAAGGCTTAGCCTCCACTAGCCTACAGTACCCGCGGCCCCTGAGTGTCTCTACTTTAAAGAGTCCTCTCCTGCTGATGTTCAGGTGTATATCAGTATGTAGTGTCTCTACTTTAAAGAGTCCTCTCCTGCTGATGTTCAGGTGTATATCAGTAGGTAGTGTCTCTACTTTAAAGAGTCCTCTCCTGCTGATGTTCAGGTGTATATCAGTATGTAGTGTCTCTACTTTAAAGAGTCCTCTCCTGCTGATGTTCAGGTGTATATCAGTATGTAGTGTCTCTACTTTAAAGAGTCCTCTCCTGCTGATGTTCAGGTGTAAAAAGCGTGTTTCTTGTTGTGTGATTTGTTGAACTTCAGTTGTCATACTAATACAAACAGATGAGGAAAGTTTACACAGATATATTAATGTGATATTCTGTGCCTTCAAATTATGTTGATAGACGATCTAGTTAGCTAACAGACGTCAGACAGCTGCATATTAAGTTAACAAATCTCAATAAAATCTGATTTATCAAGCATGGGTACCGTTTCCCCCGCACATCACAAATATTTACGGTCATTGTTGAATGATGCAGCAACAGGAAATGTGTTTTATAGCTGGTGTTTGAGCGTCTTGCTGTGATGAATATATCAGCGGCTGCCACTGATGTGATTATGTTGTTGACTAAGAGATGAACAACAGTTTCCTTTGTCACATTTCTTCACATCTCATCCCATCAAGGTCACCTCAGAGTAGAAATCTCATCAAGACATGAGCATCTTTTCAAATCCAGTTAAACTCCCCAAAAGCTCCAGCAGCCTTTCTGCACAGCGAGCAAATTAAACTCTCAATACTTGCTGCTTTCTCTAAATCCCATAAGGCCGGAAATAATTACCTCTATTGATGCAGTTAACAAAACAGTTCAGCAAAATGAAATCTACTGGGAGAAAGTCTCTTTTTTCTCCTACGAGGCAATATATTGTCCTGAGCAGATTTATTTATATATTTTTGAGATAATTACTGAGTGTTTCAGCGTTTTAACTCAGTTTTTTCCACTGCTGTCAGCGATAAACAGCAGCAGGGAGAGAGGAAGAGGTTTTATTTCCCTGATTTAAAGCAACTTATTTCTGCATTAATATGCCTAAAAAGGACAAAACAGAAAAAGAAAAAAAAAGTCACCTGAACATCAGCAGGAGAGGACTCTTTAAAGTAGAGACACTAGACACTGATATACACCTGAATATCAGCAGGAGAGGACTCTTTAAAGTAGAGACACTACATGCTGATATACACCTGAACATCAGCAGTAGAGGACTCTTTAAAGTAGAGACACTAGATACTGATATACACCTGAACATCAGCAGGAGAAGACTCTTTAAAGTAGAGACTACATACTGATATACACCTGAACATCAGCAGGAGAGACTCTTAAAGTAGAGACACTACATGCTGATATACACCTGAAATCAGCAGGAGAGACTTTTAAAGTAGAGACACTACATACTGATATACACCTGAACATCAGCAGGAGAGGACTCTTTAAAGTAGAGACACTACATACTGATATACACCTGAACATCAGCAGGAGAGGACTCTTAAAGTAGAGACACTAGATACTGATATACACCTGAACATCAGCAGGAGAGGACTCTTTAAAGTAGAGACACTACATACTGATATACACCTGAACAGCAGCAGGAGGACTCTTTAAAGTAGAGACACTACATACTGATATACACCTGAACATCAGCAGGAAAGGACTCTTTAAAAGTAGAGACACTACATACTGATATACACCTGAACATCAGCAGGAGAGGACTCTTTAAAGTAGAGACACTACATACTGATATACACCTGAACATCAGCAGGAGAGGACTCTTTAAAGTAGAGTCACTACATACTGATATACACCTGAACATCAGCAGGAGAGGACTCTTTAAAGAAACAATTTAGCATTAAAAAAGGATGCTAAAGACAAGTATTTACACCTAATTTAAATTGAAAAATACAAATAATCTTAAAAGCTAAAAAAACTAAAACACTTAGGAAAATGAGTATATGGCGAACTACAGTGTATTATATTTGAAAGGGAGCCGTGCAGACATGTTCAAAAGCGGTCAGAGAGTTGATATGAAACACGGCTCACAGAATTAAGAAAGACAAAAGAACAAGATGTCGTTCACGTGATGTGCATTAATGCAATGCATCTGTTTTTGGGGTGGAGAAAAACACTTTTTTTCTTTACTTTTTATATATTGACTAAATAAATTCAATTTAAATACACTTATTTGTAAAAATAGAATATAAATAAAGCAAAATAAAGAAACAAGCCTTTTTTGCATCACTTAAAAAGTGTTAGCATACGGAAAAACAACATAATAATCGAACTTATTCCTTCATATATCTTGCACAGTTTTCTTCTTGCAATATCGTTTCTGTGCATTGTTGAGGAGCCTGGATTTAAGCATTTGATTCAGCACTAAGCCTTGAATCTTGTTAAATAACTAGATCTATTCCTTTTATCCGCCATCCATATGCAGCTTTAGCTTTCTTTAAAACTGTGGGGTAAAGTTAACACAATTACCTGCAGACACGGAAAAACACGTCTTGGAGGTTTTCTTTTAAGTTTCTCTGTAAATAGTGTAAACCTTACTCTGGCTCTCTGCTGGTTCACTCGCAGTGATGTGTGCGGCGATAAGGATGTTACTCTGTAATGACCTCTCTGGGGAGCGTGGGGATACAAAACAACACCAGTTTACAGCGGCAGGACATTCATCAAAAATAAAGGCCTTACTTTTGCACGGCACTTAAAGGGTGACGTTGGTCTTCTCTCATGTGTTTGTGTCTAAGTGACTAATGGGGAAGGAGCTATTGTGCAAACATGACAAATCGAATCCAGTGTAGGACAAATAAATGATCAACAGAAAACAAATAAAGTGTGTGAACTGTAAATCTTAAAAATAAATGGCTTCAAGGAATCATTTATTCCTAGCTTTACATTGTGCAGACCTCCTTTACGCCCTCAGTGAGTAATGGGGAAAACCATTTCTAAAATGTGGCCAATTCCACAAAAAGCCAATGGGATTTCTCCATTGGATTTCGGATTATTGCAGAACTTAATCTCAAACAAACGTTTATGATATTGTTTAGCAGGATAATCACCGCATATTAACACCACTTTATGATCTCTGAAGTAAAAAAGTTAGGGTATAAAGGAACTACAGCACGGTCACATGACTTCACGTCACCACCGCTAAGCTAAAGGAGGCTAATGTTAGGCTATAAAGGAACTACAGCACGGTCACATGACTTCACGTCACCACCGCTAAGCTAAAGGTGGCTAATGTTGGGCTATAAAGGATCTACAGCACGGTCACATGACTTCACGTCACCACCGCTAAGCTAAAGGTGGCTAATGTTGGGCTATAAAGGAACTACAGCACGGTCACATGACTTCACGTCACCACCGCTAAGCTAAAGGAGGCTAATGTTAGGCTATAAAGGAACTACAGCACGGTCACATGACTTCACGTCACCACCGCTAAGCTAAAGGCGGCTAACGTTGGGCTATAAAGGAACTACAGCACGGTCACATGACTTCACGTCACCACCGCTAAGCTAAAGGCGGCTAACGTTGGGCTATAAAGGAACTACAGCACGGTCACATGACTTCACGTCACCACCGCTAAGCTAAAGGTGGCTAATGTTGGGCTATAAAGGAACTACAGCACGGTCACATGACTTCACGTCACCACCGCTAAGCTAAAGGTGGCTAATGTTAGGCTATAAAGGAACTACAGAACGGTCACATGACTTCACTTCACCACCGCTAAGCTAAAGGTGGCTAATGTTGGGCTATAAAGGAACTACAGCATGGTCACATGACTTCACGTCACCACCGCTAAGCTAAAGGCGGCTAATGTTCGGCGTGATGACGTTTATTCGTCTCATTTAGACACTTGTTAGCAACCTCTGTTTTGAAATCCACCAGTGGGGTATATACTGACATACTTTATGTCGTAGAATTAAAATCCCTTCAGCTTGTGTTAACCACAGACTTTATTTCAGGCTAACAACCAAAAAACACATTCGGGAAACCATTGACTTCCAGACCAAGGGACAGGAAGTGATAATGTGATTTCACTGAGGAATAAATTAATGAAACAAAATAAAAAACTGCCAAAAAAATGCATTTAAAAAGGGACATTTTCACACTCCTTGAAACAGTCCTGCTTGTAGATTTGCAGCTCATATTTGTACGCCTCTTCATTTGTTCCCAGACTAAAGATAAAGTCTTGTTAACCAGGGTTACAAGACCACACGTGTTCACATTGATTTTTATTTAGCCTCACTCTTTTCAGCATTATTATCGTGTTGGAAAGATGTGCCGAGGCTCAGAGGAACACACATCTCATAAAGATGTAGTATTCATTTATCGGGTGAAGGAATGCTGACTGTGCCTCATATTTCTGGGTATGTTTAATATGTCCACCAGGGAGATACTGGAGGAAACATGGCTTTCTAATGGTGACCACTGGGAGCCCAGTATGAATGTTTTACTGATGCATTTCAGCTTTAGAGATGGAAAAATATATTCACAGTTGAAAAAAGGATTCAAAGCAGTCAATAGAAACATATAAAGGCATTTTTAGGGTAAAATAAAGGGTAAGTCAACAACAATCAACATCGGCCCCTCTGTTGTTTCCCCGACTCAGACTGCAAGGAATCTGGGTGTGACCCTAGATAACAACCTGTCATTCACTGCAAACATCGCTGCTACAACCTGCTGCTGCAGATACACTCTTTACAACATCAGGAGGATACGTCCCCTCCTGACCCAGAAAACGCCGCAGGTTCTGGCCCAGGCTCTCGTCATCTCACGCCTAGACTACTGCAACTCCCTCCTGGCTGGTCTACCTGCATGTGCCATCAGACCTCTGCAGCTCATCCAGAATGCAGCGGCTCGTCTGGTCTTCAACCTTCCAACATTCTCCCACACCACTCCGCTCCTCCCGCTCACTTCACTGGCTTCCAGTAACTGCTAGAATCCACTTCAAGACACTGGTACTTGCGTACCATGCTGTGAATGGATCTGGCCCTTCCTACATCCAGGACATGGTTAAACCGTACACCCCAGCACGTGCACTCCGCTCTGCATCAGCCAAACGGCTCGCTGCACCCGCACTGCGAGGGGGACCCAAGTTCCCATCAGCAAAAACACGTGGGTTTGCTATCCTGGCTCCAAAATGGTGGAATGAGCTCCCCATTGAAATCAGGACAGCAGATAGCTTACACATCTTCCGGCACAGACTGAAAACTCATCTCTTTCGACTCCACTTCGAGCGATAGAATCACTAACAAAGCACTTATATACTAACAAAGGACTGGCTTATCTAAAGCCAGTTGAGTAGCACTTGAAATGTTTTGGCTCTATGAAACCTGATGTACTTATATGATTCTGTTTTCTTCAAGTTTGTATCTTCTTGGTCGAATGCACTTATTGTAAGTCGCTTTGGATAAAAGCGTCAGCTAAATGCAATGTAATGTAATGTAAGTCTTATAAAACAACACCTTCTTTTAACCATATACTTAGTACTTTTCTTACAAATCTTATATTACATTAAACTATACATTTAAGAATTTCCAAATGTTGTCATTGTTGGCAAAGCGATCCAAATAACTTTCTGATTGTTTTCTTTAGAGCGTACTACAAGCTTAAGATTTCAGGGAAAAAGCAAAAAAATCATTATAATTAACATTTTGGTTATTGCTAGCTGCTTCTTTTGGAAAGTATTTGCATCACTGCTCAGGACACACTGGATTTTGCCGTTTGTCCACAGCTTGGTCCAGTAAATGGAGCCTTCATTTCCCTGGAGATGGTTCCCTTTGGCAGAGAGAACCTTAAAGTTGATAGGGAACCAAACAAAACGCCAATTGTGTGATTTTCTGCAGCTGTTACATTGTGAAATCAACATTTACCCCATAATGTTTTAAAGGGGCCTATGTAGTGCCTCTACTTTAAGAGTCCTCTCCTGCTGATGTTCAGTGTGTATGTAGTGCCTCTCAACTTAAAGAGTCCTCTCCTGCTGATGTTCAGGTGTATATCAGTATGTAGTGCCTCTACTTTAAAGAGTCCTCTCCTGCTGATGTTCAGGTGTATATCAGTATGTAGTGCCTCTACTTTAAAGAGTCCTCTCCTGCTGATGTTCAGGTGTACATCAGTATGTAGTGCCTCTACTTTAAAGAGTCCTCTCCTGCTGTGTTCAGGTGTATATCAGTATGTAGTGCTCTACTTTAAAGAGTCCTCTCCTGCTGATGTTCAGGTGTATCAGTATGTAGTGCCTCTACTTTAAAGAGTCCTCTCCTGCTGGTGTTCAGGTGTATATCAGTATGTAGTGTCTCTACTTTAAAGAGTCCTCTCCTGCTGATGTTCAGGTGTACATCAGTATGTAGTGCCTCTACTTTAAGAGTCCTCTCCTGCTGGTGTTCAGTGATATCAGTAGTAGTCTCTCTACTTTAAAGAGTCCTCTCCTGCTGATGTTCAGGTGTACATCAGTATGTAGTGCCTCTACTTTAAAGAGTCCTCTCCTGCTGGTGTTCAGGTGTATATCAGTATGTAGTGCCTCTACTTTAAAGAGTCCTCTCCTGCTGATGTTCAGGTGTACATCAGTATGTAGTGCCTCTACTTTAAAGAGTCCTCTCCTGCTGGTGTTCAGGTGTATATCAGTATGTAGTGTCTCTACTTTAAAGAGTCCTCTCCTGCTGATGTTCAGGTGTATATCAGTATGTAGTGCCTCTACTTTAAAGAGTCCTCTCCTGCTGGTGTTCAGGTGTATATCAGTATGTAGTTTCTCTACTTTAAAGAGTCCTCTCCTGCTGATGTTCAGGTGTTTATCAGTATGTAGTGTCTTTACTTTAAAGAGTCCTCTCCTGCTGATGTTCAGGTGTATATCAGTATGTAGTGGCTCTACTTTAAAGAGTCCTCTCCATAAATATATGAGAAATAAACAGAAAAACAGTCTCAAATGAGTACGTGTTTTTTTCTTAATGTGTCCACGAGTCACGAGTGTTTAACTTAGAGTCGTTGCATCTCAAGTGAAGTCAATTGATGAACCTCTTACTTCTAAGTCCAGCTATTTCACGAGTATTTTACTTTAAATCATCTTGCCACAAGTCAACGTGATTTAAGTAAAGTCACAAGTATTTCATTTCGAGTTGTTGTGTCTCAAGTAAAGCCAAGTTAACACCTTGTCATTATGTCACAAATACTGTAGTACTGTATCTCTGCCTGAAACTCAATGTTATTTACTCTAGTTAATTCCTACTCACCACGTCTAAGAAGGTGCTCTCCAGGGACCTGTACTCGGACGACGTCTTGTTGAAAAGGTCTAGGGAGAAGTCCATGTTGGTGACGCGCAGACTGAAGAACACCACTAGTTCTCTTCCGTTGCTCGCTGTGGTCATGGAGGGCGTGGTGAGATATTTCACTGGAGGCCGGGCTGTGGTGGGAGGACTGGTTTGTTCCTCAACAACAGACAGGAAGCCACTCCCCTCTTCTGAAATCATTACATTAAAAGGTCACCTATAATGCAAAATCCACTTTTCCATGTCTCTTCTACATAAACATGTGTCACCTCAGTGTAAAGAGATTCTGAAAGTTTCAGGAAAAAAGATTCTCTCTCTTTTTGTCCTGATCCATTTCTATAAAAACCTGTCTGAAAATGAGCTGATCAGATTTTGGCCACTTTATGATGTCACAATGTTTTTTTGACTTGTGTAACCATTAGCCAATCACCAACCAAGGTAACCCCCCCCCCCTATCACCTGAATCTCCTCCTAGAGCACCATTGTGTTTTTATAAACCAATCACTTCGCAGAGAGGCGTGGGGAGGGGCTCCTTATCTAACAATCTTTGTTTTTTATGTGGAACAAATCTGCTCAAATCATCAGTGTTTTAATCAGGATTTAAAATCAATTCCATCTGTGTTTTTAATTCTTGTTTTACTTTTATGTATGCACCACGACTCTAAGTCAAATTCCTCGTACGTGTCAACCTACCTGGTAATAAACCTGTTTCTGATTCTGATTCTTCTGATTCTGAAATTTCATTGGTTGATACGTCCGATTGATCCAACTCAACTGCAAGATCCTGTACAGCCTCGTCAATTATGTCGTCCGTCGCCGGTGGGAGGGTTTGGATTTCGATTCCTTCCGGCACTGACGGGTTCAAGTTCTCATCGATAATGACGACCGCTGGCTCCGGTTCTGCTCCTTCAAAGAGTCCAGAGTCTGAAGTTGGGTTGGGTTCAGACACTTCGGTTGCCGGAGGTGAAGGGAAGGAGTCTGAAACCGGAGTTTCCGTTACACTGACGTCACTTTCTGGAGATATCGAGTCTTCTTCTGTTCCCTCTGATGTGTCGTTGTTGTCTTGATCTGTCACCTCTTTGAAAAGTCAGGCAGAAACATATCATTCATTAATGATCGCTTACAAAGGGTTTTATACATGTTAGTATGAATTAAACATAATACATTCAAACTGGTAAATGTGCAGTTTGAATCTACACTTTAAGAATAAATATCTTTATGTAGCACATAGAAAGGTTTTGGCGCTTGAAGCCAATGCAGTAACATTTTGAATTGTTTGAAAACGAAAGTACCTGCAGGACTCTTGCTGTCTTGAGTCTGTGTCTTCGTTGTTGATTGGGCTTATTGTAAGTCAATGTGGATAAAACAGCAGCTTAACGCAATGTAATGTCTGAAATCATCAAGAAATCAAACCCGACTTTTTGCAAGTTGTTGCTAGAATGGCGTCAAAAAAAGGGCAGCTTACAAGCCGGAGATTCTGTAGAAATATTATCTGTAATCAGGAGTCACATCCAGGGGTTTTTGACTGCAGGGAAGAGAGCTCCGAGTTTTATTTATTTGAACTTTAGACAGCCGAAACAGAAAGCGAACGGCCAGTGTTTGCCTGCTAGCATGTTAGCAACAGCAGTTCTGTCCATGTCTTTCTGATACAAAAACAGAGCTTCTGATTGTCACCGCCCCAAAGTAAAGGGAAGCCCTATAGATCTTTTATTTTTTCCACACAGAACGTTTTTGACAGCTGTATTTCTTTCTGTAACCCATCTCATAGCGCTGTAGCAAATATAGTTGTGATATGTTTCTGTTCTGGTAAAGTATATACCATAATATCTTTAGTACTGAACAAGTTTCAAATAAAAAAACGTATCAGCAGGAGCGCAGCCCCAAAAACAGAATCTAAATATATATCAGGGTGTTTGATGATCTGTTTACATGTCAGTGCATGACTCTATTTACACAATGCACACCCTTTAATAACGTATTATTTATATGTTTCTCACCTGCAATATCAGACGTGTCAACATCCTCCTCAATGTAAGACTCATCGATGACGGGTTCATCTTCCTCTGAAGGCTGGATGTCTGCCGGTACGATGGGTAAGTTATCTTCCTCATGAGGAAGGTGTTGGTCCAATCCGATTGGTGGAAGGAACTCGTTATCTTCAATGATCTCAACAGTATCCTCTCCCACGTTCAGATCTTCCACGCTGTCAAACGGCAGAAGGATTTTAATGGATTCTGCTGCCGGCTCAGTAACATCTTCCTCAGGTTCTGGTTCTAAAAGCTCAATTATCTCCTCCTCTGGATTTAGTTCTGGGACTGCCTCTTCTGATGCTGGCTCTGAAACTTCGGGTAACTCTTCTGCTGGCGGCACAACTACTTCCTCTTGTGGTTCTAATCCAACTTCTGCTGGTTGTTCATCCTCAACTACCTCTTCCTGTGGTTCTGGTCCAACTTCTGCTGGTTGTTCATCCTCAACTACCTCTTCCTGTGGTTCTGGTCCAACTTCTGCTGGTTGTTCATCCTCAACCACTTCCTCCTCTGGTTGTGCGACTTCTTCTGAATCTTTCCCTGTTTCTGGATCTTCCTCTACAACCTCAACCAGTTCTTCACTTGGTTCTGGTTCCTCTGATTCTGCTTCCTCAACTATGTTATCTTCAGGTTCATGCTCTGGTTCTGGTGCTGGTTCCAATACCTCAACCACAACTTCAGCTGGGGCTGTAGGTTCAACAACTTCTTCTTCTTCTACCTCTGAAATCTCCACCACTTCCTCCTCTGGTTCTGGAACTTCCGGGACTTCTTCTTCTTCTACAGGTTTCACAACATCAACTGCTTCCTCCTCAGCAACTTCTACTTCAGGTTCTGTTTCCTCTGTAACTTCAAGTTCTGTTTCTTCTGGAACTTCAAGTTCTGTTTCTTCTGGAACTTCAGGTTCTGTTTCCTCTGTAACTTCAAGTTCTGTTTCTTCTGGAACTTCAGGTTCTGTTTCTTCTGGAACTTCTGGCTCTGTTTCCTCTGGAACTTCAGGTTCTGTTTCCTCTGTAACTTCAAGTTCTGTTTCTTCTGGAACTTCAGGTTCTGTTTCTTCTGGAGCTTCTGGCTCTGTTTCCTCTGGAATTTCAGGTTCTGTTTCTTCTGGAGCTTCAGGTTCTGTTTCTTCTGGAGCTTCAAGTTCTGTTTCTTCTGGAACTTCAGGTTCAGTTTCTTCTGGAACTTCAGGTTCTGTTTCCTCTGGAACTTCAGGTTCTGTTTCTTCTTCTACTTCAGGTTCTGTTTCTTCTGGAACGTCAGGTTCTGTTTCTTCTTGAACTTCAGGTTCTGTTTCCTCTGTAACTTCAGGTTCTGTTTCTTCTGGAGCTCCAGGTTCTGTTTCTTCTGGAACGTCAGGTTCTGTTTCTTCTGGAACTTCAGGTTCTGTTTCTTCTGGAACTTCGGGTTCTGTTTCTTCTGGAACTTCAGGTTCTGTTTCTTCTGGAACGTCAGGTTCTGTTTCTTCTGTAACTTCAGGTTCTGTTTCTTCTGGAACGTCAGGTTCTGTTTCTTCTGGAACATCAGGTTCTGTTTCCTCTGTAACTTCAGGTTCTGTTTCATCTGTAACTTCAGGTTCTGTTTCTTCTGGAACTTCAGGTTCTGTTTCCTCTGTAACTTCAGGTTCTGTTTCTTCTGGAACTTCAGGTTCTGTTTCCTCTGTAACTTCAGGTTCTGTTTCTTCTGGAACTTCAGATTCTGTTTCCTCTGGAACTTCGGGTTCTGTTTTTTCCGATTCCACTGCATTTAAAACCTCAGATATACCTTCTTCTGGTTCCTCGTTACCCTCTCCTTCCAGTTCAACTATTTCTTTTTCTGGCTGCAGAACTTCGACTTCTTCTTCGGCATGTTCTTCGTTCAAAATCTCAACAGCGCCATCGCTTGTTTCAGCTTCTGGTTCAGCTTCTTCTGGCTCTGATCCTGCGACTTCCTCTTGATTTTCTACAGCTTCTTCTGTCTCTGAAACTTCAGCTTCTTCTTCAGTCTCTGAAACTTCAGCTACTTCTTCCTCTGGCTCTGAAACTTCAACTACTTCTTCCTCTGGCTCTGAAACTTCAACTACTTCTTCTTCTGTCTCTGAAACTTCAGCTACTTCTTCCTCTGGCTCTGAAACTTCAACTACTTCTTCTTCTGGCTCTGAAACTTCAACTACTTCTTCTTCTTCTGTCTCTGAAACTTCAGCCACTTCTTCCTCTGGCTCTAGAATTTCAACCTGCAACTCTGAAACGTCCTCTGTTTCCGGGACACCCAATCCAGCCTCTTCCTCACCCGGTAAAGCGTTAACGTCTTCGTTTTCTTCTACGTTCACCATTGCCTCAGTGGGCGGTTGGCCTGTGATTCCTGAAAGTGTTGTGATTGTCACTTCCTCAGCAAAAGCAGCTGTAGTGAATAATACCTGTGAGGTGGGGGTGACAACATCCAAATCCTCCCCTTCTTCCTCAACAGGAGTCAGGTCTTCCTCTGATATCAGGTTAGGAGACAGATTGATATATGGAGCGTCCGTCTCCAGCTCCAGAATCACCGGAGACGTCGGGATGTATTCTCTCACGAGTTCACCAATCTCGTCGTGATGAATGGTTTCAATCTCATGTGTAATGATTGGCAATCCTTCATTTGATAGCTCTGGCTCACCCACATAAATTGCCTCTTCCTCCTCTGTAATATCCTGAGAGGCTGGAGAGTTATCGTTTCTCTCCGCCATCCCTCCCGTCAGCGCCGTGGTCTCATCATCGGGGATGGCGGTGGGATCCAGGAGGGTCACGAGAGCGTTTTCCTTCTCCATGGGGGTGAGGGGACCTCCAGCCGGGGTTTATCCACCTCTGGCTCCACAGTGGAAACCTCAAACTCGTTGTGAGAATCCGGCTGGGTAAAAGACAGGATTTATACATTAAAAAAGGTTGCCTTTGTTGGTATTAGTCAGTGATTTTGCAGGTTTTTGTTACACAAGATTCAAGATACAAGGCTTTTATTGTCATTTGTACATAGCTACAGTGTAGATATGTCCATGAAAATCTGAGGTCACAGGCTACTCCAACAGAGCAACACAATAAAACTGACAAAATAGTTAAAATAGTGCAAGGAGAGTCTAAACACAACACAAAGTGTTTTTAATACAAAAGACTCAGGTTATTGAGGGTTTGGTATCAGCATTTTTTATTGAACATGACCCTTTATTTTTTCCTTATAATTTTTCACAAATGATATTGAATAACGGAGAGAGTGTGTATCTTAATTAGTCCCAATTAATGACTAAAAAGTATATACCCTGATCATGAACAGTCCCTAGCTAATTTAAAGCAACATTAGATATTATAATCTCCAATTCCCATACATTTAGGACCCCTTGTGCATTAAGGAGTCTTTACTGACTAATTAAATCATCCTATGTGATGTGAAAAGGCAACTTTAAAAGGTGTCAATTCCACTGTGAATCAATATATAATGTATACTATGCATGATATATTACATGCTTTTCTCCACATACTCTTTCCTTAATTAGTATATTCAATATTATCCTTTCTGGAGTATATTTCCAATAGCATGAATTAAACCTCTTACCTCATTCACCACTTCAATTGTAGAGGTTGCTGAGAGGGCTGGTAGGTGGATCACTTCTGTCCAAAAGAAAGGAGAATAATGCATTTTTATACATGAGGTGGTTGGGTTTCAGAGCATTTCCACTGCTGTTATTTCACATGCCGACACTAAGGACTACAATATAGACTGTGCCCTCTGTTTAGAGATGTTAGCACTGCACCTGGTTCGAAGTTAAGGGAGTTTAGATCGATCGGCAGCGAGGCTTCTTCTCGTAAAGCCTTGGTCACCATTTCTCTAAGATCAGCGATGACTCTATCCTCCGGGCTTTTGGTCGCCAACTCTGCTTCCTCAGAGCTGATTTTCGGGGACGTTATCTCAAAGATGAGAGAGTAGTGCACCGAGATTCCTCCGGGACTGAAACGAAGAAAACATCTCTGTGATTATTTCTTCACACTAAAATGTTTTAATCAACTTATCTACATGTTCAGGCTGTTATGGTGATTTGTGTTAGTGGCACAAGGGATTTAAGGGATTCTGGTGATGATCTGCAGGGAGAGTTCAACACGCAGCAGGTAATCAGAAGTCATGGTGGCATTAAAACCAAAACAATGAGCTAAAAGAAGCTAAAACAGTGGCGAACTTGGATAATTTTCTGCAAGTTTTCATTAAGAACGTCATCCTTTTGGCACTACACGAGAGGAATATATTTCCCTTAGAAAAATCAGAGCTAAAGATTAATTAAACAGGTTAATTCTGACACCATCACCAAAACAAATTAGCTTAAAGAAGCTAAAACACTGAATAAATCGGATCATTTTCTGCAGAATTTCACTTCAAACTTCATCCTTTTTGCACTACACGTAATCAATTAATCAAAACCAAAACAATGAGCTAAAAGAAGATAAAACTCTAAAGGAAACAATGCTCTAATAACTCTTTCTGTACACTGCCTGCTCAGCAGATACACACAGTAAGAGACTAGCTCATGAACATAGTCTTAGTTAGTTAAGCAGCTAAAAGATGGATTTAGTAATGGTTGAGCCTAACCCTAACCCTAACTTTAACACTATTTCTGGTATTAAAAAACCAAAATAATCAGCTAAAAGAAGCTAAAAGTCTGAACGAAACTGAGGAAATGGGATCATTTTATGTTGGTATTTTACTAAGAGCTTATCCTTTTTACAATACACGTAGCATTGATCATCAATAATAAGTACAAGTGTTGTTTTAAACATTTGTACACATTTATTCGTGTGATTAGATTAGGGCTGATACGACACTTGATGTTCTAGTATAAAACGAGAGAGGAGTTTATTTCCCTTAAGAGTTGGTTAAAGCTAACAGTATTTTTCTGACACTAACAACACAAAAATGAGCTAAAAGAAGCTAAAACGCTGAAGGGAACTGCAGTGTTTTTTAACTCATGTACACGTTTAATCATGAGGTTAAATGAGGACCTGCAATGTATTGATCTTATATCCATAGAGACATTTCTCCAGGCATGAAAACAAGAAATCATCTCTCTGATTATCTCTTCAAACTAAAATGTGTTAATCTACTAATCTATATGTGCAGGCCTAATGTTTTTCTCAGAGTCACACGTCCTGCAAATGTTAATTATAACGTTGGATTTAAGGGATTCTGGCTCCCAGCATGAGCTCCGGGGAGTTTATCTCGCAGCAGGAGACCAGCAGAAGTAATCAGAAGTTGTGAAAGAGTAAAAGAGAGAGGCACACTCAGAAGGCCAGGCATGAATATCTGAAGCTAAAAGTTTGTGTGCATCAAAGCTTCATCTGTATTCTGCACGGCTATCATCATCAAGAGAGAATAAGCTGATTTGCTCAGACTCTGATTATACGAATTTCTATGCTTTTGTGCGAATGGCCAAACAAAGCACTTCTTCATTAGATTGCAGTGGCGGCTCCTGGGCATCACTTTGTCCCAGACTCAGACAGCTATTTGTCTGGTTAGGACCTGATTGAGTCCCGTATCTGTAAACACACACCTTGTGTCCTCTTTTACTGACTTTTGATGTATTTTAGGCCTTTTTTCTATTGTGTATTCCCTGATGTTTTTGGTTGTTTGACACCGTGTGCTGTGGCCTTTTGCAAGTCAGTTTAAACAGTAACAGGTATTATGCATTTAAAGCCAAAGATATATAATGGGAATGGCTCTCACAATTTTTATAAATGCTACAGAATAAAGGTTAACGCTACCTAAAGCAAAAACAAATATGATTAAGGAAACGGAGAGCTATGGTCAGCTGAGAGAGGTGCAGGAATTATATTTTTCCTGTCAACTGGTCTGGAGGTCAATGGTTTTGTGAATACATTTTTGGTTGTTAGCCTGAAATGAGGTCTGTGGTTAAAACAAGCTGAAGAGATTTTAATTCTTCGACATAAAATACATCAGTAAATACCCCACTGTTGAATTTAAAAACGGAGGTTGCTAACAAGTGTCTAAATGTGACGACTAAACGTCATCCCGCCCAACATTAGCCACCTTTAGCTTAGCGGAGGTGACGTGAAGTCATGTGACCGTGCTGTAGTTCCTTTATAGCCCAACATTAGCCGCCTTTAGCTTAGCGGTGGTGACGTGAAGTCATGTGACCGTGCTGTAGATCCTTTATAGCCCAACATTAGCCACCTTTAGCTTAGCGGTGGTGACGTGAAGTCATGTGACCGTGCTGTAGTTCCTTTATAGCCCAACATTAGCCGCCTTTAGCTTAGCGGTGGTGACATCAAGTCATGTGACCGTGCTGTAGTTCCTTTATAGCCCAACATTAGCCACCTTTAGCTTAGCGGTGGTGACGTGAAGTCATGTGACCGTGCTGTAGTTCCTTTATAGCCCAACATTAGCCACCTTTAGCTTAGCGGTGGTGACGTGAAGTCATGTGACCGTGCTGTAGTTCCGTTATAGCCCAACATTAGCCACCTTTAGCTTAGCGGTGGTGACGTGAAGTCATGTGACCGTGCTGTAGTTCCTTTATAGCCCAACATTAGCCTCCTTTAGCTTAGCGGTGGTGACGTGAAGTCATGTGACCGTGCTGTAGTTCCTTTATAGCCCAACGTTAGCCTCCTTTAGCTTAGCGGTGGTGACGTGAAGTCATGTGACCGTGCTGTAGTTCCTTTATAGCCCAACATTAGCCTCCTTTAGCTTAGCGGTGGTGACGTGAAGTCATGTGACCGTGCTGTAGTTCCTTTATAGCCCAACGTTAGCCTCCTTTAGCTTAGCGTTGGTGACGTGAAGTCATGTGACCGTGCTGTAGTTCCTTTATAGCCCAACATTAGCCTCCTTTAGCTTAGCGGTGGTGACGTGAAGTCATGTGACCGTGCTGTAGTTCCTTTATAGCCCAACATTAGCCTCCTTTAGCTTAGCGGTGGTGACGTGAAGTCATGTGACCGTGCTGTAGTTCCTTTATAGCCCAACATTAGCCACCTTTAGCTTAGCGGTGGTGACGTGAAGTCATGTGACCGTGCTGTAGTTCCTTTATAGCTCAACATTAGCCTCCTTTAGCTTAGCGGTGGTGACGTGAAGTCATGTGACCGTGCTGTAGTTCCTTTATAGCCCAACATTAGCCTCCTTTAGCTTAGCGGTGGTGACGTGAAGTCATGTGACCGTGCTGTAGTTCCTTTATAGCCCAACATTAGCCACCTTTAGCTTAGCGGTGGTGACGTGAAGTCATGTGACCGTGCTGTAGTTCCTTTATAGCTCAACATTAGCCTCCTTTAGCTTAGCGGTGGTGACGTGAAGTCATGTGACCGTGTTGTAGTTCCTTTATAGCCCAACATTAGCCACCTTTAGCTTAGCGGTGGTGACGTGAAGTCATGTGACCGTGCTGTAGTTCCTTTATAGCTCAACATTAGCCTCCTTTAGCTTAGCGGTGGTGACGTGAAGTCATGTGACCGTGCTGTAGTTCCTTTATAGCCCAACATTAGCCACCTTTAGCTTAGCGGTGGTGACGTGAAGTCATGTGACCGTGCTGTAGTTCCTTTATAGCCCAACATTAGCCACATGCACATGAAATAAAATGAGTTGTTTTGTTTGTTTATGTTCGTTATTTTTATGCTGCTATAGTGTGTAAATGTGTTTGAATCCTCTGACTGTGCTTCACCTGTTTCCTCTACATGTCATCAGCCTCATCTCCTCTAAGCTTGTCTTTGTTCTTCCCTCTGCAGCCCACACATTAGACTCTTTTAACTTTACAAGGCGATGAGCCTTGAACTTCTCTCCTTGGGAGCTCAGCCCTCCTGAATACGAGCCTCATGCTTTCCCTTTTGTTTCCTCGTGTGCACAGCTCAGTTTCTCAGATCTGCTTTCATGAATCTGACGTGCAGACGGCTTTGTTTCTTCTTCCTCTTTGTCTCTTTTTCAAAGCCTCACCCACTACCTACGATTCCCAGGTGACCTCAACAACGTATTCACTAATCAACGACTTCAATAACTGGAGAAACTCTGCAGTTATGAAAAGCTTTCTGACCTTTTCTTAAGATATTAGTTCCTTAGTTCTGATATGGACCTATACAAACATCTGATCAATAATGCAAAAGTAAAAA
This sequence comes from Dissostichus eleginoides, assembly GCA_031216635.1. Classification (NCBI taxonomy): domain Eukaryota; kingdom Metazoa; phylum Chordata; class Actinopteri; order Perciformes; family Nototheniidae; genus Dissostichus; species Dissostichus eleginoides. Next base: position 28,563,322 of record CM062281.1, on the reverse strand, counting down.
AATGTTGACTAATTTCTACACACCTTAATTCCTGATTGGTCCTAAATCCAAACGTTGCAGAAAAACGAATTCATGCTTTTATAACCCTTCTATAAGGCTGTCCAACCGTTCCCATCAAAAAACTTGACAAGACGCTGCAGCCCGTCTACTAACAACAACAACAACAACAACAAGGAAAAAGGACGACATCACTCAACAGATTTACACTGGCTCCCAGTAAAGTACAGAATACTTCTTCTAACTACTTCTTCTTTATGTATAAAAGACATCAAAAAGTGCATTTTGCATAATAGGAGTCCTTTAAAAGGTGTGCTGTATTTTAGCCCTTCTGAGTCCTTGGTGAGATTAGAGGGCGCCCCCCCCCCCCCTCTCCTTATTGGTCGACACAGCGGCACACTCCACAGGTAGAGGATCATTAACGAGGGGAGAAACTTCCACCCATCGAGTCAACAATTAATTACAAAGACACTCACAGGGGAGATAATCTCTCAAAGGATATTCCGTCCTCAGAGGACAACAAGACGTTTGTGTTTGAGGTAATAATCCTCTTTCTCCTTTGACTTCAGCCGTATTTAAAGAGGCCCTATTCTACATTTAGCTTTATCTTCCCTGTAGTGTGTTCTATAGGTTTACAGTAAGTGCATGTAAATGGTCTGCAAAGGCTAAAATACAAAAGTTCTGGAACATGGTGACATCACTACGGAACATTCTCCGCTCCTATTGGCTAGTGCTGCAACACATTTTACGTGATGGACGTGGCTAATAATAATAATAATATACATGTTATATATATAGCGCTTTTCATGGTGCTCAAAGTGCTTAAAAAGGGGCGGGACATCTCTAAGCGGTTGACCAATCACAACAGAGCCAGCCAGCTAACCAATCAGAGCAGACTGGGCTCTGGTTTCAGACGGAGAGTGAAAAGCTAGATACTGATATACACCTGAACATCAGCAGGAGAGGACTCTTTAAAGTAGAGACACTATATACTGATATACACCTGAACATCAGCAGGAGAGGACTCTTTAAAGTAGAGACACTACATACTGATATACACCTGAACATCAGCAGGAGAGGACTCTTTAAAGTAGAGACACTACATACTGATATACACCTGAACATCAGCAGGAGAGGACTCTTTAAAGTAGAGACACTACATACTGATATACACCTGAACATCAGCAGGAAAGGACTCTTTAAAGTAGAGACACTACATACTGATATACACCTGAACATCAGCAGGAGAGGACTCTTTAAAGTAGAGACACTACATACTGATATACACCTGAACAACAATTGATCTCATTGCATCCTGTGGGGTTTTTCACTTCTATAAAATAAATGAATCTGCATTTTTTTCTGCATCAAATCAAAGCGTAGCTGCACAAACACACGGGAACAGGGAGAGTTTTTATATTACCCGTCTGAGTCCTGCATCTCGCTGGCATTGGGAAGAAGAAAATAAAGTTAAAGAGAGGGAAATAAAAGAAGCGGTGACAGGAAGAAACACAACGAGAGGGAGAGGAAGAGAATACACGAGCATTTTGTTCAGATTAAGTGCCAAGAAACCTTCAACTGTCAGACAACATCTGTGACAACACAAGCACCTTCCTGTGTGATATTTAATTAAATCCTTTACTTCAGTACAATGTTGAGGCACTTGTACTTTACTTATTTCTATTTGATGCTATTGTGTACTTATACACAACTACAGTTCAGAGGTAAATGTTGTACTTTTACTCCGTTTCACTCCTACAGCGCTGTCAAATCAGATTCTAGCTACAAGATTAACTCAAAGGACTTCACAACACCAATAGGCAGAGGTGGGAAGGTACATGGTGTACTTCTACTCCACTACAGTTCAGAGGTACATGGTGTACTTCTACTCCACTACATGTATTTAATCCCTTTAGTTACTTCACAGATCTGGATGAATGATGTGAAATATAATCAAGTGTTAAATCAGACTTTAGTTCCACCTGGAGTAAATCCACAAGCTACCCTGCAGTATACAAAGTCATTCAAACTAGCTGCACCTTTACCAGCTTTGAGAACACTTTCATGATCAATCATTATAAAACATATCATATATATTATTCTGAAATGGACCAATCTGCACAATCACTACTTTTACTGTCGCTACTTTCACTATATTTTGATGATCATACTTTTATACTTTTACTTGAGGAACATTTTGAATGCAGGACTTTTACTGAAACAGAGTATTCCTACACTCTGGTACTTCTACTTTTACTCAAGTACAAGATCTGAGTACTTCTACTTTTACTCAAGTACAAGATCTGAGTACTTCTACTTTTACTGAAGTACAAGACCTGAGTACTTCTACTTTTACTCAAGTACAAGACCTGAGTAATTCTACTTTTACTCAAGTACAAGACCTGAGTACTTCTACTTTTACTCAAGTACAAGATCTGAGTAATTCTACTTTTACTCAAGTACAAGACCTGAGTACTTCTACTTTTACTCAAGTACAAGATCTGAGTAATTCTACTTTTACTAAAGAACAAGATCTGAGTAATTCTACTTTTACTAAAGAACAAGACCTGAGTACTTCTACTTTTACTCAAGTACAAGATCTGAGTAATTCTACTTTTACTAAAGAACAAGATCTGAGTACTTCTACTTTTACTCAAGTACAAGATCTGAGTACTTCTACTTTTACTAACATTGCTGTATTCTGCAGTTTATACAAAATTGTTGAGATATTTGGTGTGAGTATTTTTCGGATGTCCCCCTTCCCAGTTTGAACTACATTTCAATGAGGAGAAGAATAATACGTCTGGAACGAGGCTAGCTCAACAAAAGCCCATCAGATAAAAGGAATAATAGCCTCTGGATATATTAGATTATACTCCCTGAGAACATGAGCGAGTCCACCAGACATTGTTATATTCTGATTATCAGGTCTGATTGAAAACCTTGAAAATGCTCAACAGGGAAAAGTGAGATAAGAACGGACAAAAACAATGAAATGGAAATCAGTCATTTTCAGTCATCTGAATGATTTGGTCTCTGCCAGACAATAGTGTATCATAAGAGTGATTAATAAATGATGTGTTCAACACTCAAGAGCTCTTTGAAATCAGGATGTATTCTTCCAATAAGCATGAGCTAATCAAATATCTCAAGGAAACTTCAATACAACTTTAGTTAACCTTAAAGGTCCCCTATTATACTCTTCTTCAACAGTATATTACAGGTCTCAGATATATCCAGAGCCTGTCTCTGATTGGCTGAAACACCAAGCTTCTTTATTTCTTATTCTCATTCAATTCCTGGACACTTTCTCCTTCATCTCATGTTGATTTTTATCTGAATAAAGACAGGAAATGCTCCCATAACACTTGAATCTCTTGAAGAGCAGAAAATAAAGTTTAAAATATTTCATAGTTATTTATTTATAATATTTGCTTTTCATTTCCCATTTTAAATTATTTATTTATGCACCAATAAAGTAACATTTACTATATTTTGTATATTATTTGATTTAATATATTACATTTTTATTCTACACAATTTTAGTTTTTTTAATATTTTATTTCTTTTCTGATACGAGTTAAAAAGTACTTTATTTGCCTCTGAAGTGTAGAGTACTAAAAGTATAAAGTAGCAGAAAAGTATGTCAAAATAGTACTTAAAGGTGGGGTAGGTCATTTTGGAGAAACCAGCTCGAGTGCGCTAGAATTTGAAAATTCACAGCCGGAAAAAATCTGCCACTTCCTCACAGAGCCCCTCCTCCAACACACACGGACGCACACATGACCAATGAGGGCACGAGATCAGTTTGTGCACAGATGGAAGGCTGACAGGCAGGTAGGCCATCCAGTTATTTTAGCCGGGCCGGCTCAGATGATTGGTCGTGCTTTTCACAGCGCCACGGCTTCCACAGATGATGTTTTTATGGATTTATTGTCAAAGCATTTAAATATATTCATTGCTATCGGGATGTTAAGAGCACTCCATGGAATATAACAAGTGTTTCTGAATTACCTACCCCACCTTTAAGTACAGTACTTTAGTAAATGTACTTAGTTACTTTACACCTCTGTCTGTTGCTTGCATGAATGCATACTGTATATTTCAACTATACCAGAATTTGTACAACTATTTATTTAATATTTTTAAATTGTTGTTTTTTTCCCTATCATGCTGACCCTGCTATGTTTTTCAAAATAAAAAAATACCTATAATATTTATAAAACATGCAGTTATATGTTCATGAAGTACGATGCCTCTAAGATGTAATGGAGTAGATAATACCTATACTCAAATGAAATAAAAGTATGTCAAAATAGTACGATACTTGAGTAAATGTACTTTGATTACACTAGATGAGTGAGGACTCGAGTGCCGATTTTCGGGACTCGTGACTCGACTCGAACTCGACTCTGACTCGACTCGGACACTCCTTGAGTGACTCGGACTTGGACTCGGACTCGACCTCTCCCTAGGTGACTCGGACTTGGACTCGGACTCGAAAAGTGGGGACTCGAGAGTGACTTGGACTCGTGAATTGGTGACTTGACTACAACACTGGTGTGAGGACTTTCTCAACAAGTTATTTTATTCTGAAAAGCATTTCATTTGTAGAGTTATTTTCCCTTTGTATTTGTGTTCATGATGTTTTTGGTTGGATTAGTTTTAGTTTGTTTAGTCAGTCTAAAGTACCTTGAAAAGTGAAGTAAAAGTATATCAAAGTAGTACTTAAATACAGTACTTGAGTAAATGTACTCTCCACCACTGCTCACCTGATCCCCAGCACGTGGATGGCTTTAAATCCCGGCAGTTTGACGAACACATGCTGCATCTGTAGAGAGAAGAGACACTTTTTAACACCTCCCTTCCTCTAATTACCCCTGAGCTCGTTAAAAAGCTGGCAGCAAGCCCACGTGGCTATAAAACAGCAGTGCATTATGGGAAACCTTCATCGATATCTATCTTTGGACACTCTTATGACATAATCGTCTCTCGGCTGCTGACAGGAAGAGACTGAACAGACTGGTAAGGAAGGCCAGCTCTGTCCTGGGGAGTCCTCTGGACACTGTGGAGGTGTTGGGAGACAGGAGAATGGCAGCCAAGCTGTCCTCCCTGCTGGACAATATGTCCCACCCCCTCCAGGACACCCTGTCCTCACTGTGCAGCTCCTTCAGCGACAGGCTGCTGCGCCCCCGCTGTCTCACGGAGAGATACCGCAGGTCCTTCCTTCCTGCAGCGGTCAGACTATACAACCAGCACAGCCCCTAGTAGACCCCCCCCCCCCCACACACACCACAACACAGACTATATCACCCCTTGCTGCTAAATACCAATCAACTATGTGCAATATGTGCTATATGTGCAATATATATATGCCGTTAATAACTGTGTAATTTATACCTGGCTGCTAAAACCTTAGAACCGTTACAAGGTGTGCTTTTTGCATTTTGTATTTTGTAAGTTGTGTAACTTGCTGCTGTTAAATACCATCAAACTATGTGCTATATGTGCTATATGTGCAATATATACATGATATACATATGCCATTAATAACTGTGTAATATATACCTGGCTGCTAAATCCTAAGAACTGTTACAGGATTTGTATTTTGAAAAGTTTTTTTTTTTACTTTTATATTATATCATAACTTAGTACTTTTTTTAACATATGTAACATGAAGCTGTCTGTGGCTCTTTCCTGCTGTAACGATGCACATGTCCCCTTTATTGAGAGGCCTTCAACGACCAAATTACTCATAACGTTTCATCCCACAGGAAATAAGACTGATAAACACCGGAACTTTTGAAAGAACATCCATAACATTCATCTGTTTGCAACTTACATATATCAATATTCCAATTACTTGTATATACACTATTCATTGTCATAACTACACTGTAGCTATGAACACATGACAATAAAAGCCTTGAGTCTTGAATCCTTGAACTCCAGAGGTAATTTTCTACACATGACTCAGGTGTTTTAGAAGCAGTCATAAGAGTGAAACGCTGGCAGAAAGAGTGCATTGTGGGTAATCTTCTCCCTTTCTACGGCCCTGACCTCATGGCCCTTTAAGCTTCTTTACTCCCAGCTTTTTCTTTTACTATCAGAGAGAAGAAGAAACGTGGAGGATCTGATGGAACATTTTCATAGAAGAGAAGGAAGTGTTATGAGCCCGTGTTGTGAAGAAAAATAACTATAGTTCCTAATATTATATTAACTATGAAAGTGTATAAAATAAAAGAGGGTCTATTTGCACCCGGGTGAAAATAGCTTAACCACAGCTATTCATCTATTTACATAAATATATACACATTCAAAACATAATCAAATGTATGCCCTGGTGTAAATAGCATTGTTGACTAAAGTCACCCGGGTGTAAATAGCGTTGTTGACTATAGTCACCTGGGTGTAAATAGCGTTGTTGACTATAGTCACCCGGGAGTAAATAACATTGTTGACTAAAGTCACCCGGGGGTAAATAGCATTGTTGACTAAAGTCACCCGGGTGTAAATAGCATTGTTGACTATAGTCACCTGGGAGTAAATAGCGTTGTTGACTACAGTCACCCGGGTGTAAATAGAGTTGTTGACTAGACACCCGGGTGTAAATAGTGTTGTTGACTATAGTCACCCGGGTGTAAATAGCATTGTTGACTATAGTCACCTGGGAGTAAATAGCGTTGTTGACTACAGTCACCCGGGTGTAAATAGAGTTGTTGACTAGACACCCGGGTGTAAATAGTGTTGTTGACTACAGTCACCCGGGTGTAAATAGTGTTGTTGACTATAGTCACCCGGGTGTAAATAGTGTTGTTGACTATAGTCACCCGGGTGTAAATAGCGTTGTTGACTATAGTCACCCGGGTGTAAATAGTGTTGTTGACTACAGTCACCCGGGTGTAAATAGCGTTGTTGACTATAGTCACCCGGGTATAAATAGAGTTGTTGACTAGACACCCGGGTGTAAATAGTGTTGTTGACTATAGTCACCCGGGTGTAAATAGTGTTGTTGACTATAGACACCCGGTCGTAAATAGTGTTGTTGACTATAGACACCCGGGTGTAAATAGCGTTGTTGACTATATGGCGCATTTCCACTGCAGCGCGTAGCACGGTTTAAGCGTGCCATGCCAAACCCGGCCCGTTTTTTGTTGCGTTTCCACTAGGGGTAGTTCCGGCTAACGGGTACTGTTTCACAGTTTTTCTTGCCCTCCAAAATCCAGGTTCTTTCCGGGCCAACAACCGGGCTGAATATGGTAAACTAGTGAAAGAATCGCTGGCAAGGGGGCTACAACTACAACAAAATGAACATATTTTACCGTGATTTAATGGTAATACACGTTTCAAAATGATGCCGAAGTAACAACATACTGATACCGGTTAGTAAAAACCATGAATTAATGCTTTGACAAGTCTGCAGACAGACGGCAGGAGAAACACCTTTTAAAATACATGTTTTCTGAATGGAGATCGGCTAAGCTAACGCAGTATATGCTCCGACCGTCCACACTCACAACAACGGCCTACTTAAATAAACATAAATAAAGCAGCGACTGTATTCTCCATGACACAGACAGTCTGTGGTTTGTACTTGTTTAACTTGTGTCTAGTTTCTGAACAGATATGAGGAGCTGTGAGCTCTGAGGGCTAACAGCTAACGGCTGAAGTTGGTTTTCTGTGGGTCGCATTGAAGATGACGTCACGGCTCCGCCTACACTGCGTTACTATAGTTACTGCCCCAGCTACTAAACTGTAATGGAGACACAGCATAAAGTGAGCCTGGCCTACCAAGGCCTAACTATACCGTACTAAGCCGTGCGAGGCCCTGCAGTGGAAATGTGCCATACCGGGTGTAAATAGCGTTGTTGACTATAGACACCCGGATGTAAATGGAGTTGTTGACTATAGACACCCGGGTGCAAATAGCATTTTTCTTAAAAAAGATTATATAATAACACGTAATATTATTAACATTTGTCATAAAACCAGTGAAAAAATGTACTTTAATCACGTTCAGACCCCAGAATAACAGTAAAACCAGAATTAAGTCAAAACATAATCAAATATATTGCTGGATGTAAATAGCACTGTGGATTATGAATACCTTGGTGCATGTGTCTCTGCCATGCTATATACAACCAGGTGTAAATAGCATTGTTTTTCAAAGATAATATAATGACACGTAATATCATTAAAGTGTGTCATAAAACCAGTGAAAAAATGTACTTTAATCACGTTCAGACCTCAGAATAACAGTAAAAACCAGAATAAAGTCCTACCTGGTCCTGCAGGTGATGGGCCAGGTCGATGTACTGCGGGGAGTCGGGGTCGTCCAGCAGCTCTCGGTAACCCGGGTCCACGAGGTCGATGCTGAACTCCAACATCTGCTCCACCGGACCCTCAGGAACCTGGTTAGGGAGCTCCGACTCCTGAAGGAACAACAAACAGAATCAAAAAGAGTCAGGAACCAGGAGACTGTGTTTCGTTAGCTGGTATTTACTAAAAATCTGTTGAAGTTATCATCCAAAACCACATTGAGAAATCCAGAGGTGGGAAGTAGTGGAGTACAAATATTTCGTGTACTTAAGTACATTTTTCTGGTATCAGTACTTTACTCCACTACTTATTTTTCTGACCACTTTTTACTTTTACTTCTTACATGTTGAACCCAAATACCTGTACTTTCTACTTCTTACATTTTGAACCCAAATACCTGTACTTTCTACTTCTTACATGTTGAACCCAAATACCTGTACTTTCTACTTCTTACATGTTGAACACAAATACCTGTACTTTCTACTTCTTACATGTTGAACCCAAATACCTGTACTTTCTACTTCTTCCATGTTCCAAACAGGCTGGTTCCTTTAGTCTGAATGTGTGTTTGGTGGCGTGATCATTATTATTTAGAGTCATTGCGTGCCTATTGATTTGAACACGATCCGTGTATCCATCATTTCCTGGTCTTCTCTAAAGAAGAGGGACCAATGAAAACGTTGTCATGTTGCCGTTGTTCAGCATGGAAACATTCATTAGCTAACAATGACATTATTGTTCTATTAATATAAAGGGAGGTCAGGTACTCTTTAAAACAGCTGCTAGTTATGGGTACTTTTTACTGAAGTACATTTCAAAGCCCATACTTCTTTACTTTACTTGAGTAAGAAGTTTAGTCAGTACTTCTACTTTTACCAGAGTATTTTTAAACACGAGTATCTGTACTTCTACTTGAGTAAAGGATGTGTGTACTCTTGCCAGCTCTGGAGAAATCAAATTTAAAAAGGGAGATGCTACAGACTTTTATTCTATTTAAATGTTGTGAGAACATCTAGGACTATTATGTTATGAACAAAGCTTCAGGAATCAAATTAAAGTATTACTTAAGACGTACAACTGGTAATAACCTGCCCTTATAAAAAGAGAAACATTACTTATTATGGTCATTTCTGTCTGAGCACAGTCTGCACTTTTAGTCCAGTTTGACAAAAGGACATCTGGAACATGTTGAGAATAGTAGCGAAGATGTTAGAGAACAGAGTGATGAAGATGATAGAGAACAGAGTGAGGAAGATGATAGAGAACAGAGTGAGGAAGATGATAGAGAACAGAGTGAGGAAGATGATAGAGAACAGTCTGTAGTGATGAAGATGATAGAGAACAGAGTGAGGAAGATGTTAGAGAACAGTCTGTAGTGAGGAAGATGATAGAGAACAGAGTGAGGAAGATGATAGAGAACAGTCTGTAGTGAGGAAGATGATAGAGAACAGAGTGAGGAAGATGATAGAGAACAGTCTGTAGTGAGGAAGATGATAGAGAACAGAGTGAGGAAGATGATAGAGAACAGAGTGAGGGAGATGATAGAGAACAGTCTGTAGTGAGGAAGATGATAGAGAACAGTCTGTAGTGATGAAGATGATAGAGAACAGAGTGAGGAAGATGTTAGAGAACAGTCTGTAGTGAGGAAGATGATAGAGAACAGAGTGAGGAAGATGATAGAGAACAGTCTGTAGTGAGGAAGATGATAGAGAACAGAGTGAGGAAGATGATAGAGAACAGTCTGTAGTGAGGAAGATGATAAGAACAGAGTGAGGGAGATGATAGAGAACAGAGAGAGAAGATTAGAGAACAGAGTGAGGAAGATGATAGAGAACAGAATGAGGAAGATGATAGAGAACAGAGAGAGGAAGATGATGGAGAACAGAGAGAGGAAGATGATAGAGAACAGTCTGTAGTGAGGAAGATGATAGAGAACAGAGTGAGGAAGATGATAGAGAACAGTCTGTAGTGAGGAAGATGATAGAGAACAGAGTGAGGGAGATGATAGAGAACAGAGAGAGGAAGATTATAGAGAACAGAGTGAGGAAGATGATAGAGAACAGAATGAGGAAGATGATAGAGAACAGAGAGAGGAAGATGATGGAGAACAGAGAGAGGAAGATGATAGAGAACAGTCTGTAGTGAGGAAGATGATAGAGAACAGAGTGAGGAAGATGATAGAGAACAGTCTGTAGTGAGGAAGATGATAGAGAACAGAGTGAGGAAGATGATAGAGAACAGAGTGAGGGAGATGATAGAGAACAGTCTGTAGTGAGGAAGATGATAGAGAACAGAGTGAGGAAGATGATAGAGAACAGTCTGTAGTGAGGAAGATGATAGAGAACAGAGTGAGGAAGATGATAGAGAACAGCCGGAAGTGAGGAAGATGATAGAGAACAGAGTGAGGAAGATGATAGAGAACAGAGTGAGGGAGATGATAGAGAACAGAGTGAGGAAGATGATAGAGAACAGTCTGTAGTGAGGAAGATGATAGAGAACAGAGTGAGGAAGATGATAGAGAACAGAGTGAGGAAGATGATAGAGAACAGTCTGTAGTGATGAAGATGATAGAGAACAGATTGAGGAAGATGTTAGAGAACAGTCTGTAGTGAGGAAGATGATAGAGAACAGAGTGAGGAAGATGATAGAGAACAGTCTGTAGTGAGGAAGATGATAGAGAACAGAGTGAGGAAGATGATAGAGAACAGTCTGTAGTGAGGAAGATGATAGAGAACAGAGTGAGGAAGATGATAGAGAACAGAGTGAGGGAGATGATAGAGAACAGTCTGTAGTGAGGAAGATGATAGAGAACAGAGTGAGGAAGATGATAGAGAACAGAGAGAGGAAGATGATAGAGAACAGAGTGAGGGAGATGATAGAGAACAGTCTGTAGTGAGGAAGATGATGGAGAACAGAGAGAGGAAGATGATAGAGAACAGAATGAGGAAGATGATAGAGAACAGAGAGAGGAAGACAATGGAGAACAGAGAGAGGAAGATGATAGAGAACAGTCTGTAGTGAGGAAGATGATGGAGAACAGAGAGAGGAAGATGATAGAGAACAGTCTGTAGTGAGGAAGATGATAGAGAACAGAGTGAGGAAGATGATAGAGAACAGAGTGATGAAGATGATAGAGAACAGTCTGTATATATATATATTATCTAAAGGGAAACCTGGTATCCATTTTCTCAGAGTCCATAACTTTCTCCTAATTTCTGAGAAGAGAAAAACTTCAAATCCTCATTTTCCCACATCCTCAGGGTTGGCGGTGAGATGGATAAATACAGAGAGAGGTCAGTGAACGCATCTCAGTCTGCTGCACACATTCAGCAGCATCAATGAGTCTTTGAACGCAGCACATAATCCACTTAACTGCTCCTGCTGAGCTGCTCATGAATGGACAGCAGATTAGAGCTGCTGGGAAACGCAGTCATGTGACGGACAGAAGACTTCTGGTTGGACGACTCAAATATCATTGCATTTAATCTAAAACTTCACCTGATAGAGAAAGCGTTTGTTTTGTGCAAATGGTCTTATATTATTGGCACCTAGTAGCAGCTTTTGTAGTCCATTGAAGATAGAGGACTACAATTCCCATCGTGCCTATTAAGAGACGCAGATATCGGCAACTTGTGTGGAAGACTCTACCGTTTAACTCTTCAATGTTATCATCTAAGAATCAAAGATAATGGTTTCCTTTCCATAAACACCTAACATGTAAATGTAAGAGTTTTTCGTTACATCTTCCTCCTCTTCTTCCTCTTCCTTTTCCTCTGCTTGCTTCGTCTCTTCGGGGGTGGGAGAGGCACTGATGATGGGGGGGGGGATGGTGGTGATGGAGGACATGGAGACCGTGTGAACTTCTGCACCTGCATCAATAACACAGTGCCTTTAATATCATGATCATCATTACACCTAGGATCTTTAACAAAACAAACTGTTACAAGAAACCCATAGTGTGCAATAATCACTGTTATGTTAAAACATGCTCACGCTCCTATTGGCTAGCGCTCCAACATACTGTACGTTACGCTAAGGGGCGGAACATCTCTAAGCGCTTGGCCAATCACAACAGAGCCGGCCAGCTAACCAATCAGAGCAGACCTGGGCTCTGGTTTCAGACAGAGGGTGAGAAGAGGTGCTGCAGCACAGGCAGTATGAGAAAAATAAACAGCTTTCTGAACATTAAAGCATGGAGACATGTCCCAGTAGAGACACTACATACTGATATACACCTGAACATCAGCAGGAGAGGACTCTTTAAAGTAGAGACACTACATACTGATATACACCTGAACATCAGCAGGAGAGGACTCTTTAAAGTAGAGACACTACATACTGATATACACCTGAACATCAGCAGGAGAGGACTCTTTAAAGTACAGACACTACACACTGATATACACCTGAACATCAGCAGGAGAGGACTCTTTAAAGTACAGACACTACATACTGATATACACCTGAACATCAGCAGGAGAGGACTCTTTAAAGTAGAGACACTACATACTGATATACTCCTGAACATAAGCAGGAGAGGACTCTTTAAAGTAGAGACACTAAATACTGATATACACCTGAACATCAGCAGGAGAGGACTCTTTAAAGTAGAGACACTACATACTGATATACACCTGAACATCAGCAGGAGAGGACTCTTTAAAGTACAGACACTACACACTGATATACACCTGAACATCAGCAGGAGAGGACTCTTTAAAGTACAGACACTACATACTGATATACACCTGAACATCAGCAGGAGAGGACTCTTTAAATTAGAGACACTACATACTGATATACACCTGAACATCAGCAGGAGAGGACTCTTTAAAGTAGAGACACTACATACTGATATACACCTGAACATCAGCAGGAGAGGACTCTTTAAAGTAGAGACACTACATACTGATATAGACCTGAACATCAGCAGGAGAGGACTCTTTAAAGTAGAGACACTACATACTGATATACACCTGAACATCAGCAGGAGAGGACTCTTTAAAGTAGAGACACTACATACTGATATACTGAACATCAGCAGGAGAGAACTCTTTAAGGTAGAGACACTACATACTGATATACACCTGAACATCAGCAGGAGAGGACTCTTTAAAGTAGAGACACTACCTACTGATATACACCTGAACATCAGGAGGAGAGGACTCTTTAAAGTAGAGACACTACATACTGATATACACCTGAACATCAACAGGAGAGGACTCTTTAAAGTAGAGACACTACATACGGATATACACCTGAACATCAGCAGGAGAGGACTCTTTAAAGTAGAGACACTACATACTGATATACACCTGAACATCAGAGGAGAGGACTCTTTAAAGGAGAGACA
>CM062281.1:28514653-28544653 GCA_031216635.1 Dissostichus eleginoides | reverse complement strand
TTTTTTGGGGGTTTTTAATTATTATTAAACTGTGAATAATGTCACTCAAATAAATACAAAATATAATAAAATAAACATTAAGGTGCAGCATTTGGATGAACTGAAATAATCTGTACTTGAACTGTACTGTACTAGTTTGACATTAGGACTTGCTTGCTTGTCATTTTATTTTCATGTTTTTTTTAAGAAAGATGAACTTGTCCACATCGCTTGCCGAAAGGGCAGATCTGCTGGCACTAACAATGTCTCCTGCTGTGGAGAACACCTCTCGCTAGGGGACAGAGGTAGCAGATACAGCCAGGTAGTGCTTTGCTAACATGGCACTGGACTTGTTGCGAGTGGTGGAGGCTTAAATGTTAGTGGGAGTTGGGTTTGCACTTCAGTTATTTTTCTTTTGGTACCGGTGATATTCACGTTGGGGTGATGCCTTTTCAAATGAGTGTGCAAGTTTGATGTATTGCCAGCCGCGTAATCAATGTTAGTTGAACAATGCCGACAAACAGCTTTGGTTCGGTCCACCTCTCTTTGTCCGTCATCCTTGTACGTAACTGCAAAACCAAAATGTTCCCAAACCGGAGACTTCAATGATGCTGGAGGATTTTCGAGCTCAACTGTATCTGCGTTCGCCATTTCGAAAGTTCTTCAAACTACTGACAACATTTGAACGCATCCCTGTGACCAGCTCTCATAGTATGCCTCTCGTCCAATGAAATAACTTTGTCGCTCTATGACGCGTTGAACCCAATGTGAGCAAATTACACTGAACGCTGCGACGCAGCACCTGAGATTACTTCCAAAAAGTTTTTCACCTTCTCAATTTTTTACGTTTAACGTTATATTCGTTCGGTACACTTCGGTACACTTCGGTACACACGTGTACCGACCCGAAGGGCCCATGCCGAATATTTTCGGTACGAAAACGTATACCGTTACACCCCTAGTAGCTACTGACCATGCTACAGCTGTGAGCAGCAGAGGTGGGCAGAGGCGGGGCTATGGCGTCATCGTTATCAGGAAATGATCGTATAGGACGTACACACGGAGCCGTTTGGCCCCCCAGAGCGTTCCGTCCGCAGATCTATCCACCTTGGGACCCGTTACCGTTTGAGGGGTCCGTTTCCGCGGTTCCGTTACGGCCTCGTGTGAACGAACGGGCTATACGAAAGAGAAAAGTAGCAGATACAACCCGTTTCGTTCCCGTGTAAACAGAAGATACTTCTTTGGCGATCCAATGAGAAGTGGACACCTCTAAGTGTAGGTGTGAATGCTCTGAAATGCATTCAGATCGAAACACAGTCACACGTTTCTCATGGGGTCAAAATCAAACCCACTGCTGGAGAAACATCATTAAAGCGTGCCGTTATCCCCTCTCCATTTTCAATCAGCATGTTTGCACAGAAACACTGTGTTTAAGGAGGCACTCTGAAGGATTTACTGCTTTACTTCTCTCCGTTTATGGAGCTTTGCAGAGCCTTTGTGCGTCCTCCGGTGAAAGCACCCCGGGTATTACTTATGTAACCGTAATAGGCTTTGCTTTGCATTGTGACCAAGTTTAGTGCAGATCAAGTCCTTGCATCTGAGTGTGCTCATTCATCCAAGTGAGAACTTTATTATTGTTTCTGTTTTAGAAGTTGCTTTTAAAAAGGGATTTTGTTGATAAAATAAAAACAGCAAGCTTACCTTTAAATCCCGCGGCCTGTGGAGCGAGGACGAACATCAGCACGAGTCCGAATTCCCAAAGCATTATGGGAGAAGATTTTCCGAATAAAAATATGAAATTAAATCCTGCTGGGTGTGTCCTTCAACTCAGGTGCAACTCATGTTCGCAGGTTTCATGGATCATTTTCAGGGCCCTGAGCTCCACCTGAAACTCTCGCAATGATCGCTGCAGGACCAAGTTCCTCCTCTTCCTCCTCCTTCCTCCTCCTCGGCGAGAGCTGTAAAGTGTGGCAAGAGTGACGAGGTTAAAAAAGAAGGCACCCTTTCTGGAATAATCTGTTTAACTACTGCTCAGACATAATCCGTCTTTACCCTGCAGTGCTGGCGTCATCCTGTTAGTGGCTTTCTGAGGGCATCTGTCACACACACACACACACACACACACACACACACACGCTGCCCACCCTGACACCTGACCTCACGCCGGTGTGTTTTTATTTTTAGCGTTCAGAGAGATGTTTGTTTTTCCTGTTTTCACCATAAGTATGAAGAGTGAGTATTATCTCTATTTGAAAGGGTTAAATCTTGTTGACCCACTTTTTCATTTGCATGCTTTATATATATCTTATTTTACAAAGATACATTTTTTAATTGTCTGCCGCAATGAACTACGTTATCATCATTTATATCAGTTTAGTTTTCAAAATGTCTGAAATTGTAAAAAAAAAAAAATAACTCAAATATTACAACAAATATTAAAAATTCAAGTTTGACCTGTTTAGCAATTAGGTCAATAAAAACAATACATGAATGCACATTTGGGATGATTAAATCCCCTTTAATCTAATCTAAATTTCTAACTGACTAATATCCTCTCGAAGAAACTGTATCCGTGCAAACTCAAACAACAATTTGATCATCGATTTTTCCATTGATCAACGAATCGATCAGTTTTTAATCTTCATTCATATATATTTCTTTGTTATATGTATCCTTTAAAAGAACACCTATTATTTGAATCCACCTCCAGTCCACCTTATCACCGAATCTCCTCCTAGAGCACCATTGTGTTATTTTAAACCAATCATCTCTCAGAGGGGCGTGGCCAGAAGCAGCTCATTAGCATTTAAAGCTACAGACACAGAATCAGCACTTTGGAAACAGGGCTGAAACAGAGGGGATTATGGGATGCTGCAATGATCTGTTTGGTGTTTCAGCCAATCAGAGACAGGTTCTGTAGTATATTGTTGGAAAAGCGTATAATAGGGGACCTTTAAGGTAAGGTTGTATTAAAGTTTCCTTGAGATATTTTATTGTTAGAAGCTCATGCGTATAGGAAGAATACATCCTGATTTCAAAGAGAGTTCTTGAGTGGTCGTTTATGAATCACTCGTATGATACACTATTGTCTGGCAGAGAGCAAATCATTCAGATTACTCCAAATGACAGATTTCCATTTGATTGTTTTTGTCTGGTGGATTTGCTCATGTTCTCCAGGAGTATAATCTGTCATGAGACCTGTCATATCTTGGTGAAATACAGTATAATAGGGGACCTTTAATGCCTTGTTAACACTATAATGCACATCAAAACACACACACTTCACATTCTTCTAACATCACATCTTTCCCGGAGAGGATGAAGAAGATATGAGGAGGAAGAGGAGTGTGTTTTTCAGCAGGAATCAGATTTAGGATTTCCTCTCTTCGCATTTTATTGTATTTTTTTGGTGTTGTTTTTTTAAACCCTGGGAGTTTGTTTTGATGTGGGGGAAAGTTGAGGTTTATGGTACGTCAGCTGGAGCTCAGACACACTGGCCATGAAGCAAAAGCAGATTAGAAATGTCTGTCTGGCGGCTGGTTGATCGTTTCACTCCTACAGCGCTGTCAAATCAGATTTTAGCTACAAGATTAACCCAAAGGACTTCACAACACCAATAGGTAGAGGTGGGAAGGTACATAGTGTACTTCTACTCCACTACAGTTCAGAGGTAAATGGTGTACTTCTACTCCACTACATGTATCTAATCCCTTTAGTTACTTCACAGATCTGGATGAATGATGTGAAATATAACCAAGTGTTAAATCAGACTTTAGTTCCACCTGGAGTAAATCCACAAGCTACCCTGCAGTATACAAAGTCATTCAAACTAGCTGCTCCTTTACCAGCTTTGAGAACACTTTCATGATCAATCATTATAAAACATATCAGATATATTATTCTGAAATGGACCAATCTGCACAATGACTACTGTTACTGTCGCTACTTTCACTATATTTTGATGATAATACTTTTCTACTTTTACTTGAGGAACATTTTGAATGCAGGACTTTTACTGTAACAGAGTATTCCTACACTCTGCTACTTCTACCTTTACTCAAGTACAAGATCTGAGTACTTCTACTTTTACTCAAGTACAAGATCTGAGTACTTCTACTTTTACTCAAGTACAAGATCTGAGTACTTCTACTTTTACTCAAGTACAAGACCTGAGTACTTCTACTTTTACTCAAGTACAATATCTGAGTACTTCTACTTTTACTCAAGTACAAGATCTGAGTACTTCTACTTTTACTCAAGTACAAGACCTGAGTACGTCTACTTTTACTCAAGTACAAGATCTGAGTACTTCTACTTTTACTCAAGTACAAGACCTGAGTACTTCTACTTTTACTCAAGTACAAGATCTGAGTACGTCTACTTTTACTCAAGTAAAATATCTGAGTACTTCTACTTTTACTCAAGTACCAGATCTGAGTACTTCTACTTTTACTCTTTTTTGTTCACAGTTAACTGAATAGCTTAAGATTTTAGTTCATTTTAAGACGTCACTATGGATTCTATGAAAAATTGCAATGGTCATT
This sequence comes from Dissostichus eleginoides, assembly GCA_031216635.1. Taxonomy (NCBI): domain Eukaryota; kingdom Metazoa; phylum Chordata; class Actinopteri; order Perciformes; family Nototheniidae; genus Dissostichus; species Dissostichus eleginoides. The sequence continues at coordinate 28,540,130 of CM062281.1, read as the reverse complement.
TTTTCATCATTTTACTGAGATTAAATCAATTAAATTGGAAGTTCACCGGATAATAATTTTTTTGTAGTTTGGGTATCAGTCCGAGTTATGTCAAATCTAATTAGTGAATGTGTAAAACCACCATTTGTCTGAAATGCTCGTAGGCATCCCAACAGGAGACACACTAATTAGTGAGTTAGTAATGAACTCCTGGTGTAAGGAAACTAAAGAGCGTTGTCACTTGACTCAATTAACGTGTAATTGAGACTGAGCACTCCATCATTAGCACATAATTAGGGATTTATACACCCCATATTTACAGTTTAAAGAGATTAGCCTGACAATAAATGGCCCAGAGGGGTTATCTGCACAGAGAGGCTCAGACTGCATTAACCCAAAGATCAACTGTCAAAGGAAATTTATTCTGCGGAGACGGAGCCAATGACTTGTTTACAAGACTGGAGAATTATTTAGTGAACCGACCCTGACATAAGACACCTCCTAACTGAGGGGAGACACTTTAATCAAAACCTGTGTACTTTACAGAGTATTTCCAAGTCAAGAAGGTGGCAAAGATTACACAAACTGGGAACAATAAGTCTAGTAGCATTAAGGTAGATCGTATTATATGGTAGGAAATTGATATTTAAATGCAGAAAGGTGCAGGAATGAGTTCTAAATACAGAAATGAGTCAGTATTTTTGCACTTTCTGTTCCCTCTTCAATGTTTTTTGAATGTGTTTTTGGTTGTTAGCATGAACTTAGCTTAGCGGTGGTGACGTGAAGTCATGTGACCGTGCTGTAGTTCCTTTATAGCCCAACATTAGCCACCTTTAGCTTAGCGGTGGTGACGTGAAGTCATGTGACCGTGCTGTAGTTCCTTTATAGCCCAACATTAGCCACCTTTAGCTTAGCGGTGGTGACGTGAAGTCATGTGACCGTGCTGTAGTTCCTTTATAGCCCAACATTAGCCACCTTTAGCTTAGCGGTGGTGACGTGAAGTCATGTGACCGTGCTGTAGTTCCTTTATAGCCCAACATTAGCCGCCTTTAGCTTAGCGGTGGTGACGTGAAGTCATGTGACCGTGCTGTAGTTCCTTTATAGCCCAACATTAGCCACCTTTAGCTTAGCGGTGGTGACATTAAGTCATGTGACCGTGCTGTAGTTCCTTTATAGCCCAACATTAGCCACCTTTAGCTTAACGGTGGTGACATTAAGTCATGTGACCGTGCTGTAGTTCCTTTATAGCCCACATTAGCCCTTTAGCTTAGCGGTGGTGAGTGAAGTCATGTGACCGTGCTGTAGTTCCTTTATAGCCCAACATTAGCCGCCTTTAGCTTAGCGGTGGTGACGTGAAGTCATGTGACCGTGCTGTAGTTCCTTTATAGCCCAACATTAGCCACCTTTAGCTTAGCGGTGGTGACAAGTCATGTGACCGTGCTGTAGTTCCTTTATAGCCCATCATTAGCCACCTTTAGCTTAGCGGTGGTGACATTAAGTCATGTGACCGTGCTGTAGTTCCTTTATAGCCCATCATTAGCCACCTTTAGCTTAGCGGTGGTGACATTAAGTCATGTGACCGTGCTGTAGTTCCTTTATAGCCTAAGTAAGCTTTTTGTGGAGGGAAACAGGAAGATAATATAAATAAATCTTCGCTGCACTACCCTCTTGTAAGTTGCTTAGTGAAATAACATCTGATGATACCATTTCAAATGATTAGATTCTTCCTCCACTGGTTAAACAGTGCGAGCCACTTTATCAATGATTAAAGCAACAGATGACCCGACAGCCCTGCTAATGAGGCTGGTTTTCATTACCACCAAATTAGGTTTTAGTAGTTTGTTAGTATGATAAATGGACACAGCCCATTGGTGATTACCTGTGTAATGAGATAATGTGTTTCCACGGACTTCCTGCCCTCTGTAGGACGATGTTCACAACAAAGAGAGAGGACAAAAGGGCACGTTGTTCCCTCTGGACACTCCTCTGTCATCCTTACATCATCTGGTGAAAGACTTTTGTTGTTGTGATTCTTATAGAAAAGATGTCTGTTCTGCAGTCGGAGAGAAATGCATTGTGATGGAGAGGAAGGTCATAAAGAGATCGGACCTGTCTAGAAGTCTTCATTTCTGACAGCCTATGTGAAGGAAAACCTTGCATTGTGTGAAATAAAGGGTGCAAGAAGAAGCAGGTGGAGTTTAAAATGTGGAATTACTTGAATACAAAAAAATGTGCCATAAGGATTGTACTGACATCATCTTTTTGACTCTCATAGTTTAGGTTTTTGAAGTTATAAATTGCTCTTTTAAATCCATTAACTGCATGAAAAGAGCAGTACATTGACTGTAAAGCTATTATTCGATTAGTTGACTGTGAAGTTTCTATTGAATAGATTTTATAAGGAGATTTTAATTAAAAAGAAGGCTAACTATGGCTCTTTAAGTGAAGTGAACAGTCCACTATCTATCTCTAAGACGTAATGGAGTACAAGCAATGGTGTAAAGTACATTTACTCAAGTATTGTACTTAAGTAGAAAGATGGAGGTATTTGTACTTTGCCTGAGTATTTTCACATTACTTCCAGTACATTTCAGAAGCTAATATTTTACTTTTACTCCACTACATTTATTTAACAAAATGAGTTACTACTTAACATATTCAGGTTATGAGTTCATACCAAATATACATCTACTAATACATAAATATGATATATAATTATAGGATAAGATATCAAGCAGCTTATTAAGTCATTCAATTACTGTAGCTCCACCTTTACCAGCTGTGAATCATAACAAACCAGTACTTTATTGGACATTATACACAATGAGTACTTTTACTTTTGGTATTTTTCTGTATTTGTTTATGCCAATACTTTTGTACTTTTACTTGAGTAACATTTTGAATGCAGGACTTTTACTGTAAGAGAGTATTCCTACACTCTGGTACTTCTACTTTTACTCAAGAACAAGATCTGAGTACTTCTACTTTTACTCAAGTACAAGATCTGAGTACTTCTACTTTTACTCAAGTACAAGACCTGAGTACTTCTACTTTTACTCAAGTACAAGACCTGAGTACTTCTACTTTTACTAGAGTACAAGACCTGAGTACTTCTACTTTTACTCAAGTACAAGATCTGAGTACTTCTACTTTTACTCAAGTACAAGATCTGAGTACTTCTACTTTTACTAAGTACAAGATCTGAGTACTTCTACTTTTACTCAAGTACAAGATCTGAGTACTTCTACTTTTACTAGAGTACAATATCTGAGGACTTCTACTTTTACTAGAGTACAATATCTGAGTACTTATACTTATACTCAAGTACAAGATCTGAGTACTTCTACTTTTACTCAAGTACATGATCTGAGTACTTCTACTTTTACTAGAGTACAATATCTGAGTACTTCTACTTTTACTAAAGTACATGATCTGAGTACTTCTACTTTTACTCAAGTACATGATCTGAGTACTTCTACTTTTACTCAAGAACAATATCTGAGTACTTCTACTTTTACATTACATGTCACTTGTTAGACGCTTTTATCCAAAGCGACTTACATACTCAATACTGTGGACAATCCCCACAGGAGCAATTTGGGGTGAAGTGTCTCAGGGACACAACGACATGCTGACTGCAGTGGGGTTTGAACCTGGGCTCCCCTGATCCGAACACCAACGCACTAGACCACTGCGCCACACGCCTCCCCAAGAACAAGACCTGAGTACTTCTACTTTCACTCAAGTACAAGATCTGAGTACTTCTACTTTTACTGTAGTACAATATCAGAATACTTCTACTTTTACTGTAGTACAAGATGAGAGTACTTCTCCTCCTCTGTTGATAACACTAATAACGGTTACCTGTTGCTCCACCTTGTACAAAGTGCTTTGGCAATGCTGTGTTTTTGGTCTGGTAACGCCAATAAAGCTTCTTTGAATTTGAATTAGGTCAGTCCTCTACTGCTCTGAATCTACATCACAATACAGCGTGCATGTGTTGACTGTCAGTAGGTAGTCACATACACACAGAGAGTGATATCCAGTATAATATCTTCTCCTCCTCAGAGTACTTGTATCTGTGTGCAGAGAGCAGCCTGCAGCATTTATAATGAGGTGACGCTCCTCCATTCTGTTTGAGTTCATCAAATCAAAGCTTCCTGCAGGTGTGTGACGGCAGAGGAATATTGATTCCAGCCCTGGAAGCAGAGATCTGTATTTCTTATTGTTTGGTGATACCCAATTTACCTGGGAAATGTATTATCTGCCCAGAAAACTTCAGCATTGTGTTCGTATTTTCAGTTGCAAATCCCAAAAATGCATTTCAGGAATTGCTTTCTTCCACTCTGTCTTGTGTTGTGCAACTCTTTATTTACGAAGGTCTACAGGTGCAAACACACTGCAACGGCCTGAAACATTTCCATTAGTAGGAACATGGTGCAGCTTCAGAAAGGATGCAGATATAAAAACACAAATGTTCCACATGAAGAAACATTTGACAACACATGCAGCATTTAGAGAACATTCAGCAACTTGAGGAAACATGAGCAGCGTTTACTAAAAGCTGCAGAAACCAAACGCTGCAAATACAAGGAGACCAGGGGACACTAAAGAGTGACGCATACAGCTGGGAGACCAGGGGACACTAAAGAGTGAGTGACACACACAGCTGGGAGACCAGGGGACACTAAAGAGTGACGCACACAGCTGGGAGACCAGGGGACACTAAAGAGTGACGCATACAGCTGGGAGACCTGGGGACAATAAAGAGTGACGCACACAGCTGGGAGACCAGGGGACACTAAAGAGTGACGCACACAGCTTCTTCAGCGTTTGGTTTCTGCAGCTTTTAGTAAACGCTGCGCATGTCTCCTCAAGTTGCTGAATGTTCTCTAAACGCTGCATGTGTTGTTGCTGGAGATGTTTCTTCATGTGGAACATTTTTGTTTTTATATCTCCTTTCTGAAGCTGCAGCGTGTTCCTCCCTCCGCACTTTGTTGCGTAATCACCATAAATCATCCTTGTGTCTGTGAAATGTGAAGAAGGACTCTCTTGATCTTTTCCCCCGGGGCGTCCTTTTCTCTCTAGTGATGACCTCCAGAAGCGAATCCTACACATATTCTTCTTTGTGGCCGTCTTCCATAAGTCACTTTCCTTTTTCTGTTACTCTGACCTATCATTATGTTTTACATTGTGACGATATGCCCTCTAAGTATTTAAGGCTTTTCCATGTTAGACACTTGAAAATCCCAGCATGCACTCTGTGGAAATGTGTAATAAAAAGAGACTTTATGAATTACCTTTGGCATCATTGGTTATTCCCTGCTGCACTTCACAGAGCTGATGGCAGAGTTCCCGTTAGCCGGTAATTACCGGACTATGACCGGTAAAATATGCTGAAGACCGGCAAATCTAAATCTCAAAATGTCCGGTCAAAAATAATCTCCCTTTAGCCAATACCGCATCAGTTGCGCCACCTATGTGACAGACAAGAATAGTCAATTCTAATGTCTAACACTTAATGTGGAGAAAGAGATGTCCTGTATGGGTTGATTGTGCGTTGATCTGTTGGTAATGCCTCGGGGTTCCGGTGGGCATGTAAACAAATGCATAATGCTGCGCTATACTTTTTGGCCTCACCCGGTTGCATAGCGACGCTTATTGTTTAGGTGTCTTTTAATAAGCAGGTAGTCATATCATTAGCTAGAACTAGCTAGATCTGATCGATATGGACATAAAGTTTAACGCGAGTAAAGTCTAATCTGACTGGAGAGAGAGATCAGCTGCTGCTGACGAGTCGACACGCAGCTCTGCATGATCACCTGCAGCGGTGAGCGGAGCAAAACACACACTTCAGGTTAGAATACCACACGTAGCTATTTTAATGACCTCTCAAACTACCTAAACTAGTTATAGATATGTTAAGTTTTACTGTCGGGTCACTCATTACTGGATCCGCGAGCTGCATGATACTGGCGGGCTGTCAGGAGGAGGAGAGAGCGCTCCGTTTATTATTCCCGTGTTATTGTAAATTACTGTACACTTTTGAATAATGTGGTTCATCTACTATAATTAGTTTGTTTAATATCGAATCATATCAATTTGTTTTAAAGCTCAATAAATAACAAAAAAGACCTTTGACCGGCACTTTTCTAATTTGTCCGGAAGATTTAAACTTTAACGGACATTTTGACCGGCGAAAAAATATTCTAACGGGAACTCTGGCTGATGGATGTCTATTTTGTCACTTTTTTACAAGCCACATTATCGTCGTGCATTATCGAAATAGTTGCTCTCTTTTATTAAAGCAATAAGTAAAAACCGATTAATTAAAGCCATTTTTTTTACACTTATTGAGACATCCTCAATCCTCGTCAATCCATCGTCAATCCTCAATCCTCTCTGCACTCGTCCTTATTAATAGCAAAAAGAAGGAATGACACATTTTAAAGGAAGTGCTTAATGTTCTGCAGCAGGACGGACTGTGAGGATCATTAATGTGGCACTCTATGGTGTGTGTGTGTGTGTGTGTGTGTGTGTGTGTGTGTGTGTGTGTGTGTGTGTGTGTGTGTGTCTCTCTCTCTGTGTGTGTGTGTGTGTGTGTGTGTGTGTGTGTGTGTGTGTGTGTGTGTGTGTGTGTGGTGTGGGTGGGTGTGTGTGGGTGGGTGTGTGTGTGTGTGTCTCTGTGTGTATGTGTGTGTGTGTGTGTGTGTGCATTACTTTCTTCTCCACTCCATATGTCATTTCTATGTAAAGCACGGGCGCTTTATCGTGCATGAAATGTGCTCTAAATGAAGTTAAACTAACATTATTATGCATGAAACGGTTTCTATAGACATTATTATGCATGTTCTTCATCTGACTTCACAGCACGGTGTCTTCACTGCCTCTCTCTTCTCAGACTCGGAGAATAAATGGGCGTCAGAGAGATTTCTGCAGAGCGATGCAGCCGTTCATCACTGAGAGAGAGAGAGATCGATATTCCAGTAAAACACTCCGTCCCCTCGCTAGTTCAATCTGGGTCAATGTATGCCCACAGTGATTATAACTCTAGCTGTGAGAGGGAAGTTAAATAAAACATTATCTGCAGCAGAGAGAGGACTCTAACAAAAGGCTCTGGGGAGGAAGCAGTGAGACATGGATGCTTAGCATTAGAAGAATAGCATTAGTATAGTGATTAAAATCCAACAAGCAAAGGAGTGTCAGAAGGAGTGTTTAGAAGTACGAGAATAAGGGAAAGAATCCAACTTTTTTGCAGAGTTGCTCCCAGATTTGAAAAAAGTGTTGTGGTGTCTGCATTAATATTCAGAGTCACATTCATTGTCACCATTTCAGAAAAGTAACACGTGCAGCCGACTCAAATTAAAAGCAAGGTTGCTATTTCCATGTGATTTATTTTAAAAACACTCCTTTCGCTAGGTGATTATTCTTCTTCAAAGACCCTAAAATCACCATGTTCCAGGGATTTGAGCCTTTGCAGACCATTTACATGCACTGAACCCTTGATAACACACTACAGGAGAGGGAGAAAGCCCTTTAACGAGTGCAAACTGACATTCATAATAAAAAGCAAGAAAAATAAGGATTCTTTTATTGTTGTATACATTAAAGGGGACCTATCATGCAAAATTCATTTTGTGATGTCTCTTCTACATCACCATGTGTCCCCGGTGTGTCCCCGGTGTGTCCCCGGTGTGTCAGGAGACTCACGCAGCGCCAGGAAACAAAACCCTCTCTCTTTTCCTCCGTACCCACATCTCTAAAAACGGGGGAACAACGGAGCTGATCCAGATTTGCTGCGTCATGACCACATTACTAAAATGTGGGCGGGCTTTACACCCACGGGCCAATCAGAAACGCATCTGAATCAGGGTTCCTCTTCTGGGATCATGAATCTCCACAGCAAATTACACAGAAGCACTTTTTTATTTCATAGTGTTTTCTGAAAGTTCCAGTAAAGAGGAAAAGTTTGAGCTGTTAAATATTCTATCTAGAGGACAAACGAAGGTCACCAGAACCTCAGTAGCTCTTCCTCTGGGGAGCATGAACGTTCATTTCACATTTCATGGAAATCTTTTCAGTTTGTGGACAGAACTGAGGAGCAAAGTTTGAGAGTGGAGCCAAAACCGACAAAAAAGGGAGCTGAGAAATCTCTTAATTTCAATAAAAGTGAAGAAAGGAATTCTGATTCTGCAGAAAAGGAACTCTAGAGGTGCTGAGAACAAGACCAGAAGCTGAGTAATATCCGTGTTTTAAAGTACAAGTACTCAGATCATGTACTTGAGTAAAAGTAGAAGTACTCAGATCTTGTACTTGAGTAAAAGTAGAAGTACTCAGATCTGCTACTTGAGTAAAAGTAGAAGTACTCAGATCTTGTACTTGAGTAAAGTAGAAGTACTCAGATCTTGTACTTGAGTAAAAGTAGAAGTACTCAGGTCTTGTACTTGAGTAAAAGTAGAAGTACTCAGATCTTGTAATTTTACAGTTTTACTGCAGCACGGTGATTGGCTGCTGGAGATTGAGGTAGAATGTGATTGGTTAAAAGAGGTCACCATGATGAGCTGAGGAGTGAATGAAGGTAGAGTTTCATCTCTTCTAAACTCTGATCGTCCTCGGTTGTTCTTCGATGATGACTCATGTCTAATTGAGTGACTTAATGAAAAAGAGCCTGAAGCGAGTCGGGGCGACGCTCTGCAGACATGAAGAAGCTCAAGGATAAAAACATTTGTTCTCTTTATTCCCAGTTTAATAATAAAAAGACAGGATTAATGTGTGTCTGAAACCTGAATCTACTGCTCAGTAAAGACAGGGTGAAATACTGAGCGTTTATTATGGATAATGAAGTCAATGAAAACACAAAACTGCAGTATTTAGATCTTCTTCCATTACCTTCCATGTTTAATTTGCATTAAACGCACCGATCCATATCCGTATTGAATTCCTCTGTTCTGAATATTCTCATTATTCCTGCAGAAATCCACATTGCGGAGTAAATATGCTTCATAGCGGGGAGAGACTTAAAGGAGAACATGAGCGTGGACTTTTATATCATTGAGAGGTAATGAGTTCTCCGACAGGTGAAGCTAACGATTAGCTCCTTTTCTTTTGAACACTTCTCTGGGAATGTTCACATCACAGCAGCCGGTAAACATTGAAAACAATAAAATACATTTGAGTTAAAAGTAATTACAGTTTAAATTAAAGTAAGATCCACCTGAAAACGATACTCACGAGTGAATGGAAGGAATACCCTGAGTGAATAATGATGGATTAAAGGTCATTCTGTGCAGCTCTTCTTCCTCTAACCTCTCAGGTTTGATCTCCAGAGACGCTCAGACTCAACGTCTCCAGGGGTTTGGATTGTTGGAAAGGATGCAGAGCGGATATGAATGACTCTCTGTAGGCTCACATTAAAACCATCCTGCAGATCCTTTCCCCCGTTAGTGACATGAAGCTCTGCACATTATGACCCTGCAGGAACCCTCTGGGAATCCTCCTCCTCTTCCTCCTCCTCTTCTTCTCCAGATGAAATAGATGAAGGATTCTTCTGAAGCCACCTGAAAGAAAGTCCGTTTTTAAATCAGGGTTTTGAACTTGGTCACTCTGACATTGGCAGCTTTTACTTTCTGTTTCTAAAGGGCTGATTCTGGGTATAAAGCTTTAAAGAGGAGGGGTCTGAGCTCATGCGGGACCCGGCAGCTACTGTCTAAACTAAATACTGCCGTGATGAAACGCCATATCATGGATTATCAAGGATTCTCTCTGAAACAGTATGGAGCTCAAAGGCTTTCTCTCTTGCCGGTTATACCACAAGGTGAGTTCCTTTTTATTTCCTGCTTCTTCACACACATGCTCTCCAGTACAGGTTAGCTCTGAGTGTTGCTAATGCTAATGTAAACACCGACCATATTACGTCCAAAACAGTCGGGCATTGTTTCTGATAGCAACTTTCTGATAGTGCCGTGGGTCCACATTTCAGATATTACGTCATATCGGACGCAAATCTGGATCAGCTCCGTTGTTCCCCCGTTTTTAGAGATTTGGGTACGGAGGAAAAGAGAGAGGGTTTTATTTTCTGACGCTGCGTGAGTTCCCTGACACACCGGGGACACATGTTTATGTAGAAAAGACATCAACAAGTACATTTTGCATGATACGTCCCCTTGAAGTAAACAAAGCGTTAGCAGAAAAATCAAAGATCAAACCAAACATTTGTATCACTGATTTACAAATTGCTAGTTCACTATATAATAATATACGTATACCTGGTGGTGAAACATGTTTTCAGATTCTCTCCTTTAGTAAAAGTACTAACATCTAACTGGAAGAAATACTGGAAAAAGTCCTGCATTCAAAATATATTAAATGTAAAAGTAACCAATGCATTCGGAAATAAATAAACATGTTTTTCCTAATTTTGTTGTGCAGTGACGTAGCGCCGCTCTCATCTATTGGCTAATTGATTAATCATCTAATATATAATAACCACAATGCATAATCCATAATCATCATCATAGTCATGATAATGCACATCCATATTTGTGTCTTGTCTTCTTGTCTTTTATGTTCTCAGGAAAGTCTTTGTAAGCAGCGCTCTGCTGATAGTGTACTTTCTGCTCTTTTAGTCTTTGCATCCATCTTCTTCTTCTTCTTCCTCCTCTTGTTTTGAGGATACTCTCAGTGGGATCCATCTTCTGTTCCTGCTGTCAGAGAGACGAATGGCTTCTCCTCGGGGGGGGAAGCAGGAGGTAAATGTAGACGTTAACCTCCGCCTACTTTCAGACAGAGAGTCCACTTTCAAACAAAGCTCTGCTGCTTCGGGAGAACCAAACAACTCCTCTTTAATGAGCAGTTTGACTCGGTGTAGGTGGGACATGAAGAGAGAGACTAAAGCAGCGGGGGGACGTTGGAGAGACATTCCCCTCCATCTTCAAATGTAGTTTAATAGAACTTTAGTTTGTACTCGAGGAACTCCAAAAACTAAAGACATTAAACGTATCCGGGGTTTTACAGACACACGTGCAAATATCAAAACACTATACTGGCCTTCTTACTCAGATCTGGTACTTTAGTAAAAGTAGAAGTACTTAGATCTGGGAGGCGTGTGGTGCAGTGGGTTGTGCGTTGGTGTTCGGATCAGGGGGTCACAGGTTCAAACCCCACTGCAGTCAGCATGTCGTTGTGTCCCTGAGACACTTCACCCCAAATTGCTCCTGTGGGGATTGTCTACAGTATTGAGTATGTAAGTCGCTTTGGATAAAAGCGTCTAACAAGTGACATGTAATGTAATGTACTCAGTATCTTAATGTACACACACATTCAGTATCTTAATGTACACACACATTCAGTATCTTTAGGTACACACACATTGAGTATCTTTAGGAACACACACACACACACTCAGTATCTGTACTGATTTTCATGAACACACACACTCAGTATCTGTACTGATTTTCATGAACACACACACTCTTGTGTCTCAGTATTTTCTCACTTCATTAGAGATCGCTCACTAATTGCAGCGGCTTAATGTTCTGCAGCAGGACGGACTGTGAGGATCATTAATGTGGCACTCTATGGTGTGTGTGTGTGTGTGTGTGTGTGTGTGTGTGTGCGCTCCTCTCTCTATCCAATACAAGTGCTATTAAGTTATGAAAACTGGATTGGGCAAAGTCCCTCAGAGCCCTTGTGAATGCTCCCTGGCCTCCTGTGTGTGTGTGTGTGTGTGTGTGTGTGTGTATAATTGAATTATTAGTGTTTATGAACTCCACCAAATTTTTCCTTGAGCAATCTTTGGCAATTTGAATAAATCCCATTATGAGATAACTGAGGAGGATCGTCGGTAAGCAGCAACTGTAGTGACCAGTAATATACACACACACACACACACACACACACACACACTGAAAACACCTCTACTGCGGATTTCTAATCTGTAATAATGGTAAAAGAAAGCAATAGGTTTCTCAGCCTGCTGGATAGACAGAAAATCCAGTGCCTACATTTACCAGAATGCATTGCAACACAACATTGTGACTGAATATTTATATAAACATGACACATTAAAGAAAAATATGCAATAAAGAGTTAAAATAAAAGATATCACAAACATTTATATACACAAGTAAACGTCTGAGTACTTCTTGCACTGCACTCATTTGGACAAATAGTTAATTGTGATTATTTTGACTTATATTGCAACACCTCATAAGGAGTGAGACAGAAAGCAAGTCAACAAGTCAACAAGTATTTACTCAGTGTGTTTGTTTCCCACTGACAACAGAGGAGTTTAGCCAGAGGCCACAAACACAAGCTGAGCTGCAAATAAAAAACAGACGGTTTCCTCCGAGGGAAAGTCTAAAAGTAGAGGAGAACACAGAGGAGGAGAGAAGGGCCGAGGATATTCTGCATTTATCATTTTAAAACTTCAGTATTTAGATCCTGTACTTCAGTGAGAAGAACATTACACGTGAACATCCTGCATTCACAACTCAAGTCCAATCAGGAGAGACTTCCAGTGGTTTGGTGCGATGAACATATTTAGTGCCATGTACAAGAAGAAGGCAAGAACACACACATTCAGTATCTTTAGGTACACACACAATCAGTATCTTAATGTACACACACATTCAGTATCTATAGGAACACACACTCAGTATCTTTAGCTACACACACATTCAGTATCTTAATGTACACACACATTGAGTATCTACAAAAGTTGCCATTACACACACATTGAGTATCTTAATGTACACACACATTGAGTATCTTTAGCTACACACACATTGAGTATCTATAGGAACACACACACTCAGTATCTTTAGCTACACACACATTGAGTATCTATAGGAACACACAGTCAGTATCTTTAGCTACACACACATTTAGTATCTTAATGTACACACACATTGAGTATCTTTAGCTACACACACATTGAGTATCTTTAGCTACACACACATTGAGTATCTTTAGCTACACACACATTGAGTATCTTAATATACACACACATTGAGTATCTTAGCTACACACACATTCAGTATCTTAATGTACACACACATTTAGTATCTTAATGTACACACACATTCAGTATCTTAATGTACACACACATTCAGTATCTTAATGTACACACACATTCAGTATCTTAATGTACACACACATTCAGTATCTTTAGGTACACACACATTGAGTATCTTTAGCTACACACACATTGAGTATCTTTAGCTACACACACATTGAGTATCTTTAGCTACACACACATTCAGTATCTTTAGGAACACACACACACACACTCAGTATCTGTACTGATTTTCAGGAGCACACACACTCAGTATCTGAACTGATTTTCATGAACACACACACTCTTGTGCCTCACAGTATTTTCTCACTTCATTAGAGATCGCTCACTAATTGCAGCGGCTTAATGTTCTGCAGCAGGACGGACTGTGAGGATCATTAATGTGGCACTCTATGGTGTGTGTGTGTGTGTGTGTGTGTGTGTGTGTGTGTGTGTGTGTGTGTGTGCTAATTGTTTGCCTGCTGTGGGCGGCCTGCAGCATTTAGTCCCCCACAATGCTTTGCAGTCTGACAGACACTAAACAGAGAAAAGTTCAGGTTAGCATCTCCTTACAGTTTCTGGTGAATCTTTGTAAAGAGTTTATCATATTTTTATATTTAAAGAGGAGCATTTAGACGGTTAAAGTACTTTGTCTGAATTTATTCGCTTGAATTGAATTCACATTTTTTCAATTATATTAATTTTATTTTTTTATTATTATTTAACATTCTTATTTATATTATTTTTATTTTATCTTATTAATTCCCATTGTAATTGTAGTATCTTTATGACAATACTTTTATTATATTTTATTTTGGCCCAAAATTAATCTTACTTTAACTTGTTATGTTTTTTCTATATATAAAAAAAATGTTGGGACTTTTTTATTTGTATTTAAGCTTCTTATGATAGTATGAATATTTGTATTATATTATATTTTATCTTATTATTGAACATTTTATTTTAATTATATATGTTATAATTATTTATAAATATATTTATTTTATTTGTATAATTTATTTTGTAATTTCTTACGTTTAAAAAGAATATACTGTATATTAAAAAAACACAGAACAGAGGAGGAAATCCTGCAAGGTTCCCATAAGCAGCAACATATATCTGCTATCTAACATTTCCACACTGACTCTATCGTTAAAAACTAGAAGCCTCTGGTTGTGTTTTCCTCGGTCACAGATTTCAAAGCTTCAGAGACCAAACAGAAGCGTCTATTTCATTATTCGTCTCGCTGACTTTCACATAATTGCCTGTCGTCGTTGTAAGCAGAATGTAGAAATGGCTCCGATTCATAACTTTGAAATATAAAAAGAAGCATGAAAAGAGACTCTGATTCCTCCACGAGTCATTTTACTTCAAATCAAAGTGCTGACTTTTTCCACTTCAACACGTAGAAACTCAACGCTTCACTTTAATACACGTCTGAACCCTAAATATGAACAATCATTAGGTTAAAGGGGCCATATCCTGCTGATGTTCAGGTGTATATCAGTATGTAGTGTCTCTACTTTAAAGAGTCCTCTCCTGCTGATGTTCAGGTGTATATCAGTATGTAGTGTCTCTACTTTAAAGAGTCCTCTCCTGCTGATGTTCAGGTGTATATCAGTATGTAGTGTCTCTACTTTAAAGAGTGCTCTCCTGCTGATGTTCAGGTGTATATCAGTATGTAGTGTCTCTACTTTAAAGAGTGCTCTCCTGCTGATGTTCAGGTGTATATCAGTATGTATTGTCTCTACTTTAAAGAGTCCTCTCCTGCTGATGTTCAGGTGTGTATCAGTATGTAGTGTCTCTACTTTAAAGAGTCCTCTCCTGCTGATGTTCAGGTGTATATCAGTATGTAGTGTCTCTACTTTAAAGAGTGCTCTCCTGCTGATGTTCAGGTGTATATCAGTATGTATGTCTCTACTTTAAAGAGTCCTCTCCTGCTGATGTTCAGGTGTATATCAGTATGTAGTGTCTCTACTTTAAAGAGTCCTCTCCTGCTGATGTTCAGGTGTATATCAGTATGTAGTGTCTCTACTTTAAAGAGTCCTCTCCTGCTGATGTTCAGGTGCATATCAGTATGTAGTGTCTCTACTTTAAAGAGTCCTCTCCTGCTGATGTTCAGGTGTATATCAGTATGTAGTGTCTCTACTTTAAAGAGTCCTCTCCTGCTGATGTTCAGGTGTATATCAGTATGTAGTGTTTCTACTTTAAAGAGTCCTCTCCTGCTGATGTTCAGGTGTATATCAGCATGTAGTGTCTCTACTTTAAAGAGTCCTCTCCTGCTGATGTTCAGTGTATATCAGTATGTAGTGTCTCTACTTTAAAGAGTCCTCCCCTGCTGATGTTCAGGTGTATATCAGTATGTAGTGTCTCTACTTTAAAGAGTCCTCTCCTGCTGATGTTCAGGTGTATATCAGTATGTGTCTTTACTTTAAAGAGTCCTCTCCTGCTGATGTTCAGGTACAGCATGTAGTGTCTCTACTTTAAAGAGTCCTCTCCTGCTGATGTTCAGGTGTATATCAGTATGTAGTGTTTCTACTTTAAAGAGTCCTCGCCTGCTGATGTTCAGGTGTATATCAGTATGTAGTGTCTTTACTTTAAAGAGTCCTCTCCTGCTGATGTTCAGGTGTATATCAGCATGTAGTGTCTCTACTTTAAAGAGTCCTCTCCTGCTGATGTTCAGGTGTATATCAGTATGTAGTGTCTCTACTTTAAAGAGTCCTCTCCTGCTGATGTTCAGGTGTATATCAGTATGTAGTGTCTCTACTTTAAAGAGTCCTCTCCTGCTGATGTTCAGGTGTATATCAGTATGTAGTGTCTTTACTTTAAAGAGTCCTCTCCTGCTGATGTTCAGGTGTATATCAGTATGTAGTGTCTCTACTTTAAAGAGTCCTCTCCTGCTGATGTTCAGGTGTATATCAGTATGTAGTATCTCTAGCCCAGTCTGCTCTGATTGGTTAGCTGGCTGGCTCTGTTGTGATTGGCTTAGAGATGTCCCGCCCCCTTAGCCTCTCACGTACAATACAGAAAATAGTTATTCCACACACTGAAGACTCCATTAAAGAAGGTAATACAACAGATAAACTTCATAATTAATCCTCGGCGGAAATTACGTTTCATAAACCGTTCTTTAATCCGCTCGCTTTGCAGAGGCAATATATCTAGTTTTTGCAAAATCAACCTTTTTCTAGTGAACACAATTCAGACAGGAGGAGAAAAGGAGCTCAGATGTTTAGTGAAGTCTTCTTGCTAAAAAACTCCTCACTGTTTCTTTCTCTGAAGATTTCATTGTGTTTTAACGGCTGTCATTTAAAGATCAAGCCCTTATTATCTCGTTACCTTTCGGATAAGAAGTCGTGTCCTTGTCGTTATGACTTCATTAGAGAGGTTGTTATTTCTTTAGGTGGAAATGATGACCTCACGATGGACCGTGAGTGACGGACAAAAGCCTGCAAAGAGAGGTTTAAAGGGTCAAAGTCAAGAGGCTTTATATAATATATGCATAATATAATAAAGGATACTGATTAAAATATATTATAAAATATAAACATAGGATACGAACTACAAATAAAAAAATTAATTCACAATTGTATATTCAAAAAATACTATAGTAACAAAAAATAAATGAAAAAATATAATATAAAATATATAAACATGAATACAAAAAATACACAAAAATAAAATATAAAGATATAAAATAATACAAATTTAGGATATTACCAAAAAAATATTAAAACAATTCTAACATAAAAATGGAGACAGGACTCAGAGAGACGAGGAGAGCTGGAGCTCTGATGGAGTCAGGACTCAGAGAGACACGAGGAGAGCTGGAGCTCTGATAGAGACAGGACTCAGAGAGACACGAGGAGAGCTGGAGCTTTGATGGAGTCAGGACTCAGAGAGACACGAGGAGAGCTGGAGCTTTGATGGAGTCAGGACTCAGAGAGACACGAGGAGAGCTGGAGCTTTGATGGAGTCAGGACTCAGAGAGACACGAGGAGAGCTGGAGCTTTGATGGAGTCAGGACTCAGAGAGACACGAGGAGAGCTGGAGCTTGATGGAGTCAGGACTCAGAGAGACACGAGGAGAGCTGGAGCTTTGATGGAGTCAGGACTCAGAGAGACACGAGGAGAGCTGGAGCTTTGATGGAGTCAGGACTCAGAGAGACACGAGGAGAGCTGGAGCTTTGATGGAGTCAGGACTCAGAGAGACACGAGGAGAGCTGGAGCTTTGATGGAGTCAGGACTCAGAGAGACACGAGGAGAGCTGGAGCTTTGATGGAGTCAGGACTCAGAGAGACACGAGGAGAGCTGGAGCTTTGATGGAGTCAGGACTCAGAGAGACACGAGGAGAGCTGGAGCTTTGATGGAGTCAGGACTCAGAGAGACACGAGGAGAGCTGGAGCTTTGATGGAGTCAGGACTCAGAGAGACACGAGGAGAGCTGGAGCTTTGATGGAGTCAGGACTCAGAGAGACACGAGGAGAGCTGGAGCTTTGATGGAGTCAGGACTCAGAGAGACACGAGGAGAGCTGGAGCTTTGATGGAGTCAGGACTCAGAGAGACACGAGGAGAGCTGGAGCTTTGATGGAGTCAGGACTCAGAGAGACACGAGGAGAGCTGGAGCTTTGATGGAGTCAGGACTCAGAGAGACACGAGGAGAGCTGGAGCTTTGATGGAGTCAGGACTCAGAGAGACACGAGGAGAGCTGGAGCTTTGATGGAGTCAGGACTCAGAGAGACACGAGGAGAGCTGGAGCTTGATGGAGTCAGGACTCAGAGAGACACGAGGAGAGCTGGAGCTTTGATGGAGTCAGGACTCAGAGAGCACGAGGAGAGCTGGAGCTTTGATGGAGTCAGGACTCAGAGAGAGACGAGGAGAGCTGGAGCATTGATGGAAAACACTGACGGTTTATTTGGAGCTTCGGCCGGAGAGTTCACAAGACATGTCACGGGCCACAATCTGACCACACGGTTGAGATGCCACCATCCATTCTGAAGACCCCTCCTGCAGCTCCAGGTTTTAACTAGTTCAGAGTGTAATAATCAACATTCTTCAATAGATAGACTAAACAGCTGAGGACACTGAATCACATTTGTTGTCTTATGGCTCGGGGTCATCTACACCCCGAGAAGGATGTGTTCCAGGTGTCCCACAACAATGACTATCTCTGACCGAGAGTAGCCCGGTCACAAACTGGCAACAACAACAACTTACTAGGGCAGCCCCTCCTTATGGGAGATAGCAGCTGCTCATATCCGACTACAATACAGTTATATATGTTTATACTTGACACATTATACATTTAATCAACATGAGCACTTTATTGCAGTTTCCTGTGATCAGCTGACATCTGTGCAGCACTCTGTAAACATCAAGAGTTCAGCGGAGGATGAGTCAGAGAGAAGCAGACAGAAGGAGAAATATCACGCCGATGAATCTGAGAAACACCAGATCACCCTTTCTTTTTCTCTGAGATCATTTCACCAACAGCAAGGAATACAAAACTAAACGTGATAAAGCTCCGGATCTAAGAACTAAAATATACGTTTGATATCATTTCTATTTGAAACAAGATACAGGAGGTAGGAATAAAAGAGCAAGAAACAGTACTATTGTGAAAACTATTCAAAAAGAAGACAATATTTACACAAAATATAAAGTAGAAGTCCTTACCCATCTCGGCCGATACAAGCGGCCGAGATGGGTTTTCTCCGCAGGGTGGCTGGCGTCTCCCTTAGGGATAAGGTGAGAAGTTCAGTCATCCGGAAGGGACTCGGAGTTGAACCGCTCCTCCTTCGCGTCGAAAGGAGCCAGTTGAGGTTGTTCGGGCACCTAGTAAGGATGCCACCTGGGCGCCTCCCTAGGGAGGTGTTCCAGGCACGTCCAGCTGGGAGGAGACCGAGGGGTAGACCTAGGACCAGGTGGAGGGATTATATCTCTTCGCTGGCCTGGGAGCGCCTTGGGATCCCCCAGTCAGAGCTGGTTGATGTGGCCAGGGAAAGGAACGTTTGGGGCTCTCTGCTGGAACTGCTACCCCCGCCACCCGACCACGGATAAGCGGGAGAAGATGGATGGATGGATGGATGGATGGATGGATGGATGGATGGATGGATGGATGGATGGATGGATGGATGGATGGGTGGATGGATGGATGGATGGATGGATGGATGGATGGATGGATGGATGGATGGATGGATGGGTGGGTGGATGGATGGATGGATGGATGGATGGATGGATGGATGGATGGATGGATGGATGGATGGGTGGATGCTCGACTTATCTCCTCATGTAGAGACGTCTGTAATTTACTGGCCTTACAATTTATATCCAAACATTTTCTCCATACTTTATGGAGGTGGAGGTGAACAGTATTCGTCTTGGGAAAACAAAGTGTGGAATAAAATGTGCTTTTGATTCCCAGCATGTGAAGGAGGAATTAGAAATGTTTTCTCCTCTTGTAGAGACGTCTGAGATTAACTGGCCTTTTGTTTGTGTCTGTGCTTCTTCTGTAGGAACAATATCTGGAGGTGGAGGTCCAGGTACGTCGTCTCCTTTAGACTTTATGGAGATGGAGGTCAACGGGAAGCAAAACGCTGATAAAACGTCCTCTAGAGACGTCTGTAATTGACCGTCCTTTTGTTTTTGTCCATGTCTCTTCTCCGTGAAGACCTTATGGAGGTGGAGGTGTTCTTACCTTCAGAGTGCTGTGGGAAAGCACTATAACACATTAAAATGACCTTAAAACTGAGTCACTTGTGCAGAGAGAAGCTGCAGAGCCTCAATCAGGGACGTTAGGAACAAACAGGAAGAACGCCCGGGTCAAAGGTCAGGAAATCTGCAGAGGAGGAACATAAAACATATATTTAATGTGCATTAACTCAAGATCTGCACTTAAATCAACATCTGAGCTTTCATTTTCCTGCCATTTTCTACTTATATGCCACTAAATACTCCGTTCTTCATCCGTCTGCTAGAGTTACTAACAATTACACAGAAAGCATTTATTACAGTTGATGCATTGTTTTTAATGAAATCACCACAGTGTAAGTATTTAGAAAGATTGAATCCACAGGTTATAATAATGCACTATAAGATATACAAGCTATAAGCTCTTAAATCAAAACTCACATTTTCAGAACTGCTTTTAATCTGTATTTATTGTTGTTTTTTTATACATTTAAAGTGTGTTGTTTTAAGGACGTTTGTATAAGTTTTAGCATCTTTAAAACGCTCCATAAATAAAATGCATTTGAATGGAAATGAACTGATCATTTCTGAGAGTATTTCTTACCATATGTGTTCTTTTCTAGCAGTAAATAATACAAAAACACGTCTTTATTGGAGTTTAATCTTACAGGAAAAGTTATAAACTTAATTTAATAGAATTTAATAAATTATTTCTGAAGCAAAAAGGACATTTTTTTAACCCTATTTATATTTGTTCCTAGTTTAAAAGATAATAAAGACTGTAGTGGTGGTTTGTTTTACAGTAAATGCAGCATCTCTCCTTTTGTAAAACATTACATTGAATTAATGTCATTTAAGGGTTCAAGACCAAGACTTTAAGGGGTCGAGACCAAGACTTTAAGGGGTCGAGACCAAGACTTTAAGGGGTCGAGACCAAGACTTTAAGGGGTCGAGACCAAGACTTTAAGAGGTCGAGACCAAGACTTTAAGGGGTCGAGACCTTAAGGGGTCGAGACCAAGACTTTAAGGGGTCGAGACCAAGACTTTAAGAGGTCGAGACCAAGACTTTAAGGGGTCGAGACCTTAAGGGGTCGAGACCAAGACTTTAAGGGGTCAAGACCAAGACTTTAAGGGGTCGAGACCAAGACTTTAAGGGGTCGAGACCAAGACTTTAAGGGGTCGAGACCAAGACTTTAAGGGGTCGAGACCTTAAGGGGTCGAGACCAAGACTTTAAGGGGTCAAGACCAAGACTTTAAGGGGTCGAGACCAAGACTTTAAGGGGTCGAGACCAAGACTTTAAGGGGTCGAGACCTTAAGGGGTCGAGACCAAGACTTTAAGGGGTCAAGACCAAGACTTTAAGGGGTCGAGACCAAGACTTTAAGGGTCGAGACTTAAGGGTCGAGACCAAGACTTTAAGGGTCAAGACCAAGACTTTAAGGGGTCAAGACCAAGACTTTAAGGGGTCGAGACCAAGACTTTAAGGGGTCGAGACCTTAAGGGGTCGAGACCAAGACTTTAAGGGGTCGAGACCAAGACTTTAAGGGGTCGAGACCTTAAGGGGTCGAGACCAAGACTTTAAGGGGTCAAGACCAAGACTTTAAGGGGTCGAGACCAAGACTTTAAGGGGTCGAGACCTTAAGGGGTCGAGACCAAGACTTTAAGGGGTCAAGACCAAGACTTTAAGGGGTCAAGACCAAGACTTTAAGGGGTCGAGACCAAGACTTTAAGGGGTCGAGACCTTAAGGGGTCGAGACCAAGACTTTAAGGGGTCAAGACCAAGACTTTAAGGGGTCAACACCAAGACTTTAAGAGGTCGAGACCAAGACTTTAAGGAGTCAACACCAAGACTTTAAGGGGTCGAGACCAAGACTTTAAGGGGTCGAGACCAAGACTTTAAGGGGTCGAGACCTTAAGGGGTCGAGACCAAGACCTTAAGGGGTCAAGACCAAGACTTTAAGGGGTCGAGAACAAGACTTTAAGGGGTCGAGACCTTAAGGGGTCGAGACCAAGACTTTAAGGGGTCTAGAACAAGACTTTAAGGGGTCGAGACCTTAAGGGGTCGAGACCAAGACTTTAAGGGGTCAAGACCAAGACTTTAAGGGGTCGAGACCAAGACTTTAAGGGGTCGAGACCTTAAGGGGTCGAGACCAAGACTTTAAGGGGTCAAGACCAAGACTTTAAGGGGTCGAGACCAAGACTTTAAGGAGTCAAGACCAAGACTTTAAGGGGTTGAGACCTTAAGGGGTCGAGACCAAGACTTTAAGGGGTCGAGACCAAGACTTTAAGGAGTCAACACCAAGACTTTAAGGGGTCGAGACCAAGACTTTAAGGGGTCGAGACCAAGACTTTAAGGAGTCAACACCAAGACTTTAAGGGGTCGAGACCAAGACTTTAAGGGGTCGAGACCAAGACTTTAAGGGGTAGAGACCTTAAGAGGTCGAGACCAAGACTTTAAGGGGTCGAGACCAAGACTTTAAGAGGTCAAGACCAAGACTTTAAGGGGTCGAGACCAAGACTTTAAGGGGTCGAGACCAAGACTTTAAGGGGTCGAGACCTTAAGGGTCGAGACCAAGACTTTAAGGGTCGAGACCAAGACTTTAAGGGGTCGAGACCTTAAGGGGTCGAGACCAAGACTTTAAGGGTCAAGACCAAGACTTTAAGAGGTCAAGACCAAGACTTAAGGGGTCGAGACCAAGACTTTAAGGGGTCGAGACCAAGACTTTAAGGGGTCGAGACCTTAAGGGGTCGAGACCAAGACTTTAAGGGGTCAAGACCAAGACTTTAAGAGGTCAAGACCAAGACTTTAAGGGTCGAGACCAAAGACTTTAAGGGGTCGAGACCAAGACTTTAAGGGGTCGAGACCTAAGGGGTCGAGACCAAGACTTTAAGGGGTCGAGACCAAGACTTTAATAGTCGAGACCAAGACTTTAAGGGGTCGAGACCAAGACTTTAAGAGGTCGAGACCAAGACATTAAGAGGTCGAGACCAAGACTTTAAGGGGTCAAGACCAAGACTTTAAGGGGTCGAGACCAAGATTTTAAGGGGTCAAGACCAAGACTTTAAGAGGTCGAGACCAACACTTTAAGGGTCAAGACCAAGACTTTAAGGGGTCAACACTTTAAGGGTCGAGACCAAGACTTAAGGGGTCAAGACCAAGACTTTAAGGGGTCGAGACCAAGACTTTAAGGGGTCAAGACCAAGACTTTAAGGGGTAGAGACCAAGACTTTAAGGTCGAGTTTAACGATCATGTGTTATGGTTTAATCCTGCAGTGGTGCAGCATCTCTCCATTTCGACAGAACAAAGTTTATTTAATTCAGTTATTCCTGAAGCAAAGGGAACATTTTGTCCCCGATTCATCTCTTTCTCCTGGATATAATACAACTAAATAGTCCTCCACACATGAACAGCTGTTGATCCTGAAAACAAAGCAGACACCACGTCCTGAATATAAAATGTAATAAATGTCGTGTTGCTGTCTTTGTCCTGCGGCAGCTGTCACAAACTCTCCTGTTTTCTGTCAGGAACGTCTCGTCCTCTGGCTCTCATTTGGTTTCTCCTTTATGAAAAACTAACGCTTCAGAGAATCACTTTGCTTTGACGCTCTGGTGATATTTGTGTTTCGGGGACAGAAGAAGAAACTAGATTGGTTTTTACTCACATTGAATTTATTCTCTTGCTTTTCGATGACAGCAGTCCTGTGTGTTCAAAGTTATTTTATTCAACAATCCTCCTCTCGTTTAAACCTTTGAAATGTCCCCTTCTACGATCTTGCACATCATCGTAGAGCGGCAGGAAGCTGCTGGTTCCCTCGATAAAAAAGCAACGGGATTTCTTCACAGGATTTAGGAATATTGTAAAAAATAATGTCTGTGGAAAACGAACCTGTTTGATAAATGCACGTTTTGTTCAGGATAATCTCCACATGTCTTCCCTACTTTTATAATGTTCGAATCATAAATCTAATGTCCAGAAGCTAAATGCTAACGTGATGCTTGAAGGAACTACAGCGAGTCCAGCAGCACGACTGCAACGTCACGCCACTTCAGATCCATATTCAAACTACAGATTCTAAATGGTACGAGTTGAAGCGTTTTGTTTGAACTTTGCAGGAGGCAGGTACTTGCTTTCAAGCAGAACAGGGCAAACCACTTAGAGGAGTGTTCACGTGTTCGGCGTAATGACGTACAACGCTCCACAACTTCTGTAGTCCTATTCAGCCACTTGGTAACAACCATCGTTTTTCAGACACGTCAACTCTTCAGAAATCACCAGTGGGGTCACTGCTGATGGATTTAATGTCCTAGAACAAAACGTGATCCGTCTCTTCAATGCGTCTCAACCAAAGACCTTATTTCAGCTAGTTTCCAGAACCCTATGGAGAGATCCCATTGGCTCTGAGACGAGGGAACAGGAAGTGGTGAAATGCTGACTCACTTCCTGTTTAGGACTCATTCCTGCACCACTCTATTGGAGTTTAATCTGACAGGAAATTGGTGCAGCATTTTTCTATTTTTACAGAACATTTTTTGTGTTATAAACTTAATTTAATACAATTTAATTGATTATTCCTGAAGCGAAAATGACATTTCTTTTTACCCTATTCATCTTTTTCCTGGTTTAAATGATAATAAAGAACCTGGACTGACAGCATCTCTCCATTTGTACAACATAACGTTGAATTAAAGTCATTGAATGGAGTTAAACCAATCATCCCGAAGCAAAAAGCATATATCCTTTTAGTATTTTACTTGGATTAAATAGTAATAAAGCCATCTGTATTGAAGGTTAATCTTACAGTAGTGGTGCACGTCTTCTTCGATGCAGACTCCTGTGTCAAAAGAGATTTCAAACCAAATTTATACTAAGCACGAACGCATCAAATCATTTAAAATCATTTAGATCTTAAATCAAATATAATATTTTCAGAACTGCTTTTAATCTGTATTTATTGTTGTGTTTATACATTTAAAGTGTGTTGTTTTACGGATGTTTGTATACATTTTAGCATAAGGGTCTTTGAGTACCCTAAAAAGCGCTCTATAAATAAAATGCATTATTGTAATAAATGTTATATATTAAACCGAAATGTTGCTGCCGTCTTGAAATGAAGTGTTTCTTCTTCTACCATTTCAATACTTCTTCTTCTTCTTCTTCTTCTTCTTCTTTTATTGTACAGGCTACAGACAGAAAACATGGAGATAACAAGAACAAAATAGGAGACATTCCTATCTCAGACAAAAACAGGAAAAATAAAGATACGGTCAGTAGGTCGCTTCAACATTTCATAAACAAAAAATCGATGAGAACCAAAATCCACCAAAAGCACCTAACATGGCACGCAGAGTTATAGGTCTTGTTCCTTTTTATCCCAACTCTTCGCTGGAGCTGATTGTTTCCCACTTCATGGTGTGTTGAGCCACCCTTTGATTCTTTGAGGCAATCATCCTTTCCAAAAGAAATGGTGTTTTTAATCTACTTTTCACTCACCTTAAATTCAGATTACTCCTTGATTGAGTTTTAAAAATAAGTATTTTAGGCAGAAGAATAATTGTATTCATGAACGGTCCTCATCCAAAAGCCCAAAGGGAGTAAATGCAAAATCAATATAAAGTGTCTGAAGCCAATTTTGAATCTCAGTCCACAGTCTTGCAACGTATGGACAATAAAAAAATAAATGCATCTGGTCTTCCTCTTCCTCCTCACAGAATCTACAAAATGGTGTTTCAATATTAAAAGTGTTGAGTTGTTTTTT
>CM062281.1:28479653-28509653 GCA_031216635.1 Dissostichus eleginoides | reverse complement strand
ATGGATTATTCTTAAAGAGAAGCGTTTATTATTGAACACTATCATTGTAAAACAAACCAAAATCATATTTACTGTAAGTCGCCACAGTGTTAAAGAGGACATATTTGTATGTAGTGTCTCTACTGTGACATGTCTCCAAGCTTTAACGTTCAAAAAGCTCTTTATCTGATCCTCTATTTGACTAAATGGGACCATCATTTATTAAATGAACATCATGCTTTATTGAAAAAGACTTGAAACTAGAGATTGAGACTATAAACTGATCAGGAAAATGCTCTCTAAGGCGATGAATAGAGTGCGAAGTGCTGTCAGTTTTTCATAGACTTCTATATAATTGTAATTGATTTTTCCACTTTTTTCCGTGCACCCATTGGTTTTAAACAACCTTGAGTTTTGGGGTTCTGGGCCGTCACCATGTTGTTTTTTGGAAAGCAGAACTGACACGAGAGAGTTGAGCAAACACTCATAGACTTCTATACAATCTGAGGTAATAAAGAGAGAGAGAAGTAGGAACATTTCCTCATAGACTTCTCTACAATCTGAGTTAATAGAGAGAGAGAGAAGTAGGAACATTTCCTCATAGACTTCTATACAATCTGAGGTAATACAGAGAGAGAGAAGTAGGAACATTTCCTCATAGACTTCTCTACAATCTGAGGTAATAAAGAGAGAGAGGAGTAGGAACATTTCCTCATAGACTTCTCTACAATCTGAGGTAATAAAGAGAGAGAGAAGCAGGAACATTTCCTCATAGACTTCTATTCAATCTGAGGTAATAAAGAGAGAAGTAGGAACATTTCCTCATAGACTTCTATTCAATCTGAGGTAATAAAGAGAGAAGTAGGAACATTTCCTCATAGACTTCTCTACAATCTGAGGTAATACAGAGAGAGAGAAGTAGGAACATTTCCTCATAGACTTCTATACAATCTGAGGTAATAAAGAGAGAGAAAAGTAGGAACATTTCCTCATAGACTTCTATACAATCTGAGGTAAAAGAGAGAGAGAAGTAGGACATTTCCTCATAGACTTCTCTACAATCTGAGGTAATAAAGAGAGAGAGAAGTAGGAACATTTCCTCATAGACTTTCTACAATCTGAGGTAATAGAGAGAGAGAGAGAATAGGAACATTTCCTCATAGACTTCTATACAATCTGAGGTAATAAAGAGAGAAGTAGGAACATTTCCTCATAGACTTCTATACAATCTGAGGTAATAAAGAGAGAGAGTAGGAACATTTCCTCATAGACTTCTATACAATCTGAGGTAATAAGAGAGAGAGAAGTAGGAACATTTCCTCATAGACTTCTATACAATCTGAGGTAATAAAGAGAGAGAAAGTAACATTTCCTCATAGACTTCTATACAATCTGAGGTAATAAAGAGAGAGAGAAGTAGGAACATTTCCTCATAGACTTCCCTACAATCTGAGGTAATAAAGAGAGAGAGAAGGAGGAACATTTCCTCATAGACTTCTATACAATCTGAGGTAATACAGAGAGAGAGAAGTAGGAACATTTCCTCATAGACTTCTCTACAATCTGAGGTAATACAGAGAGAGAGAAGTAGGAACATTTCCTCATAGACTTCTATACAATCTGAGGTAATAAAGAGAGAGAGAAGTAGGAACATGTTCTCATAGACTTCTATACAATCTGAGGTAATAAAGAGAGAGAGAAGTAGGAACATTTCCTCATAGACTTCTATACAATCTGAGGTAATAAGAGAGAGAGAAGTAGGAACATTTCCTCATAGACTTCTCTACAATCTGAGGTAATAAAGAGAGAGAGAGAAGTAGGAACATTTCCTCATAGACTTCTATACAATCTGAGGTAATAAAGAGAGAGAGAAGTAGGAACATTTCCTCATAGACTTCTATACAATCTGAGGTAATAAAGAGAGAGAGAAGTAGGAACATTTCCTCATAGACTTCTATACAATCTGAGGTAATAAAGAGAGAGAGAGAAGCAGGAGCATTTCCTCATAGACTTCTATACAATCTGAGGTAATAAAGAGAGAGAGAAGTAGGAACATTTCCTCATAGACTTCTCTACAATCTGAGTTAATAAAGAGAGAAGTAGGAACATTTCCTCATAGACTTCTATACAATCTGAGGTAATAAAGAGAGAAGTAGGAACATTTCCTCATAGACTTCTATACAATCTGAGGTAATAAAGAGAGAGAGAAGTAGGAACATTTCCTCATAGACTTCTATACAATCTGAGGTAATAAAGAGAGAGAGGAGTAGGAACATTTCCTCATAGACTTCTCTACAATCTGAGGTAATAAAGAGAGAGAGAAGTAGGAACATTTCCTCATAGACTTCTCTACAATCTGAGGTGATAAAGAGAGAGAGAGAAGTAGGAACATTTCCTCATAGACTTCTATACAATCTGAGGTAATAAAGAGAGAGAAGTAGGAACATTTCCTCATAGACTTCTCTACAATCTGAGGTAATAAAGAGAGAGAGAAGTAGGAACATTTCCTCATAGACTTCTATACAATCTGAGGTAATAAAGAGAGAGAGAAGCAGGAACATTTCCTCATAGACTTCTATACAATCTGAGGTAATAAAGAGAGAGAAGTAGGAACATTTCCTCATAGACTTCTCTACAATCTGAGTTAATAAAGAGAGAAGTAGGAACATTTCCTCATAGACTTCTATACAATCTGAGGTAATAAAGAGAGAAGTAGGAACATTTCCTCATAGACTTCTATACAATCTGAGGTAATAAAGAGAGAGAGAAGTAGGAACATTTCCTCATAGACTTCTATACAATCTGAGGTAATAAAGAGAGAGAGGAGTAGGAACATTTCCTCATAGACTTCTCTACAATCTGAGGTAATAAAGAGAGAGAGAAGTAGGAACATTTCCTCATAGACTTCTCTACAATCTGAGGTGATAAAGAGAGAGAGAGAAGTAGGAACATTTCCTCATAGACTTCTCTACAATCTGAGGTAATAAAGAGAGAGAGAAGCAGGAACATTTCCTCATAGACTTCTCTACAATCTGAGGTAATAAAGAGAGAGAGAAGTAGGAACATTTCCTCATAGACTTCTATACAATCTGAGGTAATAAAGAGAGAGAGAGAAGCAGGAACATTTCCTCATAGACTTCTATACAATCTGAGGTAATAAAGAGAGAGAGAAGTAGGAACATTTCCTCATAGACTTCTATACAATCTGAGGTAATAAAGAGAGAGAGGAGTAGGAACATTTCCTCATAGACTTCTCTACAATCTGAGGTAATACAGAGAGAGAGAAGTAGGAACATTTCCTCATAGACTTCTCTACAATCTGAGGTAATAAAGAGAGAGAGGAGTAGGAACATTTCCTCATAGACTTCTCTACAATCTGAGGTAATAAAGAGAGAGAAGTAGGAACATTTCCTCATAGACTTCTATACAATCTGAGGTAATAAAGAGAGAGAGATGTAGGAACATTTCCTCATAGACTTCTCTACAATCTGAGGTAATAAAGAGAGAGAAGTAGGAACATTTCCTCATAGACTTCTATACAATCTGAGTAATAAAGAGAGAGAGAAGCAGGAACATTTCCTCATAGACTTCTATACAATCTGAGGTAATAAAGAGAGAGAGAAGTAGGAACATTTCCTCATAGACTTCTCTACAATCTGAGTAATAGAGAGAGAGAGAATAGGAACATTTCCTCATAGACTTCTATACAATCTGAGGTAATAAAGAGAGAGAGAATTGGAACATTTCCTCATAGACTTCTATACAATCTGAGGTAATAAAGAGAGAGAGAAGTAGGAACATTTCCTCATAGACTTCTCTACAATCTGAGGTAATAAAGAGAGAGAGAAGTAGGAACATTTCCTCATAGACTTCTATACAATCTGAGGTAATAAAGAGAGAGAGAAGTAGGAACATTTCCTCATAGACTTCTATACAATCTGAGGTAATAAAGAGAGAGAGAAGTAGAACATTTCCTCATAGACTTCTCTACAATCTGAGGTAATAAGAGAGAGAGAATAGGAACATTTCCTCATAGACTTCTATACAATCTGAGGTAATAGAGAGAGAGAAGGGGACATTTCCTCATAGACTTCTCTACAATCTGAGGTAATAAAGAGAGAGAAGTAGGAACATTTCCTCATAGACTTCTATACAATCTGAGGTATACAGAGAGAGAGAAGTAGGACATTTCCTCATAGACTTCTATTCAATCTGAGGTAATAAAGAGAGAGAGAAGTAGGAACATTTCCTCATAGACTTCTCTACAATCTGACAGTGGAGTAAAGAGAGGAGTCTGTTGCCGTTTATATCTGCAAACATTAAGCAGTTTCTTTTACAACTGACTGCTGATTTCTGTGACTCTTTGTCAGCTCTTTCTACCCTCCAGTGGAGAACTGGAGAACTACCCTCCAGTGGAGAACTGGAGAACTACCCTCTGACTGGAGAACTGGAGAACTACCCTCTGACTGGAGAACTGGAGAACTACCCTCCAGTGGAGAACTGGAGAACTACCCTCCAGTGGAGAACTGGAGAACTACCCTCCAGTGGAGAACTGGAGAACTACCCTCCAGTGGAGAACTGGAGAACTACCCTCCAGTGGAGAACTGGAGAACTACCCTCCAGTCAGAGTGGAGTTCTCCATGTACAAAACAAGTCCTTCAAATAAAACAACAACAATTTGATAAAGAGGTGATTAAATACTGTGAAAAAAGAAGATCGGTATCATTATATTGTCCCTGAAATTCACCCGATATGTTTGCTTATGAGTATCCGTGCAGGTTCATGTACCTAATGTAACACATTAAACACAAGATAAATGAACCTATTTGATTATTAAACATGTTTTTGATGCAGTATTTCATAAAACGGCCGTACAGAGTGATTATAATGCAGTATCTTTGCACACACTGTGAGTAAAAACTGTTTTGTTTCCCAGCGTTGTCTCTCTGCATCTCACTGTACTGAACAAATATATTTTATAGTTTCAGGATCCGTACAAACACTGTGACAAATATGTATATTGTAGTGAAATCATCTCTGTGGGACCTGAAGCTTTATTTTCGCAGAGTGAGCGTACCGAGGCGGAGGGAAATGTCACGACCAATTTCTGTGATTTCCATCTGAAAAATGATGATCATTTCCCGGCTGCAGCTGCACTTCCTCTCCCGCTCACTATCGGAAATGAAATGTTCCTATTCTGCACATTTTTTTTGGCAGAATGAGAGGATAGAAAATGGGAAGTTTAAATTGGAAATCTTACATGAAACTTTCTGTACATGCTGACCAGGATCTCAATGTTCAGAGTTGCAGAAGAAGCCGTTTTTTCCCCCCAGCATTCATTGCATTGAAGGCAGGGTGACTGAGTGCATGAGTCCTGTCTGGAAAACACATCACATTACGATCAATAACACGGAGACTCGGGATGAAATGATGAGAGAAGACAGAAAGTCGATATCTCACAGACCGTCAACTCCAGAAATCTTGTTGCGGCATGTTGCTTCGTATCAGGAGGAAATTAAATCATTGAATACACAGAGGGGTCTCTGGAACAGCAAGAACACCTGAATATACTTATTAGATTTTAATAATGAAATCAAGTTGTTTTCACTTGAAATAAGTCAAAAAATCTGCCAATAGAACAAGTGAACATTAGCTTGGTAAGAGAACTTGAAATAAGAAGGGATATTTAGATAAATCAGATCTTGTAATTATCTGGAGAAATCATTTTGAACTACATTTGACCAGAATCAGGACATGTTGTGTTACAAAGTAAGCTACAAATGCTCAAAAGTTTTCTGTGTTCTGATGTTAGTTGGTGATTTTCTAATAAATATGTAAAGAAATATGTGTTTCATCTGAGATACAACTCAAAATACGATGTTTTGACTTAGCAAGAAGATGCGTCGTCTGAAAACAAGACCTGATATCTCACTGCAGTGTTACTTCTGAAGTTATGATGTCTTAAATCAGGAGTAGAGACATATTCTGACTAGATATTAGACACAGATACTGGGCAAGATTTCAAGTTTTTGTCGTGCATGTGATGAGTTTCACAGTGAAATAACTCTGCATCTATCTTCATGAAATGTGTTCGCAGACATTCAAGAACCCCTCATGATGATTTGGTGATTCCTTAAAAGAGTTCTCCACATGTTTAGCATTGCACTCATGCATCATTTTCAATAGCTGTGACCACTTACATGCATTCATCCACGTGTCAATGCATTCACAAACTCACAAGCACTTGACTTATCCATATATATATTTATCTATCTATCTATCTATCTATCTACCTACCTACCTATTTATCTATCTATCTATCTATCTATCTATCTATCTATCTATCTATCTATCTATCTATCTATCTATCTATCTATCTATCTATCTATCTATCTCTCTATCTATCTATCTATCTATCTATCTACCTACCTACCTATTTATCTATCTATCTATCTACCTACCTATCTATCTACCTACCTACCTATTTATCTATCTATCTATCTATCTATCTATCTATCTATCTATCTATCTATCTCTCTATCTATCTATCTATCTATCTATCTACCTACCTATCTATTTATCTATCTACATATCTATCTATCTATCTATCTATCTATCTATCTATCTATCTCACAAGCACTTGACTTTCATATCTAATTTCATTTCTAGTGTTACAGCCACAGCATAACAGCAACATTTGTGTCTCACGTTGAGACCGCAACATATATTTGTTTTGTAATGATAAATACATAACTGACTTACTGACTTGTTTACATTTTGTACTGCCTTGACCGTATTGTTCTTGTATTTGTAATGTTGTATTGTTTCGTAGGCGTACTGATCAATGTATCATCGGTCCAATTAAATGTTGTCGTTGTTGATGTTGTGAGTGGATAAATGTCAGCCTTTATCCAATCGTTGAGCAGTATTTACATTGTTACTCTACCTATTTTTCTATAAAGTGAAGATTTGTTCACCTTCTTTAGATGCTCTGATGGAATAACTGTATGCTGCTGAAAAAACCCAATAAACAAAAGACTTAATCCTATCGTATCGTATTCACGCTCAGGAACAAGTGCGTCTCCCTGAAGCCTCGTGGCGTTTCTCTGATTGATTTTTCTTCTTCTTCACTTCCTGTGGATGTGAAGCGGCACAGAGGAGCTGCACCGGTTCAATTCCTGACTTCAAACCACGAGCTCCTCCTGTTTCTCAGAGTGAGAATCGATCGGAGCTGCAGGGGAAACACCTGAAAACACTCCCGTCAGGAGGGAGTACAAATATTCATATCAACAAAAGAAGCACACAGTTCAAAAGATCAAATAAAATTAAAATAAATAAATGTTCAAAGAAACATTAGAAGTTAAATTAAGAATTAATGAAACATAAACAAATCAAATAAAGATATTTGGATGAACAGAGGAAGTTAATTAAAATGTCCCATAAAAGACCTATCATCCTATTTTTAGGCAATAGCATAGGTCTCAGATATATAAAAATATACATTTCTATGAAGTGTTTTGCTCAAAATTCCAAACAGATCACCCATTCTAGCCATGCCTCATATCCCTCTATTTCACTTCCTGTTTCTAAAGTGCTGATTTGGGGAATAAAGGAGGGGGCTGAACTCATGCGGGACCCGGCAGCTACTGTCTAAAGTAAATGCTGCCGTGATGAAACGCCATATCATGGATTATCAAGGATTCTTTCTGAAACAGTATGGAGCTCAAAGGCTTTCTCTCTTGCCGGTTATACCACAAGGTGAGTTCCTTTCTATTTCCTGCTTCTTCACACACATGCTCTCCAGTACAGGTTAGCTCTGAGTGTTAGCGATGCTAATGTAAACACCGACCATATTACGTCCAAAACAGTCAGGCATTGTTTCTGATAGCAACTTTCTGATAGGGCCGTGGGTCCACATTTCAGATATTACGTCATATCGGACGCAAATCTGGATCAGCTCCGTTGTTCCCCCGTTTTTAGAGATTTTCTGACGCTGCGTGAGTTCCCCGACACACCGGGGACACACCGGGGACACACCGGGGACAGATGTTGATGTAGAAAAGACATCAATAAGTACATTTTGCATGATAGGAGACCTTTAAATTAAAACAAATGTTAATAAACATCTTAAAGTAAGAATTTGAAATAAAAAATTAAATAAAAGTAATATTTATACAAACACAAGAATTTAAAATAAATGTCAAAATAAAAACAAATTAAAAAGAATACAAATATATTTATGAACGTAAGAAATTAAATAAAGTCATGCAAATGTGCAGGGAGAGTCAATTGTCTTCAATAATTCCATAAAAGCTTCTGTTAAAGTGGGCACTTCATTACAGGCAGGGCATCTAATATGTAAGAAGGAATAAAAGCCCTTAAGAGCATCTGTGATGAATAAAAGATGCAGGACAGATCTAAGAGAAGCTATCTTATTCTGTGTGTTAAATGATCTGATGTAAAACTGCCTGCCTTGTGTTTGTGTGAAGCTGTTTTCTCGCTCTTTTGTCGATGTTGCCGTTCGTTATTAAGTGTTTCCACGAGAGAGTCTCACATCAATACTGAGCTTTAACAGCGTGTAATTGTGAGGAACGAGGTGCGTTTGTTTCGACCACAGCAGACGATAAACTGACCCGAGAGATCCAGAAAGAAACAAGAGAGCTTCTGTTATATCTGAGGAGACAATTCAATTAAAATAGCTTCATCCGCTTCATCATAAGGGTTAGGGTAACCTGACAGAGTATCGCCCTTTGTACGATTACGACATCTATACATACTTTGGGAATATCCTGTATAATGAGAAATAACATGTTTTCTTTACAAGGAACACAATATACTTTTTGAACTACAAATATTTGTTCTGGTTTTAATTTTTTTTATTAACTATTATTATCAATATAATTATTAATTGTATTATTTTTATTAATATTATGAGATTTTTTTATTTATTACTTTAATTATTATAATTTTGTGTTATTGTTTTATTTGTAATGTTGAGTTGCGGTGCCTTCATCTTTTTTAAATATATTTTTAGCATTAAATTCACTAATTTGGTTCGTTTAGCATTGATCTACAATGTTTTATTTTGATGTATTTTATTTTTAAACACAACACCTTAAATTTAAACTTATACAGTCACTTTTTATAACTTATTTTGTATTCTTACATTGCTAAGAAACCTGCATTTCCCTAGGGGATCATTAAAGCTTTATCTTATCTGATTTCTTCATTTAAAATATATAAAGATGTCCTCAATCGCCCTCAGTCTGTTCCCCTCTGAGCACATATTTCCTGCTGCTCCTGAATCAGATCTGGAAATCTGTCAAAATATCAAGTACACACATCCTTTCTCAAGTAGAAGTACAGATACTCGTGTTTAAAAACTCTGGTAAAAGTAGAAGTACTGACTAAACTTCTTTACTCAAGTCAAAGTAAAGAGGCTTTGAAATGTACTTCAGTAAAAAGTACCCATAACTAGCAGCTGTTTTAAAGAGTACCTGACCTCCCTTTATATTAATAGAACAATAATGTCATTGTTAGCTAATGAATGTTTCCATGCTGAACAACGGCAACATGACAACGTTTTCATTGGTCCCTCTTCTTTAGAGAAGACCAGGAAATGATGGATACACGGATCGTGTTCAAATCAATAGGCACGCAATGACTCTAAATAATAATGATCACGCCACCAAACACACATTCAGACTAAAGGAACCAGCCTGTTTGGAACATGGAAGAAGTAGAAAGTACAGGTATTTGTGTTCAACATGTAAGAAGTAGAAAGTACAGGTATTTGGTTCAACATGGAAGAAGTAGAAAGTACAGGTATTTGGTTCAACATGTAAGAAGTAGAAAGTTCAGGTATTTGGGTTCAACATGTAAGAAGTAGAAAGTAGGTATTTGGTTCAACATGTAAGAAGTAGAAAGTACAGGTATTTGGGTTCAACATGGAAGAAGTAGAAAGTACAGGTATTTGAGTTCAACATGGAAGAAGTAGAAAGTTCAGGTATTTGGGTTCAAAATGGAAGAAGTAGAAAGTTCAGGTATTTGAGTTCAACATGTAAGAAGTAGAAAGTTCAGGTATTTGGGTTCAACATGTAAGAAGTAGAAAGTTCAGGTATTTGGGTTCAACATGTAAGAAGTAGAAAGTACAGGTATTTGAGTTCAACATGTAAGAAGTAGAAAGTACAGGTATTTGGGTTCAACATGTAAGAAGTAGAAAGTACAGGTATTTGAGTTCAACATGTAAGAAGTAGAAAGTAAAAAGTCGTCAGAAATAAGTAGTGGAGTAAAGTACTGATACCAGAAACATGTACTTAAGTACAGTAACAAAGTATTTGTACTCCACTACTTCCCACCTCGAACATGTTGTTTCTGAGATCATTACGTCTCTCTCTTCCCCTCTTCCTCTTCCTCTTCCTCTTCGTCCTCGTCTTCGTCTTCCTCTTCCTCTTCCTCCTCCTCCTCCTCTTCCTCTTCCTCTTCCTCTTCCTCTTCCCCTCCTCCTCCTCCTCCTCCTCTTCCTCCTCCTCCTCCTCCTCCTCCTCCTCCTCTTCCTCTTCCTCTTCCTCCTCCTCTTCCTCCTCCTCCTCTTCCTCTTCCTCTTCCTCCTCCTCCTCCTCCTCCTCCTCTTCCTCCTCCTCCTCCTCCTCCTCCTCCTCCTCTCCTCCTTCCTCCTCCTCCTCCTCCTCCTCCTCCTCCTCCTCCTCCTCCTCCTCCTCCTCCTCTCCTCTCCTCCTCCTCCTCCTCCTCCTCCTCCTCCTCCTCCTTCTCCTCCTCCTCCTCCCTCCTCCTCCTCCTCCTCCTCCTCCTCCTCTCCTCCTCCTCCTCCTCCTCTCCTCCTCCTCCTCCTCCTCCTCTCCTCCTCCTCCTCCTCCTCCTCCTCCTCCTCCTCCTCCTCCTCCTCCTCCTCCTCCTCCTCCTCTCCTCACACTCAGTTATGCAAACAGGTTTTGTTTGTTGTTGGCCTCTGAATCATCTGCAGCTGAAGGCAGAAGTCCCGGCTTTACGAAACAAACATGACACTAATTATTGTTCCTCAGAAACTGAGGAAATAACAGAATAGCTTGCAGTCTTATTTCACGGGTTATTTTTTCATAACAAGTTGGCTATAAACATTCGCTATCCACTTTAGGAACAAGCTAACATTATCATCTTAACTAGATAACTATTGAACGATAGCTAGCTACTAAGCTAGATAAAGTTAGATAGCATATTTATGAACTAACATTAACCATCTACTTAGTTAGCTAGCCTACGTTGCTAACTAACAAGCTAGTTACCCAATGTTAGCTATAGCCTATAGTCAGCTACGAAAAATTGGTGGCTCTCTTAGGCAAGTCCAGGCAAACAAATTAAGTTAAAATAAAATATGAAAGATTCAATAAAATACAAAGTAATTAATACAAAAAATTAAATAAATTAAATAAATTAAATTAATTAATTTAATTAAATTAATTAATTAAATAGATAAATACATTAAAATAAAAACCCATGGTTGGATTCTGGCAATGGGAATAAGGTGAATTTACTTAAAGAGACCAGAAACCCAAGCTTAATATTATTCATACTGAAAACTGAAAGCTTGTCATCTCTGTTTCCGTCCGGCAGCAGGAGCAACATGTCCGCTGTTAAGAATTTATCACAGTAATGCATTTATCATGTTCTCCTAGTGCTGTCCGTATCAATTACATACATGATATTAAATATAAATGTACCATATGTTTTTAATCCCTGTGAAGGTTCTAGTTCTTATTTCTGATACAAATACTGTGTTAAAGGGGGCCTATCATGCAAAATGCACTTTGTGATGTCTTTTCTACATCAACATGTGTCCCCGGTGTGTCGGGGAACTCACGCAGCGTCAGAAAATAAAACCCTCTCTCTTTTCCTCCGCACCCAAATCTCTAAAAACGGGGGAACAACGGAGCTGATCCAGATTTGCGTCCGATATGACGTATCTGAAATGTGGACCCACGGCCCTATCAGAAACGTTAAGAAGCAGGAAATAAAAAGGAACTCACCTTGTGGTATAACCGGCAAGAGAGAAAGCCTTTGAGCTCCATACTGTTTCAGAGAGAATCCTTGATAATCCATGATATGGCGTTTCATCACGGCAGTATTTAGTTTAGACAGTAGCTGCCGGGTCCCGCATGAGCTCAGCCCCCTCCTTTTTAAAGCATTATACCCAGAATCAGCACTTTTAAAACAGGAAGTGAAATAGAGGGATATGAGGCATGGCTAGAATGGGTCTGTTTGGTATTTTGAGCAAAACACTTCATAGACATGTTTTTTATATATTTGTATATATCTGACACCTATGCTATTGCCTAAAAATAGCATGACAGGTGACCTTTAAGTTAATATATAATGCCTAAAAGTATGAATAAAACAACCATTTTTTATATTTTTATGTGTGGAAAGTTTTTATTTTCTGAAGTGACCTTTAAAGATCCGATGTCCCGGCACATGAGATTCAATTTGATGTCTCTAAGTTTAGCCAGACTTCCTGCTTCGTGCACAATCTGAAATTATCATTTTAATCATCGCCTTGCTCGCCTTTAAACCTGTCGGCTGTCATCTTAAGTAATGACCCACAATGAAAGGAGCTATTAAAGCCATGTATTACGCCGCTGCTGCTGCTGCCTTCTTCTTTTATTTTGATGTCTTTGCACCTGAGACTTCTCTTAAACTGTGAGATAGATATTCACGGCGGCAGTCTTGATAATACGATATATATTTGGGCTTTTTTTATGACAAAGTACAGAGCATTACCACTCCTGTTCTTTCATAAAAAAAACCCATTTGGATGACTGTGAATCAGAGGTATTCACAATCTTCAATGTTCGTACATTCAAGGTGAACGAGGTGGAAACAAACAAAAAGGGTTAAAACATTGGAGTAAATGTTTGACTTTAGTGTTTATAATGTAATATTTCTGCATTCAAATGTGCAAAAACAACTCGATCTATGTTGGTTTGAGAGAAATGTGTAATTTAATTAAGCTAACGTAAGTAATACTTTACTTGAGTATTTCCATTGTACTTCTACTCCACAACAGTTCAGAGGTAAATGGTGTACTTTTACTCGACTCTATGTATTTAATACCTTTAGTTACTTTACAGATTTGGGTTAATGATGATAATAAATTGTTCTACTTTTACTTGAGGAACATTTTGAATGCAGGACTTTTACTGTAACAGAGTATTCCTACACTCTGGTACTTTTCCTTTTACTCAAGTACAAGATCTGAGTACTTCTACTTTTACTCAAGTACAAGATCTGAGTACTTCTACTTTTACTACAAGATCTGAGTACTTCTACTTTTACTCAAGTACAAGATCTGAGTACTTCTACTTTTACTACAAGATCTGAGTACTTCTTCCACCGCTGAATAAAACGGTGATTTCACCAGCTCTTCTGAAACCTAACCTTCAGTAAATAATCAGAACATCTCCTTCGTGCAGAAATGATTTCACGTTTCCGCAGCAGCTCATCAGAACCCCTCTGTAAACTGACGTCTGCAGGTTCAATTATTCATCACAAGTTCATCGCATGACAAAACTCATGCAACATTCAAGGCTGTGGGCATACGTTAGCGGTGAGAAGGAAACACACACACAAACACACACACACACACACACACACACACACACACACACCGATCTCCTCATTGTTGTCGTGTTTCTTGTGTTGAATAGATGCTTCTCCTGTGTTTTTGTTTGTTTGGGAGTGGGATGTTTCTCTCAGCTTTACCTCGCCCACACATATCATCCCAGGCTTTATTTTCTCCTCTTCCTCTTCTTCTTCTTTTTCTGTGTTTATCATTTAGCTTTAATCCATCTGTGGTGCAGGAGGGACTCCGATATTTCACTTAAGTAAAGGTACACTAGTATATCTTTTAAATATAAACTTTAAGTGCCTGAAAAAGTGTTTATCATGCAGAGAGGCCTACTTCAGAACACTGTATCATTTCATTTTCTCCGGGGGTACTAATATTTTATTCGCGAATTTTAAAAGTACGCTACTTTATTCAATTTTTTTTTTACTTCAACCCAAAATTAATAGTTAAAAACCTGTGTTTTCTGCCAAAAATATAGTATTTTGTTGTTTGATTTAGGTCCGGGAAATGTTGATCCAGGCTGAAACACAAATGAGCTTTTAAAGGGAAGTATTTAATTCATGAGACATAGTTAATTTATGAATGAATGCACATTTAATGAGGTTGATTCCCCAAACAAATGGCAAACAGATATATAGGAAAGTAGCAGTCATTGCAGGTTAATTACTTACTTTTGTGAATTGTGAGCTCCTCTCCTAAGGTTTCTTATGGTACCTTTTTTTCTTGGTTTACTGAATTATGTTCATTTATTATCACTGTTATAAGAAATTCTTCCACCTCTGCTGCTCTATACTGTCTCACATTTAGAAAATGAACATTTATGTTGATGTTAAAGAGGACAGATTCTCAGAAATGCTCAGAATGACGTGACTTTTATGGTTCAGAAATAATGGTTTTGTTGCAGTTTGTACATCCCCAGAAGAAAGGGATGTGAAGGGCTGCACTTTAACAATCCTCACATTCAGCTTCCCTCAGAGCAGGACTGTGCTTTCAAAGCCAAAACACAAGGGAGGGAAAACTGAAAAGTGTGAAACCTTGGAGAGGTAAAAAGTCTGTCGCAGCTCCGCAGACAATGAGCTGTGAAAACAT
The DNA here is from genome assembly GCA_031216635.1 of Dissostichus eleginoides. Taxonomy (NCBI): domain Eukaryota; kingdom Metazoa; phylum Chordata; class Actinopteri; order Perciformes; family Nototheniidae; genus Dissostichus; species Dissostichus eleginoides. Next base: position 28,494,964 of record CM062281.1, on the reverse strand, counting down.
GGCGAAGCAGAGAGAAGGAGTTTTAAAGAATGTTGGGTTTAAGCACCCTTCAGTTGTTGAAGGTTCGAGCCCGCTCCGCGCCGTTCGTTTGATGAGTGGTCTGCTATAAAAAGGAAGGACTCAGACAGAGATATGAGATTAAACAATAAACTGATTTAATGGTAGAAACAACAGTACAATATAACGAAGTACTTATATAACGAAGTACTTCGGGCCTCAGCTCTTCCACCGTGCGATGTACGTATCAGACAGTCAGACCGAACAGAGGCCGCGAGTGTACAGAATTCACAATATTTATCCCCACAAACAGAGAGGAGTTGTGTGGGAGGAGTTGTGTCGGTTGCTCCTCCCTAGGTGTTCAAACAAAGGAAAATAATACCATCATGAGGACATTTGGTCTAGTTTCATAAGCATACATTTTACACAGACTATTGGCGCCTAAGATATGTCGTGCCAAAGTTATAATTATTAAAACAGGTTATACAGGTTACTTTAAGAAGCAGAGGACATTTTCTGCTTCATACTGTGACACAAACATAAATTATCACACAATTCAGCTTGTTTTTAATCAACGCTAAATATGCTAAGTCTGACATTTGGAATTGTGTTTCCAGGATTTTCCTCGACAGCATCAGAGACATTTTAAATCTTAATAGCTAGCTAGCCAAAGTTAGCTTTCCACTTAACAAGCTAGATCAGGTTAGCTATCTATCTTACTCGTTAGCTAGCAAATGTTAGCTATCTGTATGAATGAAAATGAAGCCAATGGCTCTATCTGGATTGTTAGCTAGCTAATGTTTGCTATCCATCTAAAATGTTTGCTAGCGAGCTATCTATGAAACTAGCTTAGCTTGCATACGTTAGCTATCTATCTAATGAGCTAGTTAACACATTTTAGCTATCTTAGTTATGTAGCTATAATTCACTACCTTTCTTTAAACCTATCCCTTGAACTTTGGTGATCTATGTAACTAGTTAGCTGGCATACGTTAGCTATCTATCTAAAGAGCTAGCTAACACATTTTAGCTATCTTAATTATGTAGCTATAATTCACTACCTTTCTTTAAACCTATCCCTTGAACTTTGGTGATCTATTAACTAGTTAGCTTGCATACGTTAACTATCTATCTAAAGAGCTAGGTAATTTTTTTTTGCTATCTATCTTACTAGTTATGTAGCTATAATTCACTCTATAAACCTAGCCAGCTAACTTTGGTTATCCAGGTAACTAGTTAGCTTACGAACGTTAGCTATCTATCTAATGAGCTAGGTAATTCATTTTTGCTATCTATCTTACTAGTTATGTAGCTATAATTCACTCTATAAACCTAGCCAGCTAACTTTGGTTATCCAGGTAACTAGTTAGCTTACGAACGTTAGCTATCTATCTAAAGAGCTAGCTAACACATTTTGAGCTATCTTGTCTTACTAGTTAGGCCTAGCGATAATTCACTATCTATCTATAAATCTAGCCAGCGAACTTTGGTGGTCTATGTAACTAGTTAGCTTGCGAATGTTAGCTATCTAAGAAGCTAGATAGCTACATATCTATTGTTTGATAGCTAACATAAATAACAAGCTAGCTAGTGAAAGTTTACTAATATTTGAAATATTATGTGCACGCCCCTTATCCAACCCAGTCTGACGGCATTTCGTGTTATAGTCACGAAATGTAATCTATTGATTCGTGTTCACCAACACGATTTTCCCATTCTTTTCGTGTCACCCAGAACGATTTTAATAACAAATTAGAAGGAAAAAAAGATTTTAAAAACACAGATTTCAGTATTCTGAGGCTCTGAGCCATTTCTTTTCCTCGCGGACGGCAAAAAAAGTCCGACATTATACAATTTAAAATAAAAACAATAATCGTGGCTTGATATTGAGTAAGAACATGTTTTTATGAACCACACAGCTTCCGGTCTACCAAGACCCGACTGGACAAAAAGACGTGTTGCAGGCACGAAACACACTACCAATAGAAATACATTGCTTTTAAAATCGTTCTGTGTGACACGAAAAAAATGGTGAACACGAATCAATAGATTACATTTCGTGACTATAACACGAAATGCCGTGAGACTGGGTTGCCTTATCTTACAGTGTTTTATTTTTCGTCTCTATCTTCCCTTTGCTGTAACAATGTTAATTTTTCCTTATGGGACGGATAAAGGAATTCTGATCTATATTGCCCATTGGTGGTTCTCATAGTTTAAATTATAGTTCATATTTATGTGGTTAAAGACATGTATCTATCTTCTGTTTGTGAGAGGTTAAGGTAGATAATGCTGATGACAATATGCTGTGTGGTAATACTTAGCACTTCTGCTCTAAAATGGAAATTGGATCTCAAAATAAGGCAATGTGGAAGCTCTTATTCAGGCGAAAAATAAGGTGTGACATAAATCTCATCTCCACACATGTTAGTGTTTCCAGCTTTTTCCTCGACAGCAGGAGAGATTTACCTAGAAATCCCTCAGTGTCAGTCTCTGTTTGCTGTTGTGCTTGAGAGACAGAGATGCTGCTCTCCGTCTTCATCTTGATTTCCAGTCCATGTGTTTGATTTGGCTCCTGCATCGTCACACATTCCCAGCCGAGCGCCGCCGTGTTGCCATGGTTTATCCGAGCATCAAACCATGGAAACAGTAATCAGCTGATCGATTTCAAAGGGAGCCAACAATATTAATTTCAGACAAAAGGAAAACAGTGAAATTGGCTCAGGGATTGATGTTTGCTTGTGATGAGGTTTTGATGGATTTTTCCTTTGTGGTGCAAACAGGTGGATGAGGACGACATGCAGGTTTGAGTGTTTTGTACGCCTATACTGTAAAAACACACATAATATATCAATATAGAATGTGCACTTTGCAAACAGGAAGGCAAATACTTGTTTTTTTCAAGATCTTTCTGAAGTAACATCTGTCATTCCTAAAATGTTCTGTCCCCATCACATTTAAAAAAACTGATTTTAAACAGTTTGGTTGTAAATTAGGATATCCACCATTTTCATAATATAGCTGAATGAAAAAAAGCTCTCAGAGAGCTTTTACCTCTGATTCACAATCATCCAAATGGGTTTTTTTTATGAAAGAACAGGAGTGGTAATGCTCTGTACTTTGTCATAAAAAAAGCCCAAATAGATATCGTAATAACGAATTGTGTGTGAATCACAGCCTGATATATCGTCTGTGCCAAAGAGCTCCATTGTTGTCCAAAATCTATTAAAAATACATCGAGGTTTCACTGGTGACATGTTCCTTCATCACCATGAACACACACTCACTAGAGCACCAACTGGGGATTAATACGCCGCTGAAAATAGTCCAACAAAAGCACTATTTCCTCAAGTTTCCTTGACAAAAGAAAAGGCATTTAGTAGAGAATTGCTGAAGCGAGATTTATATATTGTTGTTTTTCTTTAGAAACCTGAAGCTATTATCTGATATTTTCTGAAAGTAGTTTTTTATGGTGACATTAAAAAGGTTCCCTGTTGGGGTTTTTCGGCGCTAGGGCTTTTTTCTAAAGATGATTCAATAGAGTGGTGCAGGAATAAGTCTCAAACCCTGAAATTAATCAGCATTATAATGAATTTGGAAAGTAGCATTCAAGACAAAATGTTAACTAACAAATTAGCAGAGGTGGGAGAAGTACTCAGGTCTTGTTCTTGAGTAAAAGTAGAAGTACTCAGGTCTTGTACTTGAGTAAAAGTAGAAGTACTCAGGTCTTGTACTTGAGTAAAAGTAGAAGTACTCAGGTCTTGTACTTGAGTAAAAGTAGAAGTACTCAGGTCTTGTACTTGAGTAAAAGTAGAAGTACTCAGATCTTGTACTAGATTAAAAGTAGAAGTACTCAGATCTTGTACTTGAGTAAAAGTAGAAGTACTCAGATCTTGTACTTGAGTAAAAGTAGAAGTACTCAGGTCTTGTACTTGAGTAAAAGTAGAAGTACTCAGATCTTGTACTTGAGTAAAAGTAGAAGTACTCAGGTCTTGTACTTGAGTCAAAGTAGAAGTACTCTGATCTTGTACTTGAGTAAAAGTAGAAGTACTCAGATCTTGTACTTGAGTAAAAGTAGTAGTACTCAGATCTTGTTCTTGAGTAAAAGTAGAAGTACCAGAGTGTAGGAATACTCTGTTACAGTAAAAGTCTTGCATTCAAAATGTTCCTCAAGTAAAAGTAGAAAAGTATTCTCATCAAAATATAGTGAAAGTAGCGACAGTAAAAGTAGTCATTGTGCAGATTGGTCCATTTCAGAATAATAGATATGATATGTTTTATAATGATTGATCATGAAAGTGTTCTCAAAGCTGGTAAAGGTGCAGCTAGTTTGAATGACTTTGTATACTGCAGGGTAGCTTGTGGATTTACTCCAGGTGGAACTAAAGTCTGATTTAACACTTGATTATATTTCACATCATTCATCCACATCTGTGAAGTAACTAAAGGTATTAAATACATGTAGTGGAGTAAAAGTACACCATTTACCTCTGAATTGTAATGGAGTAGAAGTACTAAGTAGCATAATATGTAAATACTCAAAGTACCTTAAAGTTTAGATTGTACTTAAGTGCAGTACTTGAGTAAATGTACTGTTAATTTACAGCAAATGAGCAATGCCCTTTTGATGCACATTTATGCCATTTTTTATCCAGACCAGCCTTAATTATGAAATTTGACCTTAAACTAAACCTTTCCATCGCCTTAAACTGCATATATGTTCCTTTCATTTGAGGCCTTTTGAATTGGTACATTATTGTGCTCTTTTAAAACCAAGCACATCATGTCCCACTCTGCATGCATGCTCATTAAAGTGTGTGTGCACTTCACTCTGCATGCATGCTCATTAAAGTGTGTGTGCACTTCACTCTGCATGCATGCTCAGTAAAGTGTGTGTGCACTTCACTCTGCATGCATGCTCATTAAAGTGTGTGTGCACTTCACTCTGCATGCATGCTCATTAAAGTGTGTGTGCACTGAGCTCTGCATATTAATATATAATCCCCCTCATGGAGGAGGATGTAAAGATTAAGATATGCAGCAGGAACATGCAAAAGGCCGCTCGTTTCATTAGGCATTCATAGCTGACATTTTCCTCCTAGATAGATTATTTTCTCCTGCTGGTTAATTAAGTTACAAAACCGTTAACGCCGTCACGCTGCAGACCCATCAGCGAACCGAACAAATATCACAGAAGATTCTGACTGATAGGAGACACGTTAAAACTTTCCCTGCCATGCAGAGGTTGAAGTAGTGGAGTACAAATACTTCGTTAATACTTCAGTACATGTTTCTGGTATCAGTACTTTACTCCACTACTTATTTTTCTGACAACTTTTTACTTTGACTTCTTACATTTCTAACTCAAATACCTGTACTTTCTACTTCTTACATGTTGAACACAAATACCTGTACTTTCTACTTCTTACATGTTGAACCCAAATACCTGTACTTTCTACTTCTTACATGTTCCAAACAGGCTGGTTCCTTTAGTCTGAATGTGTGTTTGGTGGCGTGATCATTATTATTTAGAGTCATTGCGTGCCTATTGATTTGAACACGATCCGTGTATCCATCATTTCCTGGTCTTCTCTAAAGAAGAGGGACCAATGAAAACGTTGTCATGTTGCCGTTGTTCAGCATGGAAACATTCATTAGCTAACAATGACATTATTGTTCTATTAATATAAAGGGAGGTCAGGTACTCTTTAAAACAGCTGCTAGTTATGGGTACTTTTTACTGAAGTACATTTCAAAGCCTCTTTACTTTGACTTGAGTAAAGAAGTTTAGTCAGTACTTCTACTTTCACCAGAGTATTTTTAAACACGAGTATCTGTACTTCTACTTGAGGAAAGGATGTGTGTACTCTTGATATCTCTGCGTTCCCCCAGATTCACAATATAAAGGCATTTGATGAGAGAAATGAGAACGTGGGAAACCAGCGTCGACCTCGTGATACCATAGACCTTTTTTATTGATATTTTTTTTCAGTTTTCACAACAGCAGCAGTGCTTTTTTTGTGCTCCAAGCAGGTTGGATTTCATCCTTCGGAGCAGTGCATCGCCCATGTGTGCAGAAGCGTTTTACAGCAGAATGAAATGCAACTTCCTCTGGATTGACAGACGGTACTGTACACAGAGAGGCTTTCCATCAGAGAGTCTTTTGGCTCAAACATCCAACATGGCGTCAGGAAGGAACGCTGAAGAACACTCACACAGCAGCAGGACTTCCTGTCTTTTGGTTTGGTTTCTGCAACAAACTCCGTGCAGCTTTTTTGTAGCAGCGTTTTGAATTCCCAGACAGTTTTTCCCTTTTAATTTTGATAACAAATGCATGTTTTTTTGTCGGATATTTTGGTAAATAAGCTTTTATTTCGCTCTCTTGCTGAGACGTACGACTTTACACACCGAGGGCGTCTTTATTTGTGCTAAATCGCACTCAAACTGTTGCTTTAGTAATAAATACTTTCAATATTACACTGCAAACATTTGTTGTAATGTGTTTTTGGAGCTTCCACATTATAACATAAAAGCATCAACCGATGACGTTGTGCAAAAATATTTGTATTTATAAGGATTTTAAAACAACAACGCCAACGTTATGTAGTCCAAACTAAGACAGAACATTTATTTACTTCCTTCAACCGTGACAAGGGAAATCAGATCCACTTCCTTTATAGCTTTTCACAATAAAAGCTCTAGACATTTAATCGTCACAAAAACAAAATGTTCTTATTGTTGAATTGATACGCTCCAGGTGTGTAAAGGCTTTCAGATTCATGATTCATACCACTCAGTATGTTAAGTATAACGCAAGAGCCAGCAGGCAGTTAGCTTAGCTTAGCTTAGATCATATGAGCTTAGTTTAGCTTAGCATACAAACTGGAAACAGGGAACAAAACCTAACCTCGCTCTGTCCAAAGTTTGAAATGTGTCTACAAATGATTATGAAGGTCAAAAAATGAACTAATTTGTTTAATTTGTGCAAAATTTGAACGTGAAATCAAATGTTTTTGTTTGGTTTTGCGTGGAGTTATAACCCAGTCTCACGGCATTTCGTGTTATAGTCACGAAATTCATCTATTGATTCGTGTTCACCATTTTTTTCGTGTCACACAGAACGATTTTAAAAGCAATGTAAATAATAACAAATAGTATTCTGAGGCTCTGAGCCATTTATTTTCCTCGCGGACGACAAAAAACTCCGACATTATACAATTTAAAATAAAAGGGATAGGGTTAGGCTTAGGGTAAGATATTGAGTAAGAACATGTTTTTATGAACCACACAGCTTCCGGTCTTCCAAGACCCGACCGGACAAAAAGACGTGGTGCAGGCACGAAACACACTACCAATAGAAATACATTACTTTTAAAATCGTTCTGTGTGACACGAAAAAAAGGGGGAACTCGCGTTGGTGAACACGAATCAATAGATTACATTAATGTCGTGACTATAACACGAAATGCCGTGAGACTGGGTTGGGAGTTACGTGGTGTATCTTCACTTTTTGTTGTTGTTTACATGTGTGTACAGATTCAAACGTGGAGATATGTTTAAGTTACTGACATTTAGAGGGGTTTGTAATTCCATTTCCTTTTTAAAACTTTGTACAGAGTCATGCTAGCCGTTTCCCTTTGTTTCCAGTCATTATGCTAAGCTAGGATAACCGGCTGTAGCTCCATATTTAATAAGGTTCTTCAGGTTGTTTCTAAGGTGTTAAAATGATTAAACATGTTTTAATAGCCATACAAAGCTTGTAATGTCTCCATAGGGAGTCTATGATAAACATTCTCTATTGATGTCAGCAGCTGAGTTGCATTATGGGAAATGTAGGCGCCAGAGATATAAGAGTAGTATCCATTGTCACATATATTTCTCAGCAAGAAAGCGAATAAACTTAATTTCCAAAATGATTCCTATAAATGAACGGGACAGGGTTCCTTCAGGTTCTTTTCCAACCTTATTTTTGAGATTTCTGAACTTCTTTAGAGAAAATGACACTACAGGGTCATAGCCAGCAATCCCATACCTTTCAAAACCGTATTTCCTCTATGTTAACGTTTTTTTCAACATTTAAATAGTCTTTTGTAATGTTATTGCCTTACATGATAGCCAAATGCTTTCTCCTCAATGGCAAGGTAGGCCAAGAACTGGAAAACTTAAATTTAACACATTTTTGGGCGTAAAAACAAATGAAAATCCAATTATGTTGATGCTAATTGCATAATGGTCATTTGTGTATCATTTCAGGTTGTAAAGCTCCCAAATTCAAGATATTACGCCAATAACTTAACCCAGTTCAGCCCTGAAGATTTCTATGTTTCGTTGGTTGTCTTTTTTACAGTTTTTTAAACATATTTTCCTAAAAACCTGTAAGCAAAGTGACTTTTTACAGTGTGATTCATCCCCCTAAACATATTCCTTTTTAAGGATCAGCAGCAGCTAAAGCTTGACATTTAGCCGGTTTGATGGGAGGATAAATGCTGGGTTTGATCAGAATACCATGACATTTTCCCATGGGTTTTAAACATAAAAATAAATAAGAAATGACCGTAGGAACCCTGTCCCTCTGGATTTGGAGTTGCATTTGTTTAGCCTGACATGAAATGGAACATCAAAGCTAGTATTAACAATTAAAAAATCCTTAACGAGAGGTCTGGTAGATCTGTTTCACAATACTGGCTCTTCATTCCCTCTCTATTTTACAGTTTTCACTGAGCAACATTCACACAGATGCACACGGATTTACACTCAGTTTGGAGCCTTGTTGAAAGTCAACTGAAGCTGATCCACAGAAAACATAATCCCTTATTATTATTATTTTTGATTAATCGATTAATCCTTGCAAAGAAATGTCAGAAAATGCTGTTTTTAAGTGAGATTTTGCTGCTTTTTCTCTGTTTTATATCATATTAAAGTGACTCTCTTTGGGTTTTGCATTGACAAAACAAGACAATTAAAGCCTTTTTTCTATTTTCTGACATTTTATACCAATCATTTGGATTAATCCATTAGCAAAATAACCGTTTAACTTAAAAAAAAAAGGAAAACACAAACACTGGCCAAAACTGTGTGTCTTTCTCAAACTGAAATCCTCTCGTTTCCATCGAGGCCAGGCACATCTGAGGAACAAAAACTCGTTGTAGGCACCAGAACTTCCCCTTATTGAGACGGGGAAACAAACACACATCTTATTTTTTGCCCGTGGGGCTCGTTGTTAGCTTAGCGCTAATCGGTTTGTGCTTACAAGCCAACGACTTTTGACTGTCAAACTCATTATGGCAAAGAGAGTCTATGGGCTTCCTCCGTTAGCAACATTAGCATCTGCAATGCTTCACAGCGAGGTCAAACCTCCACCTGCAGCCTCACAATGTTAGTATTTTAATCCAGTGGTGCCATCGGAGGCAGGTCGATCCATTGTAGATGTCGGCGTCCTCAGGGGAAAATACTGTATTTAGGGGATGGGAATGGGACGTCAACAACAACAAGGCGGCCATCTTTGAAGATACTAGCGAACGTAACTTGTACAGCGAGCGGAGGAGGCGTCATCTTTTTTATTTATATAGCAGAGGTGGAAGAAGTACTCAGATCTTGTACTTGAGTAAAAGTAGAAGCACTCAGCTCTTGGAGTAAAAGTAGAAGTACTCAGCTCTTGGAGTGAAAGTAGAAGTACTCAGATCTTGGAGTAAAAGTAGAAGTACTCAGATCTTGTACTTGAGTAAAAGTAGAAGTACTCAGATTGTGTACTTGAGTAAAAGTAGAAGTACTCAGATCTGGTACTTGAGTAAAAGTAGAAGTACTCAGATCTGGTACTTGAGTAAAAGTAGAAGTACTCAGATCTGGTACTTGACTAAAAGTAGAAGTACTCAGATCTTGTACTTGAGTTAAAGTAGAAGTACTCAGATCTGGTACTTAGTAAAAGTAGAAGTACTCAGATCTTGGAGTAAAAGTAGAAGTACTCAGATCTTGTACTTGAGTAAAAGTAGAAGTACTCAGATCTGGTACATAGTAAAAGTAGAAGTACTCAGATCTGCTACTTGACTTAAAGTAGAAGTTCTCAGGTCTTGTACTTGAGTAAAAGTAGAAGTACTCAGAGTGCAGGAATAGGAACGTGCCATCAATTTAGTTTAATATAATTCACATATCATGTTATAATTAGTCCCACAATTACAAAAGCAACAAATCATCTTTAGATAATGTGTATTAGACACAGATTTTGGCTTTATGTTAGACATTTTACCCCCTTTGAGGTGTATCCGTGCACGAGCAAAAACGGTATATTCAACGCATACTTTATGATTTTTGGATGCAAAACCTGGAAACGCTGATATATATTGATCTCTGCTGTAGCTATAGAAGCTTTCCTCCAAAGATGGCCGCCACGAATGCACCGCAGTTCCCACACTGAAAAAACTGAAACGTGACTTCAATTTGTTGACATCATACATTTCATTTCAGCTTCTCTTGGACTTAAACTCCCAAGTTTGTATTTCCACATTACTTTTTTAATGCTATTTTATTTCTATTTGAGATGTTTACATTTTGGATTGTTTATTTCTAGTCTTTTAATTTCTCTTACGTACAATGCCTTGTCTTTGTAAGCTGCTGCAACGCAAACATTTCCCAAATTGGATTATCTTATCTTATTTCAGTTGTTTCAGTGCATTCCCTTTGTCATACAGATGAGTGTTTTATCTTGAAAAACAGAGGATGGCTGGTTTCACGCCCGGCAGCATCTGAACCGGATCAGTTTGTGGAAAGCGCGTTTAAAGTCCTCGTTGGACATGGTGTAAATGATGGGGTTGATCAGAGAGTTGAGGTATCCCAGCCAGGTGAAGATGTCGAAAAGCCCCGGGTGGAAACAGGAATCACAGGCGGAAACGACCAGGGTGTAGATGAAGAACGGCAGCCAGCACACGATGTACGCGCCCAAAATGATCCCCAGAGTCTTGGTGGCTTTCCTCTCTCTGGCGGCGGAGATTCTCTTCTTTTCCAGCAGCGCGTCGGACACCGTGACCTTCACTTGATTCACAGAAGTGTCGCAGGAAGAGGCGTCGTTTGTCCCGTAGTTTAGAGACGTGCTGGAGGCCACAGATCCAGGAGAATCGGTGATAAGATGAGCCGACGTGAGTCTCTTTCCGGGCTTTTTGTTGTTGCTCGACTGCTTGAGGATTCGCTTCCTGGCTTCCACGTAGATCCGCCCGTAGAGCGCGATGAGCAGCAGCGTCGGGATGTAAAACGCCCCGAAGGTGGAGTAGATGGTGTAGAAGATGTGGTCCGTGTTGACGTTACAGCTCGTCACCTCCTCCTCCACCTTCACCTGCACAGGAGGAGGAAGAAGGGATCAGATTGTGTACTTAAAGGTCACCTATTATGCAAAATGCACCTTTTGATGTCTTTTCTACATGTGTCCCCGGTGTGTCCCCGGTGTGTCCCCGGTGTGTCCCCGGTGTGTCAGGAGACTCACAAAGTGTCAGAAAATAAAACCCTCTCTTTTCCTCCGTACCCAAATCTCTAAAAACGGGGGAACAACGGAGCTGATCCAGATTTGCTGTGTCATGACGTCATATCGGGTTCAAATTTAAAGCTACTGACCCAGAATCAGCACTTCAGTAACAGGGCTGAAATAGATATGAGGGATTTCTAAAATGCAGGACCTGTTTGGTATTTTGAGCAAAACACATCATAGACATGTTATTTATATATTTGTATATATTTGAGACCAGAGGAGTGAAGTAGTGGAGTACAAATACTTTGTTACTGTACTTGTACATTTTTCAGGTATCAGTACTTTACTCCACTACTTATTTTTCTGATGACTTTTTACTTTGACTTCTTACATTTTGAACACAAATACCTGAACTTTCTACTTCTTACCTTTTCAAAACAGGCTGGTTACTTTAGTTTTAATGTGTGTTTGGTGGCGTGATCACATTATTATTTAGAGTCATTAGGCGCTTTCACACCGCAGTACTTTTCCCACAAAGGTTCATCAGAACTTAGTTCATGAGAACTCTTTAGTTCTCATGAACTAAGTACAGATCGCGTTCACACCGGAATAAGTCCCTGAGGGAGGATTAGGCAAATGAAGCCGCTGACGTCACTTCTTCTTCTTCTGCTTTGGGTTTACTGGCAGGCCGCAAACAACTTCACGGCGTATACTGCCACCCGAAGTCCCCGGCCGGAAGTCCCCGGAGTTGGGGACTTCAGAGTAAATCGCCAGAACGCCGACACCTCCTCATCTCCGCCGCTCCCATGTTTTCTTTTGTGTTGCCATAAGTTAGTCTCTCTGCGTTTGTGCGCTGGGCTAATGCTAATGCTAATAATGCTAATGCGAGGATAATAAAATGGCGGCTTCACAAAACGTTTTGGGAGTTTTACGGGGCATGATTTGCATTCCGCCCAGCCAATCAGACATAGGAACCTTTTTCTCCCACGAAAGTCCCTGCTCTCTAGCAGGGACGGAAAAGGGGGTAAAAAAGGTTCTGATGAACTAATTTTAGTTCCGGATTTTTTTGGTGTGAACGCAACATTTCGAAACTAAAGTGGGAAAAGTACTGCGGTGTGAAAGCGCCTATTGCGTGCCTATTGATTTGAACACGATCCGTGTATCCATCATTTCCTGGTCTTCTCTAAAGAAGAGGGACCAATGGAAACGTTGTCATGTTGCCGTTGTTCAGCATGGAAACATTCATTAGCTAACAATGACATTATTGTTCTATTAATATAAAGGGAGGTCAGGTACTCTTTAAAACAGCTGCTAGTTATGGGTACTTTTTACTGAAGTACATTTCAAAGCCTCTTTACTTTTACTTGAGTAAAGAAGTTTAGTCAGTACTTCTACTTTTACCAGAGTATTTTCAAACACGAGTATCTGTACTTCTACTTGAGTGAAGGATGTGTGTTCTTTTGCCATCTCTGATGATAGGACACCTTTAAGGGAATTATAATTTCTTCCACACTCACCTGGCGCCAGAAGAAAGGAGGCAGGGAGATGGAGATGGCGATGACCCAGGCGGTGGCGATCATCCCGGCCGCTCGCCCCATCGTTCGCTTCTTCGAGTAGTCCACAGCGTCTGTAATCGCCCAGTATCGATCCAGCGCGATGATGCACAGGTGCAGGATGGAGGCGGTGCAGCAGGTGATGTCTGAGGACAGCCAGATGTCACACACCGCCTGACCCAGAGTCCACGAGGCGCTCACCGTGTAAAGAGCGCTGATCGGCATCACCAAATGGACACCAGGAGGTCAGTGACGGCAAGCGAGGCGATGAGAACATTCGCCGGCGTGTGGAGCTTTCTGGACTGATAGATGGTGGCGATGACGAAGGCGTTGGAGAGCGTCGTGGCGAGAGTTATGAGAGTCAGAGTCACAGCGAGGCCCGACTGGAGTGCCAGGTTTGAGGAGGAGTCGTTCCTCTGGAGGGTGAAGTTTGTGGAGGAAAAGTTCCACAGATCGCTGGCGTTTTCCATCTCCGTCTCCATCCAAACGCCGTCGTCTGGACCGCGTCAAAAGCCCCGGGCATCGGGCTGAGAGAGGAGGGGAAACAGGGTGAACGATGACTTTAATTAAATGATTTAAGTCAACAGATGTTTGGTACTCAGATCATGTACTTGAGTCAAAGTAGAAGGACGAGACAACACTGTTAAACTGAAACTTTGATTCAATGATTTAAGTCAACAGATGTTTGGTTCAACTTAATATTATTGCTATCAATTTAATTAAAGTCAACGATCAGTTTTTTCAGTGTAGGAATAATCTGTTACAAGTAAAAGTAGAACTACTCAGCTCTAGTACTTGAGTAAGAGTAGAAGTACTCAGATCTTGTACTGTACTTGAGTAAAAGTAGAAGTACTCAGATCTTGTACTGTACTTGAGTAAAAGTAGAAGAACTCAGGCCCGGCAGTGGCTCAGTCAGCAGGGGCTTGGACTGTGAGCGTAGGGTCGCTGGTTCAAGTCCCTGAACAGACCTAAATATGGAGTGTGGACTGCTACTTGGAGAGGTCCCAGTTCACCTCCTGCCCTGCCGTGGTGCCCTTGAGCAAGGCACCGGACAACCCCCTTTCCCCCCCCCCACTCCCATTGCCCCCCGGGCGCTGTACAATAGCTGCTCAATAGCTGCTACTCCTGGTACTAGGATGGGTTATATGCAGAGGCCAAATTTCACTGTGTGTGCTCTGCGTGTGACCATTAAAGAGGGTTTCATCCCTCCCATTCTATTCTATCTATCTATCTTGTACTTGAGTAAAAGTAGAAGTACTCAGATCTTGTACTTGAGTAAAAGTAGAAGTACTCAGATCTTGTACTTGAGTAAAAGTAGAAGTACTCAGATCTTGTACTTGAGTAAAAGTAGAAGTACTCAGATCTTGTACTTGAGTAAAAGTAGAAGTATGAGACAGCACTGTTAAACTGAAACGTTGACTTTAAGTCAACAGATGTTTGGTTCAACGTAATATTATTGCTTCCTACTAACCTGATGCAGTTATTGGAAATCTGTTGACATAATACATTTAATTAAAGTCAACGCTTCAGTTTTATCAGTGTACAGTATTTGTATAAATATGTATACCTCTATTTGAAATATGTGTACCTAGAGTATCTGTATTCATACTTAGAATATCTGTATTATAAATATGTATACCGTTATTATTATATATATATTGTTTTTCATTTTACTTGTTGAATCTTATTTTCATTGTTATTATCTCATCGGTCATCTCTCAATCTCACACACACACACACACACACACCACACACACACACCACACACACACACACACACACACACACACACACACAGAGAAACACACACAGAGAAACATACACACACACACACACACACAGAGAAACACACACAGAGAAACACACACACACACACACAGAGAAACACACACAGAGAAACATACACACACACACACACATACACACACACACACACACACAGAGAAACACACACAGAGAAACACACACAGAGAAACATACACACACACACACACACACACACACATCCACAGAGAAACACACACAGAGAAACATACACACACACACACACACACACACACAGAGAAACACACAGAGAAACATACACACACACACACACACACACACACACACACACACACACACAGAGAAACACACACAGAGAAACATACACACACACACACACACAGAGAAACACACACAGAGAAACACACACAGAGAAACACACACACACACACACACAGAGAAACACACACAGAGAAACATACACACACACACACACACACACACACACACACACAGAGAAACACACACAGAGAAACACACACAGA
>CM062281.1:28402153-28477153 GCA_031216635.1 Dissostichus eleginoides | reverse complement strand
TTTTTTACGATAAACTCAAAACATCAAAACTAAATTTAATTTGTATTCAACTTAGATTTTTATTTAATTTCTATATATTATTTTATTGATTGATTTTACTCACAAACATTTGGCATTTTATTTTCGTTATTTTAATATTTTTTTATCTAATTTCTCGTCTTTTATTTCAAACTCAAAACTATTTTATTATCAAATGACAAAATGTCCGTGTACTCGTACGAGACATCTTTGTGCATCATCTATTTCTATTTAATACAATCTTAATAAACAATAACAACAAGTGAAGTAAACTAATAGTATATATAATTTAGACATAAACTTGTCAGTGCCCTCTGGTGGACAAAGTGTGTCACGACATCCATTTCATTTCATCGTTTCTATCACATGACCTTTATTAAGATTTTAAAACACGCCCAGTTGTCCTGTCTCTGATGTATTCTGTATTAACAAAACAAAAAGAATCATAGTGACTCTTTAATGTTGCTGATATAGGAAGCTTTTGTTTTGCTTTGTTGGTCCAATGAACAGCAAGAAGGCGTGACAAAGAATGCTGACTGTATTTGAAGATATTGGACTGTCTCACAGCACAGCAGGGGGTTGCAGTGAGTAATTACATTCTTACTTTCAGCTCTGCACACTTTAACATGAAGAGACTCTACTTGTGATAAAAAGCAGCAAACTACTGAAGCTGACATCCGTTAAAAAAGACAGAGAATTTACGTATTATAAAATAAATAAGACGTATCAGCAGGGTATGGTGTAGATATATAAATATGCAGAAGAATAGATAACAGTATTTAATCAAAGCGTGTCGATAAAGTGTAGTGGTGTAAAGCAAATGAGTACATTTACTCATGTACTTTACGTAAGTACAATTTTGAGGTACTTTACTTAGTATTTCCATTTTTATGCTACCCTGTAATTCTACTCCACTACATGTATTTAATACCTTTAGTTCGTACAGGATCTGAGTACTTCTACTTTTACTCAAGTACAAGACCTGAGTACTTCTACTTTTACTCAAGAACAAGATCTGAGTACTTCTACTTTTACTCAAGTACAAGACCTGAGTACTTCTACTTTTACTCAAGAACAAGATCTGAGTACTTCTACTTTTACTCAAGTACAAGACCTGAGTACTTCTACTTTTACTTAAGAACAAGATCTGAGTACTTCTACTTTTACTCAAGTACAAGATCTGAGTACTTCTACTTTTACTCAAGTACAAGACCTGAGTACTTCTACTTTTACTCAAGTACAAGACCTGAGTACTTCTACTTTTACTCAAGTACAAGATCTGAGTACTTCTACTTTTACTCAAGTACAAGACCTGAGTACTTCTACTTTTACTCAAGTACAAGACCTGAGTACTTCTACTTTTACTCAAGTACAAGACCTGAGTACTTCTACTTTTACTCAAGAACAAGACCTGAGTACTTCTACTTTTACTAGAGTACAAGATCTGAGTACTTCTACTTTTACTCAAGTACAAGACCTGAGTACTTCTACTTTTACTAGAGTACAAGATCTGAGTACTTCTACTTTTACTCAAGAACAAGACCTGAGTACTTCTACTTTTACTAGAGTACAAGATCTGAGTACTTCTACTTTTACTCAAGTACAAGACCTGAGTACTTCTACTTTTACTCAAGAACAAGACCTGAGTACTTCTACTTTGGTTTTATGTAATCTTCTACAGATCTCTCCTCTGCTGTTCAGAAAGTGATGATGAAGATGAAGAGGATCCAGTTGAATTAAACTGTACATTGAAAATAAAACCAGGTTAAAAAACAAAGAGCGCGACCTCTGCTGACCTCAGTGAGACTTCATCTGATGTGAGATCACATCCTCTGATATCAGTCAGTCTGTTTCCATCAGGTCTTCATTCAGCTGTGTCCTTCAGCTGTGTCCTTCAGCTGTGTCCTTCAGGTGTGTGTCCTTCAGGTGTGTCCTTCAGCTGTGTCCTTCAGGTGTGTGTCCTTCAGGTGTGTGTCCTTCAGCTGTGTCCTTCAGCTGTGTCCTTCAGGTGTGTCCTTCAGATGTGTGTCCTTCAGCTGTGTCCTTCAGCTGTGTCCTTCAGGTGTGTCCTTCAGGTGTGTCCTTCAGCTGTGTCCTTCAGGTGTGTCCTTCAGCTGTGTCCTTCAGGTGTGCTCAATAAAAAGCTCTTTAAAATCTCTCTCTGTCCCTTTCTCACTTCCCTATAATAAAAAGTCCAGACTGCAGGTAATAGTTACATCCATTATCATTTTTATGATCAATGAAGGCTTTAGCGAGACAGAAGATGAGAAAGAAAACCAAACAGCAACATTTCATATTTTAGAAACTGGAACTAAAGACTTCTCTGCATTTCAGAAATACAGGATTTATTGCAATTTCTTTGTCCAGCGATTACAATACATGTTACTTGTTACAATACGAACGCTATTTTAAACATATGATTACAGTTATAAATAATAGGCAACAATATATTAGACAACATTCATATTTAAGGTAAATTAACATCCTGTTGGGTAAATATTGCCAAAGCTGAATAATAAAAGCACACACAGCCTCCGTTAGTCTGACAGGAGCAACATTAGCTCCAGTGTTAATTTCACACTTCTATAACGAGGTTAAACTGAGCGGTGCAAAGTAAAAATAAACATTCAGAGTGTGAGGAAGACATCAGAGAACCGACACCAACAACAACACTGTGAGAAAATACAAAAATACATGACAGCACATTGGAAGCTACAAGTTTGGTGAAATCATATGTTTAAATATATATTAAGCAATATCTTATTAAATACTATAATAAAAAAGGATAATTTGCAGAAAATAATCTCCATCACCACCGCTAAGCTAAAAGAGGCTAATGTTGGGCTATAAAGGAACTACAGCATGGTCACATGACTTCACGTCACCACCGCTAAGCTAAAGGAGGCTAATGTTGGGCTATAAAGGAACTACAGCACGGTCACATGACTTCACGTCTCCACCGCTAAGCTAAAGGAGGCTAATGTTGGGCTATAAAGGAACTACAGCACGGTCACATGACTTCACGTCACCACCGCTAAGCTAAAGGAGGCTAATGTTGGGCTCTAAAGGAACTACAGCACGGTCACATGACTTCACGTTACCACCGCTAAGCTAAAGGTGGCTAATGTTGGGCTATAAAGGAACTACAGCACGGTCACATGACTTCACGTCACCACCGCTAAGCTAAAGGTGGCTAATGTTGGGCTATAAAGGAACTACAGCACGGTCACATGACTTCACGTCACCACCGCTAAGCTAAAGGCTGCTAATGTTGGGCTATAAAAGAACTACAGCACGGTGACATGACTTCACGTCACCACCGCTAAGCTAAAGGAGGCTAATGTTGGGCTATAAAGGAACTACAGCACGGTCACATGACTTCACGTCACCACCGCTAATCTAAAGGAGGCTAATGTTGGGCTATAAAGGAACTACAGCACGGTCACATGACTTCACGTCACCACCGCTAAGCTAAAGGTGGCTAATGTTGGGCTATAAAGGAACTACAGCACGGTCACATGACTTCACGTCACCACCGCTAAGCTAAAGGCGGCTAATGTTGGGCTATAAAAGAACTACAGCACGGTCACATGACTTGCAGCTAATGTTGGGCCTGATGACGTTTAGTCGTCTCATTTAGACACATTTTTAAAGTGGTAGAATTAAAATCTCCTCGGCTTGTTTTAACCAAAGATTTCAGGTGCTAAAGTCCTGACTTACTTCTCAGGTTTTCTTGCACATCTCTTTAGCTGCAAGTACAATCACAGTGAGATGTTGTGCATGAATCATGGCGAACATCACACCCACACTGAGCAGGTTGATCGTGCTGAATCACATGAAGATGAACCTGCTGACCTTCCTGCAGGCTCTGCTCTCTGAAGGTGGCACAGCGTGGACACAGGGCTGAAATCAGACTCCTGAGGGAGAGACTTCGCTCTGTGAAGCTTTGAGGGGTTCGATGATCCTGAAAAACCTCCTGCTGCTGCTGAACATGAATAACAACCAGTCAGAGGAACGTCAACATGTAGATATTCCTCCTGAAATTGCAGGCTGTAGATTAAACTAGCCAACAGTGTATAATGGAGGTAAAATCCTCTACAGCAGAATGATGAAAATATGTGGAAAATGTTGGCTAGAAAATGTTTTAGAAATGTATGAAACATTTCTAAAACAAATGCCAGAAAAAAAATATAAAAACCTCCAAAAAGATATTCCTACTAAAACTGCTAAACTAACCAACAGTGACTAAAGGACATACAATATACATCAGTTCTGATAAAAATGTGTGAAAAAGTGGAAAATACCCCAGAAAATGCACGGAAAAAATACAGCAGCTCAAAAAGAAGGTCTAAAAAATGCCAGAAAAGGGTCTTTAAAAAGTCTAAAACATGTCTTAAAAATGTCAAAGAAATTAGAAAAGATATTTCAAAGAATGCCTCAAAACAATTCTTAAAACCTCCTCCAAATGATATTCCTCCTGAAACTGCATGCTGTAGATTAAACTAGCCAACAGTGGAAGGAGGTAAGATCATAGATCAGGGGAGTCAAACTCAAATACACAGTGGGCCAAAATTAAAAAATGGGTACTAGTGGAGGGCCGGACTGGTTGAAATGAACTTATTGCACATATTAAACCTGAAACTAACAAAGCTTAAATGATTGCCTATAAAAACAACATTACACATTAAATAATCAGTTGCATTCATTTCTTCTGGCTCTATCTGCAGCTTTTCCAGAGTCATTTCTTATGATTACATTTCTCCACAGGCCAACAACAGCTTCAAAAAAACACTTTCCCTCAAAGAAAAAAACAAACATGCCCTGTTGTCGTGAGAGAAAAAGTGCAGAAGGAAACATCCATTGAAACTCAGTGTGCTGCTCTGTGATGCTAGTTCAGATACTTGGCATCTCATCTTGGGTGCAAGTTCATCAATGTTTGGGGTCAGGCTCTGAGCTGAGGAAACCCTCAGGATGGAATGAAGGTGTGCGTGCAATATACCGGCGGGCCAGATCTAATAGTAATTAGAAATTATCCTGTGGGCCGAAATTAAATCAACCACGGGCCTGATTTGGCCCCCGGGCCTGATTTGGCCCCCGGGCCTTGAGTTTGACATGTATGATCTAGATCAATATGATAAAATATGTGAAAAAGTGGAAAAATGCCTCAAATTAATGCCAGAAGCAGGTCAAAAAGAATGTCTAAAAACTGCCAGAAAAGGGTCTTAAAAAATGTCTTAAAACCTCCTCCAAAAGATATTCCTCCTGAAACTACATGGTTTAAAGCACATGTGTCAAACTCAAGGCCCGGGGGCCAAATCAGGCCCTTGGTGGATTTAATTTCGGCCCGCAGGATAATTTCTAATTACTATTAGATCTGGCCCGCCGGTATATTGCACGCACACCTTCACTCAATCCTGAGGGTCTCCTCAGCTCAGAGCCTGACCCCAAACATTGATGAACTTGCACCCAAGATGAGATGCCAAGTATCTGGCTTGAACTAGCATCACAGAGCAGCACACTGAGTTTACATGTTTCCTCTTGCACTTTCTTTCTCACGACAACAGGGCATGTTTGGTTTCTCTTTGAGGGAAAGTGTTTTTTTGAAGCTGTTGTTGGCCTGTGGGAAAATGTAATCATAAGAAATGACTCTGAAAAGCTGCAGATAGAGCCGTAAGAAATGAATGCAACTGATTATTTAATGTTTAATATTGTTTTTATATGCAATCATTTAAGCTTTGTTAGTTCCAGGTTTAATATGTGCAATAAGTTCATTTCAATAAGTTTTGCTATAAACATTGAACCAGTCCGGCCCTCGACTAGTACCCATTTAATTTTGGCCCACTGTGTATTTGAGTTTGACCCCCCTGCTGCAGATTAACAGTGAATAAAGGAGGTAACATCTTCTACAGTAATATGACAAAGAATGTCATGAGCAATGACCGAGTAAAAAGAGCTGAGCAGAGGAAAATGGTTTGAAAAATATGCAAAAATGACTTCCCTTTGAAATGAAGAACAAGCAGAACATAGCATAACAAATAAAAACCCTTCAGTATCCGTGCACATTAGCATAAATAAAAAGCGAGTTGTACTGTACGATGGAGAAGAGGCCGCTGCTCGTTGAAACACACCACAACAAAACTCTCACACACACTCCAAAACGCCGCTCAGCAAACTTTGCAAAGGTTAACAACCACTGCATGCAGATTCTGACAATTTGCAGAGAATCACACGAGCATTAGTTTAACTCAGGGGGAAAACACAATAGACGGTTCGGCTTGCTTTTGTTTGCATAAGGGCTAATACATAAACATTATTATAACAGCGCTATGATGATGCTCACTGCAGAGGAAATGAGTGAGTTTATTTGACAAAATCATAGAATAGAATAGAAGGGATGAAACCCTCTGTAATGGTCTCACATGCAGAGCACACAGCACACAGAGTGACATGTGTTCTCTGCTTTTAACCCATCCCAGTACCAGGAGTCTAGTACCAGGAGTCTAGTACCAGGAGTCTAGTACCAGGAGTCTAGCACCAGGAGTCTAGCACCAGGAGTCTAGTACCAGGAGTCTAGTACCAGGAGTCTAGTACCAGGAGTCTAGCACCAGGAGTCTAGCACCAGGAGTCTAGTACCAGGAGTCTAGTACCAGGAGTCTAGTACCAGGAGTCTAGAACTAGGATTCTAGTACCAGGATTCTAGTACCAGGAGTCTAGTACCAGGAGTCTAGTACCAGGAGTCTAGTACCAGGAGTCTAGCACCAGGAGTATAGTACCAGGAGTCTAGTACCAGGAGTCTAGCACCAGGAGCAGTGGGCAGCTATTGTACAGCGCCCGGGGAGCAATGGGAGTGGGGGGGTGTCTGGTGCCTTGCTCAAGGGCACCACGGCAGGGCAGGAGGTGAACTGGGACCTCTCCAAGTAGCAGTCCACACTCCATATTTTTCGGTCTGGTCGGGCCCTACGGCTCACAGTCCAAGCCCCTACTGACTGAGCCACTGCCGGACATGAAAGTAGTTCCCACTCTTTTCATGTCTGGTAAATCTTTTTATTGTTTATCTGGATTTTTCTTTATTAGACCCTTAAAGTTATGAATAAATTAGGGCGTGGTCACCTTGAGTGACAGGTCTGTCCAGTGACTGCTGTTGTTAGCTTCCTGTCTCTCTGCTAGCAGCTCCGTGATGCTACAGGGACTCAGCCTGCTCAACTCATCCGGGGAACATAACTTGAACTCGGCCGTGTTTGCTGCTGGTGCCTCGTGGACTATTCTTCATGCTTATATCGGCCTATTGTGACTCGCTCTGCGGTTAAAACAGACGGTGCATGAATGCGGTTTTGCGGTAAGGGAAATTCGAGTACTTTATTTATGTGTTTATGATTTTAATCAGCTAACGTTAATGAATGTTAAGGCTTGGGTTGGCATGTAATCGAGTGGTAGCTACATCTGTGCTAACGATGCTTCTGTCGGGGGCACTGCATCTGCTGAAACTAAAGTAGAAAAACCCAATAACAGTCATACATATGCCAGTGAGGTTTAAGAAAGCTAAACCATCAGGTGAAAGAAGTTCCTAATCCTGATATGCTATGAAACTCGTGTCATACAGAAAAACTAAATTAAGAACATGCCAGGACATGATCACTTTGCCTTTGGAAATATCAAAACACAAATATATCAATACATCTTGGAGTTGAAGTTAAGTGACATCTTGATAAATGTAAAGAGGTTATGGATCTATCTACACGTGTTAGTTAGTTTGTTTGTTCGTCACATAATTCTTCAGTTGTAAAGTGTGAAATGTTTATTAATTGCTTGTTAATCTTGCATTACTTTTTACAAATCCTCGACCGAGTCTTTCCAGTGAAAGTGCGTCCCAAAAACATTCCATATCAACCTCTCCATTGAAGTCCACCGGAGGTTGTGGAAGGTCACTTACTAAAGAAATAGTGTACAAAATTACAAAACAAGTGAATTCAGGAAGTAATCCAGTATGTAGTCGTCTGATCTAAACCATCTATTCCATGAAAGCATTCTCACCTGACAGATGGAAGGCCCCCTTCCTATGGAGGTCCATGGTGACCACTGGTGGATGATCACCACGGCTCACACAAGAATACTGGTAATCATGTTCTGTAAGGGCTTCGAAGTGAAGATACCCGTGTAGAACTGTATCAGCTGAGGGGAACTGTTCTCCTGAAGTCAATTCCAAATACTCCACCACTCTGCTCACTGCAGTATGGACCTAAGAGAGAAACAAAATAAATGTACTGTCAAATTTCAGTTGTAAATTTACCAAATAAAAATTATGAATTCACAGATTATACTTCTATTGAGCTAGATTAAGAATGACCTGAAGCATGTTCCTTATGGTTAGGCATAAAGGGAGATCTAGGAGTATCCGGTCATTAAAATTGTGAAGGCCGTCTTTCCACTCTTGGTACCGGTAGTGGGCTCCACATTGATGGCAAGATTTACAGTAGGGAGAAACATCTGGAAATCAAAAGATTAATCAAGAATTACAGTTTACAACACATTGAATGATTACTGGAAGTAGAACAAATCTACCACAGTGTATTATAATAAGAAATCAAGAAATCAACATCATTGATCTACCGTTAACAATACGTGACTTGGTGAGGATTTTGGCCTCATGTGTAATGAGGACTGGGTCACTCAAGGGCACATTGCCTGGGCAGTGCTGGCACATCCTCTCCTCTGGAATGAGGTGCCTTGAATATTGCACTTCCACTGATGGAAGCCGCAAATGTTCTGGCAGAACAGCAGGTAACTTTTTGTTCCTCAGAATATATTGGGCCATGCCTTTCAATTTTTGGTATATCACCCAGATCAGCCTCATCGTGACTGTGTTCGCCCTCTGTTGATGCTGCTGCACTCAGGCATTCCACCTCCTCTGTGCTTCTGACTTTCCTGAATAGTTCACGGTGTGTCTGAAATAAGTGCCATTTTGCAATGTATTTGTGTGGGCATGATATCTTTGCACAAGGACAGTGCCACAAATTCTTCTTTGTGTCGTACGACACCATGACTCTTCCCAATCGACTGTAATATGAAACAGTAGGCTCATATATGGATATATATTTTGTTGTCTTCGGGGTTCCAGCTTTCGAGTACACAGATAAAGGCACGTGGTTACATTTGGCAAGGTTTTGCCGAACCAGGCAGAGTCTCTTTTTATCCTCACCAAACCATTTGTTGTTCACCATCTCCGTTAGAGTTTCTTCATCAAGCTCAGTAGGGGAGGCATAGGATGAACCGTAGGTTATGGATTTTAAATTTGTACATTGATAGGCTTTAATTCCACTCCTCCATGCCAACTCCAGGTTCACCTGGCACTCATTGTTTTCACAAGACACATGCTGATTTTCTCCCCACACTTTATTCTGAACATGCAGAGGAATACTTGTTCCATGGAAGGCTTTGTGGACAGCATAAACTCCATTTTCAGGATCTATGAATTCACTCTGTAGGTGTGAACTTGCGGTTATGTCCTTTTGTTTGGCAGAGTGCTTTCTTTCCATGTGCCTTTTCACAGTTTTTTTATTTATGAGAACATGGCATATGGGACATTTCTTCTTCAGTACAGACTCTACACGGACCCTTTGCATCTTTCCCCCTGGGATGATGGGGGTTGATGGATCTGGGATGATGGGGGTTGATGGATCTGGGATGATGGGGGTGGATGGATCTGGGATGATGGGGGTTGATGGATCTGGGATGATGGGGGTTGCTGGATCTGGGATGATGGGGGTTGATGGATCTGGGATGATGGGGGTTGCTGGATCTGGGATGATGGGGATTGCTGGATCTGGGATGATGGGGGTTGCTGGATCTGGGATGATGGGGGTTGCTGGATCTGGGATGATGGGGGTTGCTGGATCTGGGATGATCGGGGTTGATGGATCTGGGATGATGGGGGTGGATGGATCTGGGATGATGGGGGTTGATGGATCTGGGATGATGGGGTTGCTGGATCTGGGATGATGGGGGTTATGGCAGAGTGCTTCGCCTTGCACAAAGCCAGGTGTTTGATGAAGTCTGCTTTGCGCGTCAGCATATATTGGCAGTAGAAGCAGTGGAAATGAAATCGTGAATGGTATACCCTTAAACATAAGAACATAGAATTGTAGTATTATTATTTTGTGATCATATTATTTTAAAGTGTAAATTATGAATACCAAACATCTGAATCAAGTAACTGGTCACCACAAACAAATCATAGAAGGACTTGTTTTGATGTATTGCTCAAATGGAACTGATCATAACATTCAGGCTGCTTTTAATGCAGACACATTGCAACTCCATTTGCATTTCACAAGAGAATGTTTGCAAACTTTACCTTCATGGAGAACTGCACGGTTGAAGTGGCTCTCTAAATGGGTTTGGACCTTGCTCGATTTGGCTGGGTGGAACACATTTGAGGCACAGAACGGGCAGTGAAAGTCTTCGCAACATGTCGTACATCGCTGGAAGTCGGGCAAGGATCTCCCCTCTTGGATTGAAATATGCATCTTGAAAAAGAGAGAGCCTAATCGGTCAAACTGAACATTTTTAAATAATTTCACAGACAGACATAAATTAGGCCTAATTGTTAGATTCTGACACGACAGATTCTAACCTACAGAATAGGCCGACATAATAACCGACTAAAACACCTCATGCAATATTACAAAACATGTCAAAATGATGAGACTGTCTGATAAACAGCAAACAGGCAGTCAGCACAGTTAAGATTATTTACAATGAATTCAAATAGTAATACAATGACTATTAAAGAAGCATTTACACTGAAGACAGAACTTAGGCTACTGCAGATTTAATGTAGCGGACAGACAGATCATATTGACATGCTTTTGTCATCCTTTGAAGTTTAATTAATTAGCTGACTATAATTAATAATCAGGGTTGGGAAGTTTACTTTTTTTTTAAATGTAGTAGGTTACAGATGACTAATTACCCTGTTAAAAATGTAATAAGTAATGTAACTGACTATGTAACTATTATAATTTTGTATTGATATTCTAATGTTAACTATGGTTATTTTATGTTTTTTGAGAGTCACTTTGGATAAAAGCCTCTGCTAAATAATAACCATAACATACGGTTTCATTAAACAAATAAACAAAAGGCTAACAGTTGGTTTTGCAGCGAGTCATCACAGGCTAACAGATGACTGTTTCCCTGTAAGACTCACATTTAGCACGTGTTGCTTGTATTGCTGTCCAATTCAATACACCAGAATAGATTCACATTACTCACACTCTCTGCGTCGTCGTTCATATTCATGTGTCTCCTGCTCGCTAGGTGGCAGTGTCACGAAAAACTGCGGGTCCCAGGACTGTGCGGGTCCCAGGGGACTGCGGTCCCTGAGAATGCAGAAATCCCATTGGCTCTGAGACGAGGGAACCGGAAGTGGAGAAATGCTAACTCACTTCCGGATTTTAGGCTTCGTCACTGCAACACTCAGGTGAACGGATGGTCCTCCGCATTTACGCAGACGTAGAGGGCGGCAAACGATGGATCATGACGGAGACCATTCAAAAAGTAATTATTCCAAGTAAATGATTTAGTTTGACCGTGTTTAGCAGTTTAAAGCTAAAGTCTTAAGTAGTGACGTTAGCAACGTGCTAACTAGCGGGCTATACTTTGCCTTGGTTAATGTTAGCTTCAGAGCTAGTTCAGCTAACTGGGCGCACCTGTGTGTGCATTAACACACAGTTCAGTTGTTTTTAGGTTTAAACATGAAGGATGTTTATGTTGTTTTCTGTGAGAATATGAGACTGGCTGTAGATTCAAGTTGCCAACAGTTTATAAAGGTGGTAAAATAATCCACAGCAGTAAAAGGTTTAAACACATGTGAATAAAGGCTACAAAATGCCTGGAAAATTATTTAAAATGTCTTCTACTGAAGTAAAAGATCTGAGTACTTCTACTTTTACTGAAGTAAAAGATCTGAGTACTTCTACTTTTACTGAAGTAAAAGATCTGAGTACTTCTACTTTTACTCAAGTACAAGATCTGAGTACTTCTACTTTTACTCAAGTACAAGATCTGAGTACTTCTACTTTTACTCAAGTACAAGATCTGAGTACTTCTACTTTCACTCAAGTACAAGATCTGAGTACTTCTACTTTCACTCAAGTACAAGATCTGAGTACTTCTACTAAAGTACTTCTCCCAGCTGTGAAAATCAGTGTTGGTATCATTGTGTATTCTGATCTTATAGTGAAACATGAATGTGGCTGAATGTGGAGTTTTTCTTTATGTCCCTCCTCTCTGTGTGTTCTTAGGAGCGAGTCGAGCAGAGTGCCTTTTCACGAAGGTCAAGGTTTCTCTGGCGGTGGCGATAATAAAGACCAAGCCTCCGGGTGTGAGCGGCAGAGAGTTCGCCGAGGCGTTGGCCTGCAGGCTGAGACGTCAGGATGAAAACCGGAAGGAGAAATCTGAGGAACTGCAGCAGGAAGTGCTGAGGCTGCGACGGGAAGTACTGAACAACAGACTGACAGGAAACAACTCAGCAGGTATTCTCAAAGCATTCATCAAGTCAAAGTCAACTTTATTGTCAATCTTTCAGTTCGTGTGTACAGACGGAGAGATCAATACCGTTTCCCACAATCCAGAATAAAAATTCAAATATCAGGCATGAAAATCACTCACCTTTTGGCGAAATTCGCCGTTTTGAAACCAAAATAGGTGACCTACGTGAATCGTGTAGATTCGATGAGAAAATATTTAAGGGGGGGGGGGCGTAGGTTCAGAGGCTGTAATGGTACGCACCGTTGGGTGACGAGTGGAAGACGAGACCCAATCACTGTGATTGGGTCTCGTCTTCCACGGTGCGTACCGTTACGGCCTCTGAACCAGCCCCAGAGATTCAGTGAACTGCGAACAGGTGCGCGTGCTAAAAGGGACCTGATCATTGGTTTACAAGCAGTTCGCTTCGCTCGTGCTGACCAGAGCGGGATCCAGACCACCATCAGAAGCTGAAAGCACGCCTGGCCTCGGCGATTCCGCACAGCATGAATCGCTCCCGACTCGGGGAGGTAGTGACGAATGTGTAATGTGAACACAGCAGGAGAGAACGCAACGTTAGACAGCTAGCACTAAAGCTCCGGTGGAAAATGATTAGCTAACGTTAACGTTAGCCTAACATTAGCTAGATATCGTTACTAAAGTTAGATGCTAGCTTGTATAGCTTACGGTAAATCACAAAAAAGAAAAACTGGTTAATGTTAGTGCTACTTTCTAAAATCTCTACAACTCGTTTTTCCAGGACGTGTTGATGATTTTGAGGTGAGGGGACTGACAAGGCTGAAGGGTAAAGTGGTCCACCGTTCTATCAATAAGGCTAAACTAGAAGTTAGTGCTAACACTAATACAAACATTATTTTTGCAGAATGAGTGTGTTAGGGGAGAAGGATTCAGCCATTGTTAAACAGCTGGATGCTGGATTGAAATGCAGCTGGAACTGGTCGTGGCTAAAACTGGAAGGCAAGGTCTCAGTAAAAGAGCAAGAGGTGTCCTTTCATCTAGGAGATGTATTCATCAAAATCAACAGGCAGGGATTCGCCAGATGCATTCTCTGCCACAAAGAGATCAATTATGCTAACAAAGGCAGCCATGCTCTGCAGGCTCACTGCCAGACGGAAGTTCACAAGAAGAAGGTGCAGATGATAGCTTCCACTCATAGTGTTGCCAGCAGCTTCCTTCCAGCATCAGCTAGGGTGAATCCAGCAAGCCAGAGTCAAGCCAACCAGGGGTCAGAAACAATCAGGCAGCAGTGCCAGGGAAAGATCCCCGTACCAGTTATAAACCGCATAGCAAATGCAGAGGTAGGTGGTGTAGGCCTGTTAGTCAGCACAGGCAGCATAGACAGAGTACACTAGCACTTTGAGATTGTTATTTTTATTATAACAATAATAATAATCATTTATTATTATTATTATTATTATTATTCACAATCAGCTGCGGTCACTGGCAGCATCATCACCTAAACATGGAATACACTAGCTTTACATTAATTACATAATTTGTGTTCTAGGCAATGGTCCTTGGAACCTTGGCGGAGCATTCCATCCCGTTTTCTAAGGCTCCTGGAAACCACTGTATTGTGTGTTTTAGGCTATCTTTGCCAATAAAATGTATTAAAATCTGAATTACATAACATTGTATTGGCTGTCAGTCATGATGGAAGAGTAGACAAGTTAAGTTACAGCATGTCCACCATCTGCATATGCATTAAGCCCTTACCACATTGTGCCTCATATACTGTAAATGTTAGACCCAGTGACAGGCTGGCATGAAATGTCTTGCATAATACTTAGTAAGGAGGCCATAATATTTTTGACTCATGGCTGAAGTTAAGTTTCTCCAGCTCTCCCCAGGTTGGCAAAAAAATGCATCTCAAAATGCATCAGATTGATGCTTTAAAATATGGAATATTCAACATTTTCTTCCGGGGGAGCATGCCCCCGGACCCCCCTAGAGGGATAATATCCTTCTCACCTTTTTCACCCCTGACCCGTTTTCATGCCTGAAATATGTATAAAAATATGTGTGTATATATAAACAATCAACAGACACATTTATACATAAGCACAACGTATAACATCAGTCATATCGGTAGAATGATCAAAACAGTATATATTCTGTATATTTTATAAGGTTTATATACTCCTGAATATAGGTATTTTTACTGAGAATATATATATATATATATATATATTGTTTTTTTACATTTTTTTAAAGGTTATCTTTATTTATTTTCTATTTTTACCTAAAGGTCTCCTATTATGCAATTTTTAGGCATATATTATGGGTCTCAGATACATAAAAAAATATAAAGAACATGTCTATGATGTGTTTTGCTCAAAAAACCAAACAGGTCATGCATTTTAGAAATCCCTCATATCCCTCTGTTTCAGCCCTGTTACTAAAGTGCTGATTCTGGGTCATTAGCTTTAAATTTGAACCCGATATGACGTCATATCGCACGAAATCTGGATCAGCTCCGTTGGTCCCCCGTTTTTAGAGATGTGGGTACGGAGGAAAATAAAGGGTTTTATTTTCTTTGTGAGTCTCCTGACACACCGGGGTCACATAGTTATATTTATAACAAGCGCTTTGAGCACCAGGAAAAGCACTATATAAATGTAATATTGTATTATTATTATTATTATTATTATTATTATGTATAAAAGACATAAAAACGTGCATTTTGCATGATAGGAGACCTTTAAAATAATTACTTGCCTATTGTAGTGCAAAATACCCTTTTATCCAATAAAAACAAATGTGCAACACACAAAAAATAATATTTCAGAGACTGCCCACAGTCATAAACTCATAAAGAAGGTAGCATAAGGTGCCACCAGTTCATCAGAAGCTAATAAACATTCACAGAGATTCAGGCCTGAGTATCTTTCCCAAGGACAAGGGCCAGAGTTTGGATCACTGACCTTCAGATGAATTGGTACCTTCTGTACCTGAAATGTTCAGCAAACACTCCTGTCGGCAAAAGTGACACGACACTATTTTACTTAATTGTGTTTCTGTGTAAACTCTTGCAGTTCCTGTCAACGCACTGGATCACTCGTACTGCTCAGAGCCTGATCAAGGATCTGAGACCCCTGAACTCCTGCTGCCGGACCCCCCAATCTGCCTCCAATCTCCCCCAACATGCCACCCTCCCCCTCCCCCACCTTGCTACCCGTGTCCCCCACCCTTCCTCCCTCCTCCTCCACCTTCCACCCCCTCCCTACTTGCCTCCTTCAGGCCCTCATGGAGAAACCGACCTCCCACAGGTTAATTTCCTGCAGGCTCTTCTTTCCCTGCAGCGTCTGGACAATTCTCTGTGTTTCAGCGCAGATGGGGGGGCGTTACTGGTGGACTCTGTGTGCCGCCTACTGGATTCGGTGGTGAGGTTCTGCAGGGACGCCCCCCCGCTGGGACCCGGGATGTCCGTCCTGCAGGCGTGCAACGTCTCTGCCAGATCGATGCAGATGTTCTGCTCCCACAGGCTGCCGGACGAGCAGTTCAGGAGCCGAGTGGAGGCGGCGCTGAGAGATCTGACGGAGATACTTCTGCACAAGAAGGGAACCCACAGGGTGAGTTCAAAGTTTAAAGGATTTATTCATATATGCACAGAAGCTACAGTAGATATGGGAGAATATATCAGATCAGATATTGAAATGTATGCTGGGTTTTCCACACGCCACAAATCATCAGTCCCCAACAAATGCGCCGTTTCCTCCTGTTTCCTTAATAAAAACTAATCTATATTTACCCGGACATTTTTTAAGCATGATTTACCATTTTTGAATCTCTTAAAGGTCCCCTATGATGCAAAATGCACTCTCTGATGTCTTCTCTACATCAACATGTGTCCCCGGTGTGTCCCCGGTGTGTCCCCGGTGTGTCAGGAGACTCACAAAGTGTCAGAAAATCAAACCCTCTCTTTTCCTCCGTACCCACATCTCTAAAAACGGGGGAGCAACGGAGCTGATCCAGATTTGCTGCGTCATGACGACATTACTAAAATGTGGGCGGGCTTTACACCCACGGGCCAATCAGAAACGTTGCTGTCAGAAACAATGAGACGTGTTCTGGAAGTAATATGGTCTTTGTTTACATTAGCATGGCTAACACTCAGAGCTAACCTGTACTGGAGAGAGCATGTGTGAAGAAGCAGGAAATAAAAAGGAACTCACCTTGTGGTAAACCTGAGAGAGAGAAAGAGTTTGAGCTCCATACTGTTTCAGAGAGAATCCTTGATGTGGTTTGGAACATGATATGGAGTTTAATCTAAAATAGAATATTAGGAGACCTTAAGTATTTTAGTTTGGGACAAAAACAGAAGAAATTAGCTTGATTTGCAGTTGCATTTTCGTCAGCAGTCTAGTATAGAAGTCTTACCTTGGTACTGCTATATCCCTCTCTTTCTGTGCGGTGACAACAAGTGAAGAAATTGAGTTTTCCTGCAAAAATCATGTGACGTTTGTCTTTGAAACTAATGCTAGTGGTGAGACGGGTGTAAAAGGATGATTATAAAACGGACAAGTCAAATCAAGCAATCTGATTGGTTCTTAGCCGTGATATAATGAGCGTAGAATTGTAGTTACTTTTCACAAGTCAGTATCCCTCCGTGTCTGAAAAAAGCTACAACTGTTACATTATGTCCGTTACGAAACTAACCCAAAGCTTAAGATGGAAACATTTAAGGCTAGCTTGGACCTCCGGGGTGGCCTTACTATGGAGGAGTGGATTGAGCAGTGCCTATCTCCAGAAAGCACCTAAACCACGACATGCAGAGCTCCGTGAAGAGCAGGTAGACCAACTGGAAAAGTAGCACCATTCAAAAGCTTTCTGATGCGGGTCTTGAAACAAAGCAGAGACATGATGACCGTTAGTGGCCACAGGTGCGAAAGCTCTCTCCAGAGCTGCTGGAAGCCGAATCTCGGGGACCGGAGAAAGTGGAGCAATATTCTCGCCACGCCGAGCAACAGCCTGTACAACCTCAACCTATACAAGTAACCTCGTAAGCCATGCTACTGATGCTCGACAGGTTTTCAGAGGCTGCTCAATAAACGGCAACATACACATTCATGTAAATAAATAGCCAAATAATGGATCATATATATATGTTCGCTAGCTGTTAGTGTTGTTGCATAGCAACCACCTCACACTATGTTTTGTGCAGAAGGCAACGGAGGGACTATTTTATTTTGAACATCATTATTTACTAATAAAAACTATTTAAATTAGAGTGTGTATTTTTCTTTCATATTGCCACACTTGGCTTCGCGTCGGGCCGAGCCACGCCCCTTAGCTGTGATATCATGACCATATACCACGGCCTGTCGTGAGCTATTGCTTAAATATTTAATAAGAGCTTAGTTTACCAAAGCACCAGAAAACACCATTCTCAATAATGTGGAGTAATTCAAAGAGCAGGAAGGCCATTAGTCTGACCGAGTGTGATTATAATGCATGGCCAGCTCTTGGTTATTATAATGGAATCGGTGGATTTTCATTTTAAAGCGAACATGTAAGAGTCATAGATTCAGAAAGTGATGAATAAAACATTGGATTTGTTGAAGCTATTCGACACATTTTCTCATAACTCTTATTTAGCTTCAGGGGTTCTGCGACTGGCTGAAATATGTGGTGTTTTTATGGTTTAGGGAAACTTTTTATTGGACCAGAATACAAAAGAACATTTTTTTTTTTTGTTCCCACTGAAGTGGAAAATTGGCGGCAGGAAATGGGCGCTAAAGCATGCAAAGCAGATCATAATTATACATCTAAAAACTGGGCACCGTAAAATAGCACAATTGCTTTTAGGGAAAG
This sequence comes from Dissostichus eleginoides, assembly GCA_031216635.1. Classification (NCBI taxonomy): domain Eukaryota; kingdom Metazoa; phylum Chordata; class Actinopteri; order Perciformes; family Nototheniidae; genus Dissostichus; species Dissostichus eleginoides. The sequence continues at coordinate 28,458,775 of CM062281.1, read as the reverse complement.
ATAAAACGGAGGAAATTGTTGAGCAGGTTAGTGTTGAGAGGATTCTGATATATTGTGGTTTATTATCCTAATACTGATTCTGGTAGCTCTACTATTAGCATTACAGAAGTAGTTACATTTTGGAAGGGGCGTCTATACATCATCTGATAATTGTTTTAAAGTAAATCAACTTCCTGTTATACACTGGAGTAACCTTAAAAAGCCCTATTCTGTTTTTGGTTTTTTTTTTCCCATTTTCCTGTAGTGTGTTTTATAGGTTTTTTTTAATGCATGTAAATGGTCTGCAAAGGGTTAACATCCCAAAGTTCTGGAATGTGGTGACATCACTACGGAAAACTAGCGCTTCTATTGGCTAGCAGCTCCAACACATTGTACGTGATAGGCTAAGGGGGCGGGACATCTCTAAAAGAGGTTGACCAATCACAACAGGAAGACTCCTTAAAGTAGAGACACTACATACTGATATACACCTGAACATCAGCAGGAGAGGACTCTTTAAAGTAGAGACACTACATACTGATATACATCTGGACATCAGCAGGAGAGGACTCTTTAAAGTAGAGACACTACATACTGATATACACCTGAACATCAGCAGGAGAGGACTCTTTAAAGTAGAGACACTACATACTGATATACATCTGGACATCAGCAGGAGAGGACTCTTTAAAGTAGAGACACTACATGCTGATATACACCTGAACATCAGCAGGAGAGGACTCTTTAAAGTAGAGACACTACATACTGATATACACCTGAACATCAGCAGGAGAGGACTCTTTAAAGTAGAGACACTACATACTGATATACACCTGAACATCAGCAGGAGAGGACTCTTTAAAGTAGAGACACTACATACTGATATACACCTGAACATCAGCAGGAGAGGACTCTTTAAAGTAGAGACACTACATACTGATATACACCTGAACATCAGCAGGAGAGGACTCTTTAAAGCAGAGACACTACATACTGATATACACCTGAACATCAGCAGGAGAGGACTCTTTAAAGTAGAGACACTACATACTGATATACACCTGAACATCAGCAGGAGAGACTCTTTAAAGTAGAGACACTACATACTGATATACACCTGAACATCAGCAGGAGAGGACTCTTTAAAGTAGAGACACTACATACTGATATACACCTGAACATCAGCAGGAGAGGACTCTTTAAAGCAGAGACACTACATACTGATATACACCTGAACATCAGCAGGAGAGGACTCTTTAAACTAGAGACACTACATACTGATATACACCTGAACATCAGCAGGAGAGGACTCTTTAAAGTAGAGACACTACATACTGATATACACCTGAACATCAGCATGAGAGGACTCTTTAAAGTAGAGACACTACATACTGATATACACCTGAACATAAGCAGGAGAGGACTCTTTTAAAGTAGAGACACTACATACTGATATACACCTGAACATCAGCAGGAGAGGACTCTTTAAAGTAGAGACACTGCTCTGTTTATTTAATTGTGTAAGTGCAATTAAATTATGTTGATGAATTGTGATAAATATTCATGACCTCAATATTCATTCATATCATTTTAGGAATAATCGTGCAGCTCATTGTTTGTGTAATCAATATTTATGAAGTACTCCTTTCCTTATTGCTGAGTTTTAATTGTATTTCCCCAGAATTGGTCTTATGTGAGCTTCTAAAGGCAGAAGAAGAGCTTCTTTAAAACCACTCAGCTTGGATTGAAATGGGTCACTCGTCTCCGTTGTCCCTTTTTAATTTAAGCTCTGAATGCATCACCTTTGGCTGCATCTCATTCAGTTCTACTGACAATACAAAGCCTGGAGAAAATGGGTTTCTGTGCCTTTTCACATTGTGTAGTGTCTGCCCTCTTGTTATTATTATGGGTGCACTATAGTCCATAATGCCACACGTTGTATGTCATTACGCCGAACACGTAAATACTCCTAAGTTTGTGTTACAGGTTAACAAAATGGAAGGCACGCAGCCTGAAACAAACAAAAAGGCCAGAAGGGCGCAGGTTTGACTGAGCATCCAAACAAAGGGAGGACTCTTAAAAGGGAGCCTAATCAAATACAAAGAAATAGATGCCAACAAACGAAATAGCAACAAAACAACCCTCACAATCAAGTGGCTATTATTTTATTAAATGACCTCGACCCTGATGGGTAAATCCACATTGCACACCCCATATTGATTTCTTTTTAAATTATGGGATGATTTTGCACCCACCTTGCACATATCTTATCTGAATGCACTTTCTTCTCGTGTTTGTTTCCTTCTCCTCTCGGTTGACGGTCAGTTAAAGTGACTCCCGGCGACATTTCAAAATGAATGGTTTTGCAAGTGTCCCGCTCAGAGTTGACTGTGTCCGTACAATTACACTGTTACTCTCTTTTATGTGGCATGCCAACATTTTTTCAGAGGGGAGCCATGTTGGTCTGAAGACATGAATCACAGCCGCAGGAAATTAAGTTCTGGTGGTTTGATTTTAAGATACGTCTTCCACTGGAGGTATGGTTTGTTGGCATGTAGGAGGGGTGGGAGGGAATACATTTTAAACAGGAAGAAAGGTTCTCACCCAGCTGCTAACTGTATTATCTCTTAAAATGTAAGATATTATACAGTTGAAGTCATGTGACCGTGCTGTAGTTCCTTTATAGCCCAACATTAGCCACCTTTAGCTTAGCGGTGGTGACGTGAAGTCATGTGACCGTGCTGTAGTGCCTTTATAGCCCAACATTAGCCACCTTTAGCTTAGCGGTGGTGACGTGAAGTCATGTGACCGTGCTGTAGTTCCTTTATAGCCCAAAATTAGCCGCCTTTAGCTTAGCGGTGGTGACGTGAAGTCATGTGACCGTGCTGTAGTTCCTTTATAGCCCAACATTAGCCACCTTTAGCTTAGCGGTGGTGAGTGAAGTCATGTGACCGTGCTGTAGTTCCTTTATAGCCCAACATTAGCCACCTTTAGCTTAGCGTTGGTGACGTGAAGTCATGTGACCGTGCTGTAGTTCCTTTATAGCCCAACATTAGCCACCTTTAGCTTAGCGTGGTGACGTGAAGTCATGTGACCGTGCTGTAGTTCCTTTATAGCCCAACATTAGCCACCTTTAGTTTAGCGGTGGTGACGTGAAGTCATGTGACCGTGCTGTAGTTCCTTTATAGCCCAACATTAGCCACCTTTAGCTTAGCGTTGGTGATGTGAAGTCATGTGACCGTGCTGTAGTTCCTTTATAGCCTAACATTAGCCACCTTTAGCTTAGCGGTGGTGACGTGAAGTCATGTGACCGTGCTGTAGTTCCTTTATAGCCCAACATTAGCCACCTTTAGCTTAGCGGTGGTGACGTGAAGTCATGTGACCGTGCTATAGTTCCTTTATAGCCCAACATTAGCCACCTTTAGCTTAGCGGTGGTTTAGAGAGATTTTTGATTCGTCTAAGAATGTCATTTTGACCAGGTCTGAATGAGATATATTGCAATGATGTGATTTATACCTGCTATTTTGATACGTGTGCCCTTTTTTAGGGTTTTAAAGAACTATTCAACTTGTCAGACCGCCCTGACTGGCTCCCCATCAACTTAAACCACTACAAAGTGCTCACAGAATAGTGGGTTTCATCTTGAGAACTGCAATCCTCCGCAATTTACCCAGCTGTGGGTCCACAAAGAGAGCTCTTCTTCAGTTTCTCCTGCCTCAGTTTTCAAAGAAGCAGCTGGAGTTGTTATGGTCAAGGTGGAAGTAGATGGGACCGACATGAATAAACCAGACGATGAAATTGCAGGCTCTGAATACCAAGTGGCGTAATTCAAATGTCACTTTGCTGCAGGGTTCGCCTGCAGGGCATGTTTCATGTAATAACCTTTGAGAGAGGAGAGCAGTTTAGTGGATGGCCTCTTCTGGCCTCGGCTTAGCTTTTCTTCTGTCTGCTGCAAGAACTGTTATTGCCTCCTCTTGTGCGATGCAACCAGCTCTTATCGAGTGTTTCAACCCCAAACTGAACCCCTCAAGTTTCTCTTTTATCACAACCTCGAGCTTCTGCAAGGATAGAAATTCAATAGAATGAAAAATTGAGAAAGGACCCATATTGTAATTGCAGATGTACTACACTCATACATTCAATATCGTCTAGGATTTGTATATTTGATGTACCTTTTTTAAAACGGCTATGATCCATATCAGGTGTGCATAAACACTCAAAATGAATGTTATTGTTCATAAAATGTTGTGCTAACGAGTCAAAAGTTGATAATATGTCACTTTCTTAAAGCCAGTTTCTGCTGCCCCCCAGTGTACAAGAACATCTGCTGATTTTTCACACAATGCATATTTTCACAAGTTATTTTATGATTGTTATTTTGGCGTAGAGCTTCGGCAAAGCTATACATTTAAGAGAATTAATTAACGTTTAAATGTACCTTTTTAAAAACTGCTATGGTCAATATCCAGGAAGACCGCTTAAAAAACAGTTTCATATCTGCTCTGTTGTGATTGGTCAACCGCTTAGAGATGTCCCGCCCCTTAGCCTATCACGTACAATGTGTTCTAACTCTAGCCAATAGAAGCGTGGGCGTTCTATAGTGGTGTCACGATGTTACAGATGTAAACAAAGGAGTTGAATGGAGGCGTTTCAGGCAGAGTGTTGGAGAAACACAGGGATTTTAGCCTCTGCAGACCATTTACATGCACTAAAACAGTGTTTCCCAACCGGGGGTACGCGTACCCCTAGTGGTACGTGGATGGTCCCCAGGGGGTACGTGAAAAGATTTTGAAAAGTAAAAAAAAAAAAAAAAAAATATTTGATTTTAGATTTTTTTTTATTAAAAATGTTACAGGAAAACTGTACCCAAATAATGAATAATGCATAATCTGTAATAATGTAACCAAAATTGGGGGCATTCAAATTAAGTAATAATTTGCTGGCTATATATTATTATTGGCGCGGCGTTCATCTTCCCGCCGGACTGTCAGGTGTTACATCATCATCATCATCATTGTAGTGGCGTGCTGGTTTTCTTGCTAGCTAGCAAAATATCAACATCCTATCAAGTGAATGCGCTGGTGTTTATTGAGATCAAAATTTCTGTTAACATAATCATTATGGATCAGTGGCTGAGTCGAGCTGGTTCATCCAGAAACAACAGCACAGGTGATACTGCTGAATCAGGAGAACCCGTTCTCAAGAAAATGAAAAGAGAGGTGAAGAATCGTCAGTTTGGTGAACATTATGTGCTCTCCGGGTTTACGGTCACAACTACAGAGCCACCGCAGCCAATGTGTTTCATCTGTGGCGACGTGCTTTCTAATAATAGCATGAAACCATCCCATTTACATCGGCACCTTAGTACTAGACATCCCGCCTGTGTGGGTAAGCCTGCAGAGTTTTTCCACCAAAAGCTGGCTGAATTTAAGGGAAGCCAAGAAAAACTAAAGAAAGCGACATCGGTCTCAACCAAGGCCTTGGAGGCATCTTATGCCGTGTCGCTACTCGTTGCTAAATCGAAAAAGCCATTTACCATAGCCGAAGAGCTAATCTTGCCTGCTGCTATAATTCTCGCAGAAACTATGCTCGATAAGAAAGCAGCTGATGTCCTGAAGAAAGTGCCGTTGTCAAATAATACTGTGTGCCATCGGATCGACGACATGGGAATTGACATTATTGACCAAGTGGTGGAAAAATGTAAAGCGTCTGGTACGTTCGCTTTGCAGTTGGACGAATCAACGGATGTCAGTGGGGAAGCACAACTGATTGCGTTTGTGCGTTACAAAGAAACTTTGGAGATGAACGAGCACATTCTGTTTTGCAAGAAACTCACGAGAACTACGGAGAACTAGGACCGGACAGGACGTTTTTAACGTTATTGACAATTTTTTCTCTCAACACAAGCTGGATTGGAAATCCTGCTCTCATGTGTGCACAGACGGCGCTGCGGCGATGACCGGCAGAGTAAATGGATTAATGGCCCACATAAAAAAAGGTAAACCCTGACGTTACATGGACGCACTGCATGATTCACCGAGAAGCATTAGCTAGCAAGAGAATGAGTCCAGAGTTAAACGATGTTTTGAATGATGCCGTAAAAGTGATCAACTTCATACAGTCCAGGCCTTTGAATCATAGACTGTTTCAGTCACTTTGTGAAGACGGTGGTCAGAACATAAACAGCTCCTGCTTCACACTGACGTCCGCTGGTTATCCCGAGGGAAGACGTTACAGCGGCTGTTCGAGCTACGCAATGAAGTGAGGGCATTTCTGTCGGAGCACACACACCCACTTGTGGCTATGTTCGACAACGCTGACTGGGTAGCTCGGCTGGGATACCTCTCTGATATTTTCAGCAAACTCAACCAGCTGAATCTCTCTCTTCAAGGTAAAGACCAAATGTTCTTAGCTTGTATGACAAAGTGTGTGGATTCATGGAGAAGATCAAGCTCTGGCAGAGCAAATGTGAAAAAGGGGATACAAGTTGTTTCCTGCAGCTGAACGCATACATTGCTACTGGTGAATGTGACAGAGCTCCAATTGTGAAAATAGTACACACACATTTGTCCAAGCTCAAGAATGAGTTCAACTCCTACTTCCCTGATATTGACAACAAGTCATCCACACTGGACTGGGTGCGTAATCCATTTGTGACGTGCATTAACAGCAGCATTCCCGCCAGACTGCAAGAAGACCTCATAGATGTGTCCTCAGATAGGAGCCTGAAGATGAGGTACTCAAGCACACCACTGACACAGTTCTGGTGTGGTGTGGAGAAGGAGTATCCTGAATTGGGGAAACATGCCCTGAATGAACTGTTGCCTTTTGCGTCCACATACCTGTGTGAGGTGACATTCTCCGCCATGACCCACATCAAGACTAAACACAGGAACAGACTCAACTTGGAGAATAACCTGGTCACAGCTGTTGCAACAATCTCCCCCAGACTCACAAAACTGATGAGGGAGAAACAGGCTCAAGTGTCACATTAATTGGTGAGTTACCTTACTTTTTTTTTTAAGTCTTTAAACAATGGCTATTATAATGTATATGATTAGTTATGATTGAATATGATTTAAGTGTCACATTAATTGTCGCATTGGGTCACACAGACAAAAATATCCTCCTCTTCTCTATCTCTCCTCGTCACTTCTCTCCTTCTTCCACTCCCAGGTTTCACCTTAGCTACACACACACACATTTCACACACACACACACACACACACACACACACGGGCCGCCGTGCCAATTTTAATGTGGGCCGCCGTGCCAATTTGACTATACACTGCTCTGTCATCTCATGGTGGCTGGTGGCTATCCATGGTGAATGGTGTGTCAGAAATGTAGTCATATTATTAGGCTATGTTTTCGTTGTCCTTGTGGTTTGTTGGACTTTATGTCATATTATATTATTATCTGATATATATTTCGTTTCTATACCCTTTGTAGAAACGAAATCTTAAATATTACACCTTTTCTTTGGTTACTTTTCTTTCAAACGTTGTTTTAAATTGTAATCTTGACTGAGCGACTTTTTACGCACGAGCGTCAGATTACCACCCTGGACTCCCGATATAATGTCAAGCTTTATTGGGTTTAAAGGGCCCGGTCATGTGGCCCCGCCCCCCGGCCCGGGTCTGACATGTGCTGCCACTGCACACACAACACACAACACACACACACACACACACACACACACACACACACACACAACACACACTTGATTATTACGGTATATGGTTATTATATCCCTCTCACATTTTTCTCATCTTTTTATATTCAGATCTAATTCTATATTTCTTTCTGCTATTACCCTGCCCATACCTATACCCCCCTCCCCCATGCTGCTATGACACCCACATTTACCCAAGGGGATCAATAAAGGAATATCTCATCTGATTGTATCATATCGTATCGCATCATATCTCATCTTATCTTATCTTAGTTTTGTAGCAGATTCTTCAGTGCTTTGTTAACTTAATGTTACAATGGGAATGAAGTGATGATGTCAGACCTCAGAACTAAAGCTTTACTTCAATAAACTGCCAACCTGTGTGACCATGTGACTTTATCCAGGTCATCCACACACACACACACACACACACACACACACACACACACACACACACACACACACACACACACACACACACACACAGAGCCGGTCTGCCACAATATATAGACTATTAATATATCCTGGGGATCACCACGATTGATTGCGTAGTAGGGGGTACTTTAGGTTGGCTTGAAATGCTTTGGGGGTACAGTACTCAAAAAAGGTTGGGAACCACTGCACTAAAACATACTGAACACACTACAGGGAAGTTAAAAAACTAAAAGCAGAATAGGGCCCCTTTAAGCAATGTTGTGCTGATTATATGTCAGGGTTGGGCTCAAGAATTCAGCTGATTTTAAAGTGCTTTTCCAGATTTTTCTACATTATGTTCTGGTTGTGAACTCTTTAATGAAGAAATTGTAGTTTTAAGTTTTCCCTACAACGTGCTCTTTATGTAACAGAACTCAAAAACATGGTTTATATATAAAACTGACAGCTTCTCAGACACGTCTTAACATCTATTTCTCCACGTAAACCAGCAAACGGGCGAAGTCAGGCCTCGCCAATCAGCCTGAGAAAATTGGATTAGGCTGAATAACAATCTCATCCATAAATCGTTTAACGTTATGAATGATCTCTTGGTAGGATAATCATGCAGACAATTTCACAAGATGTCCTCGCGTCACTCAGAGGCCATACAAAGCTAATTTAATCTTCTTTCTCACACTGCACACTTCTGATCAGCTGCGAGCTTCAAACTGTTTCTGCTCTCCAGAGTTGTGCAAGGTAACCGGATGAATTCTCCAAAACCAAATTGAAAATTCACAATGATCACGACGCCCTTGAGTCAAACATTTTCTCCCCAGCTGCTGCATGCTGGCACGACAACAGAGGACACTTAGGATGTGTGTAAAATGTGAAAAGCGGAGTGAATACAAATTAAGCTGTTGCTGAATGTGAGCATGCATGCTATGCATACCAACAAAACCTGCAGCTGACTGAGTGCGGTTTGCCTCTGGGGAAATGATTTATGTTTCATAATGTCAACAAATCCCCTCAGAAGAACAACAAATATAAATATAAAATAATGAATGTAACACACACACAATGTAGTTTATTTCAACGCAATTAAAACCCTGTCCTGCTGCCAAAAATACTCACTGGGGCACCAAATATGGATTAATCCGCCACTGAAAATAGTCCCCACAAATACTCACCTGAGCACCAAATATGGATTAATCCGCCGTAGAAAATAGTCCCCACAAATACTCACGTGAGCACCAAATATAGATTAATCCGCCACTGAAAATAGTCCCCACAAATACTCACTACTAGACTATCAAATATGGATTAATACGCCACTGAAAATAGTCCCCACAAATACTCACTAGAGCATCAAATATGGATTAATACGCCACTGAAAATAGTCCCCACAAATACTCACTAGAGCATCAAATATGGATTAATCCGCCTCTGAAAATAGTCCTGTTTGTTTGATTACTATTTACAGGAAAGGGCTGTTTTCGGACTCTTAAGTAATTTCGATACTACTAAAATAACTTTAAAAAAAAATGAAATACCTTATCAGTTTTGTTTTAATATGTTTTGTTGAATATTATTTTAAAAAGAAGAAAAAACTTGCTCTGAACCCACAACGATACATTTTGCAAACTTGGTATGTTTTTCTGATGCAAGTTTTAATTGATATAAAGGGACACGTTTTTAAGGAATCTAACTCTAGTCGAATCTTTTTTGTTTCCACCCCGCAGCTCCAGAACTCAGAGGAGCTGACGGGCTGCCTGATCACGCTGGGGAAGAGCAGCATGTCCAGATCCTTTCTCCTCCGTCACCTCCTTTCTCAAATCAGCGCCCTGGCTGATCGGCTCTGGCAGTCCTACGAGGTAAACACCACATCTGCTCCTTCTTCTTTTTAGTTAGAATCTCCCTGGTTCCCTCCACTAAAAACCAGTGGGATTTCTCCATGTGATTCTGGATTATTGCAGAAAATAATGTGAAACAAAAGTTTATGATAATTACACGTTTAGTTCAGCCGGATAATCTCCACATATTAACACCACTTTATGATTTCTGAAGTAAAAAGCTAATGTCGGGCTATAAAGGAATTACAGCACGTTCACATGACTTCACGTCACCACCGCTAAGCTAAAGGCGGCTAATGTTGGGCTATAAAGGAACTACAGCACAGTCACATGACTTCACGTCACCACCGCTAAGCTAAAGGCGGCTAATGTTGGGCTATAAAGGAACTACAGCACGGTCACATGACTTCACGTCACCACCGCTAAGCTAAAGGTGGCTAATGTTGGGCTATAAAGAAACTACAGCACGGTCACATGACTTCACATCACCACCGCTAAGCTAAAGGTGGCTAATGTTGGGCTATAAAGAAACTACAGCACGGTCACATGACTTCACGTCACCACCGCTAAGCTAAAGGTGGCTAATGTTGGGTATTTCAGGGTTTTAGGACTCATTCCTGCTATTCTATTGACAAAGCAGTGTTTACAGTTCATATCAAACCTCACTGAGGTCATAACTCCCTCTCAGTAGCTTTTTCTCTCTTCATTTCTCCCCACAGTCTCCCTTTTTCCTTTCATACACTATTTTATTAACCTTTTTAGTTCTATGGCAGCCGGCCTTTGTGCATTTGCCTTATTGACAGGTTTCCACAGCCACTTTTGTACCAACAAAATCAATCCGTCGCCCACCATGTTCCCCTTTTATTCAAACGTTTCTCAGTAGCTTCAAATGCCGGGCGCCGTCTGTCGTTTCTCCAACCCGGTTTAGATATACCAGCAAGTTTGACCAGCCTGTGAATTGAGAGCTCAGTGCCACGGTAGGAGGTCTTTGGAAATAAAGTGGTGTAAAATACAAAGAGGATACGGGTGATTTTCCTCTCCTGCTGATCCCCTCCCTCTCTCCCAGCAGGGTTTCTCACAACACACATCCCTCAAAACGATGAGAACACAAAGCCTCACATTTCTCCATCAAATACTGATTTTAGATTAGTCTGAACACAAGTCATCCCATGTTTTATACATTCCTTTAGTGATAGATGTGAAAACCTGGACACTTTGTTATTTTTCTGCTTCTACTTCCACCAGAGGCAGGAGTTTTTATCGAAAGATATACAATGAGGGCAATACTTTAGTGGAAAGAGAGAAACTTCAGCGCCCTCATACTATATTTTTATAGAATAAACCCTGTTTTTTGTGTTAATGGAGTCAGCTGATCTTGTATTCTGTATAAAGCTTTATTTGCATATGATGGTTTTTCTAATGGGTTACGCTAAGGTAATGATTTGGCCCATTTTTCGTTTTATTGGGAGAATTTCAAGTTATGATTGGGCTGGCAACTAGAAATCTGATCTGGCAACAAAAGGCGCATTTTGAAATTAAATACCCATTACCGCCACAATGGCTCCAACCAAGCATACGGCTGGTTTGCATCGTCAAAATATCTGCAAAACATTGGGTTTAGATATCGTTTTGTCTGCAGTGTTGGGGAAACAACATCTATTGTTTGGCATTGTCCGTCCCAAAGGAGAAAAACAGGAGGAAACTTCAACAACAAGGGGAAAAAAGTGGTGGCAAATCACAGCTTTTGTCAAATCATGTCAGGAAGAGATGAGTTTTTGAACTGAGCCATGATTGTTTTCTAAGAGCTGACTTTTTTTTAGAGAAACCGATCAATTTGGAGCGATTCAAAAGGGATCCGTTTCCTTTTGAATAGTCAGACCTTTTTTTTTACCTTGTGATGTTTTTTCAAACAGAGACTGAAATATCAACAGTTTCTGGATTTAAATATCCCTCTTAATGTTTTGTCTGCACCGGGTAACAGGGGCGATGCAAAATGCAGATTTCCCCCCGTAAAATGTTAATGTGATTCCAGAAAACAATATTTCTGTTCCTCAAAAACTGTAGAATTCCTCCAGAAATCTGAGTATCAAACGGAGCGTCAGACGGCAGAGACAGCTTTGTTTTTACGGCGCTCCGACGTCACGTTGTTGTTTACGTCACGTTGTTGTTTACGTCACGTTGTTGTTTACGTCACGTTGTGATTTACGTCACGTTGTTGTTTACGTCACGTTAACGTCACATTGTTATTTACGTCCGCGGAGACATCTTGTATACGAGCATCATGTTCTCGCCAGAATGTATATATTTTATACGTAAACTAGCTCACCTTTCGCCCACTTGTACATGTTTACACTTATCATCATAAAAAAGGTAAATTTATGTAAAAATAATCCGCTGTAAAAGGCATTTTCTTTCAATTACAAAATGTTGCAATGCTTTTTCACCTAAAACTAAATTGTACATTAAACACATCATGGTAACATTTTAATTTACCTTTGCCTGATGCTAATTCTTACTGAATGGAGCCTGAATGCACCACAATGCTACTCTGCTAACCGATAACAGCTAACAGCCAATAGGTAGCATGTAGAACATAAACTCTCCTACTACCTACTAAAACATTTTTGAACTATTCTCGATATAAAATAAGGAACATTTACCTTTGGAAAGTTGCTTCTACAGATAACATCTTAAATCTAACGTAAACTGTTAGGGAATAATTTGCCCTAGTGTCCTCTTTCACCCTCTGACACAGATGCTCCAGCCTTGAGCAGCCGCTATCTCCCATAAGGAGGGGCTGCCCTAGCAAGTTGTTGTTGTTACCAGTTTGTGACCGGGGAGCTCTCGGTCAGAGATAGTTATTGTTGTGGGACACCTGGAACACATCCTTCTCGGGGTGTAGATGACCTCGAGCCCTAAGACAACAAATGTGATTCAGTGTCCTCAGCTGTTTAGTCTATCTATTGAAGAATGTTGATTATTACACTCTGAACGTTCAAACCTGGAACTACAGGAGGGGTCTTCAGAATTGATTGTGGCATCTCAACCGTGTGGTCAGACCGTGGCCCGTGACATGTCTTGTGAGCTCTCCGGCCGAAGCTCCAAATACACCGTCAGTGTTTTCCATCAAAGCTCCAGCTCTCCTCGTGTCTCTCTGAGTCCTGACTCCATCAAAGCTCCAGCTCTCCTCGTGTCTCTCTGAGTCCTGACTCTATCAAAGCTCCAGCTCTCCTCGTGTCTCTCTGAGTCGTGACTCCATCAAAGCTCCAGCTCTCCTCGTGTCTCTCTGAGTCCTGACTCCATCAAAGCTCCAGCTCTCCTCGTGTCTCTCTGAGTCCTGACTCCATCAAAGCTCCAGCTCTCCTCGTGTCTCTCTGAGTCCTGACTCCATCAAAGCTCCAGCTCTCCTCGCGTCTCTCTGAGTCCTGACTCCATCAGAGCTCCAGCTCTCCTCGTGTCTCTCTGAGTCGTGACTCCATCAAAGCTCCAGCTCTCCTCGTGTCTCTCTGAGTCCTGACTCCATCAAAGCTCCAGCTCTCCTCGTGTCTCTCTGAGTCCTGACTCCATCAAAGCTCCAGCTCTCCTCGTGTCTCTCTGAGTCCTGACTCCATCAAAGCTCCAGCTCTCCTCGTGTCTCTCTGAGTCCTGACTCCATCAGAGCTCCAGCTCTCCTCGTGTCTCTCTGAGTCCTGACTCCATCAAAGCTCCAGCTCTCCTCGTGTCTCTCTGAGTCCTGACTCCATCAAAGCTCCAGCCCTCCTCGTGTCTCTCTGAGTCCTGACCCCTATTGCTTCAGAAGTTTCCCCCACATAAACTAGCTCTCCTTTCGCACATTGGGGCATTTTTTAAGCTATTAAAAAAAAAATCTGTAAACGCTACAAACACTTTCACAAAAGGCAACAATAGGCTAATAAACTGAAAACAATTTTATGTTGATGTTGAAAATGCTAAATATGGGTTGCTTTTTTTCCTCGTCTCCATGAGCATTAGCAGATTTTAGGTTTTTTCCATTCATATTTGTGATGTGACCTTTACAGTCCTGGCTCTTTCTTAACGATTTAAATACCAAGTGTCTTTTTACTTTGACTTCTTACATGTTGAACCCAAATACCTGTACTTTCTACTTCTCACATGTTGAACCCAAATACCTGTACTTTCTACTTCTTACATGTTGAACTCAAATACCTGTACTTTCTACTTCTTACATTTTGAACTCAAATACCTGTACTTTCTACTTCTTACATGTTGAACCCAAATACCTGTACTTTCTACTTCTTACATGTTGAACTCAAATACCTGTACTTTCTACTTCTTACATGTTGAACCCAAATACCTGAACTTTCTACTTCTTCCATGTTCCAAACAGGCTGGTTCCTTTAGTCTGAATGTGTGTTTGGTGGCGTGATCATTATTATTTAGAGTCATTGCGTGCCTATTGATTTGAACACGATCTGTGTATCCATCATTTCCTGGTCTTCTCTAAAGAAGAGGGACCAATGAAAACGTTGTCATGTTGCCGTTGTTCAGCATGGAAACATTCATTAGCTAACAATGACATTATTGTTCTATTAATATAAAGGGAGGTCAGGTACTCTTTAAAACAGCTGCTAGTTATGGGTACTTTTTACTGAAGTACATTTCAAAGCCTCTTTACTTTGACTTGAGTAAAGAAGTTTAGTCAGTACTTCTACTTTCACCAGAGTATTTTTAACACGAGTATCTGTACTTCTACCTGAGTAAAGGATGTGTGTACTTTTGCCATGTCTGCTAGCATGGCTTGAAAGTCATGACTATATAAAATAGATTCTTCACGCACTGTCCAATTCGGACTGAAGCTTTAACTTTTTTCTAGCCGTAACTCATGGAAATGTCTCTCCACTTCCGTCTGAATTCTCCCGAGGCTGAGAAAAGGGACGGGGAGATTTGCTTTTGAAGCTTCGTTGTTTGAAGCCTCTGGACTGGATCTTATTTGCTTGTAGCTCGACGCCTGCAGCTCTTTACGGTTCATTCTCTCGGGGCCAGAGGCTCTCGGGGGAACAGCTGTGTGCCTCCCATTATGCAAAACACACCATAGAGGAGACCACAGCTATATATTCCCATGAGCTTTTTACGCACTTAGCTCACGCTGTTATTCGGGGAGAATGATAATGAGATCGACCTTCAGTTTTCTGAATCAACTCCTAGTCGGTGCGTCAGAGTTTGTAGTGACAGAGGGAAGAAGTTAATGGTAACACAAAATACTCCTGGTATTGAAAAGGTAGGGTGGAAATAAAGAGGAAGAAAGTGAAAAGGCACCACAAATAACACATAAAAGCACAAATCCTGCAGGTTCATTAGCTTTTAAATAAGCCTACTACATACTGATATACACCTGAACATCAGCAGGAGAGGACTCTTTAAAGTAGAGACACTACATACTGATATACACCTGAACATCAGCAGGAGAGGACTTTTTAAAGTAGAGACACTACATACTGATATACACCTGAACATCAGCAGGAGAGGACTCTTTAAAGTAGATACACTACATACTGATATACACCTGAGCATCAGCAGGAGAGGACTCTTTAAAGTAGAGACACTACATACTGATATACACCTGAACATCAGCAGGAGAGGACTCTTTAAAGTAGAGACGCTACGTACTGATATACACCTGAACATCAGCAGGAGAGGACTCTTTAAAGTAGAGACACTACATACTGATATACACCTGAACATCAGCAGGAGAGGACTCTTTAAAGTAGAGACACTACATACTGATATACACCTTAAAATGAGCAGAATATGACCTATTGTTACTTGTGACTTCCTGAGTCCATGAAGATCCCAACATTGAAGTACCTTTCAGATTTTAAAACTGTAATGTTTACCTTTCTTAGTTTGTTTTTCGTAAACATGAAGCAGACCAGAACTAAAAAGAAACCAATTTCATATTTTCCATTCTGCCAAATTGAGCAGACCCACACGTGTGTCTCCACAGCAGGTGCATCCTTTTATCAATTAATGTAATCATCTTACACAAACCTGCCTGCTTCAGAGAGGAAAGACATAATAACTTCATTCAGAAACAACAAAAGCTATATCTCCAGTGAAGTGCTCCGATCTAACTCTATGATGTAGGTAAAGTGAGCAGCGTGCGTCATCCGGTTTCCATCAAACGCTGCATCCTCCTGTTGAAAAGCATTGATTATAAACACAGCGTTAAGTCACACATAGTATCTGCACATTGAGAGAGTCCTTCAGGAGCTTGAGTGATTTAGATTTCACATTTTATTCTTATCCCTTCAGTAGATTTATCCTTGTCTTTATTCCCCCGATTGATAATAACATGCTGTGTCTGAACGATGCAGCAACCGATTTGAATGCAACGTGCACATATTCATTTACTGGGAAAAATGCCAAGCATAAATGCCATCATGGGAAAATCTTAGGGATTATAAGATAAAGTAATGATTTTCTGTTCTAGCGTTTTGAAATTGCAAACACGTACCTGCAACTCTAAGAAGTTTAAAGCAACAACTTTAGTTTCAACCAAAGCAAATCTCTTTATATTTGAGTGTATACTTCCATGCCATGTCATTTCGCCATGGAATATCTACCAAACAGCTGCTATATATTATATTTTCAGTGTCTTTGTCAGTGATTTATGTGGCGTTTGGGTTCAGTTAACCCTTCACTCCTGATGATAACTACACCATATGCTTAGCTGGACTGAACCTCTGGACCTCAGACCTCTGGCAGCAGATTTAACGTGTTTCTATATAAAATACAGCTGCTCTTTTTATCCTGCATCACAAAGTGCATGACTTCTTACTGACTGAGGCCCGGTAGGTTATCACAATTTGCCAAAATGAAACTTTAGTGATGTGAGTGTAGAATAATGGCATCAAAATGTAGTTAAAAGTAAATTAATGGCTTTGAAATGTAGTAAAAAATACATTACTTGCTTCAAAATGTAGTGAAAGTACAATAATGGCTTCAAAATGTAGTGAAAGTACAATAATGGCTTCAAAATGTAGTGAAAGTACAATAATGGCTTCAAAATGTAGTGAAAGTACAATAATGGCTTCAAAATGTAGTGAAAAGTACATTAATGGCTTCAAAATGTAGTATTATGTCTACAAAATGTGATAAAAAGTACAATTAGGCCTTCACAATGTAGTAAAAGGTAGAATAATGGCTTCAAAATGTAGTAAAAAGTGCAATTATTGCTTCAAAATGTAGTTAAAAGTAAAATACAGGCTCCAAAATGTAGTATTATGTCTACAAAATGTAATAAAAAATACAATACTGGCTTTAAAATGTAGTAAAAGGTACAACTAATGGCCTCGAAATGTAGTAAAAATATAAATATTGGCTCCAAAATGTATTAAAAAGTACCAATATTGGCATTTCTATCATAACACTTTGGGGTCTCGGTAACTAGACCTTCATGATGAGTCTCCTAAAGAAACCCTTAAACCTCTCTGGGTGTTTTTCTGCTCGTTAACACAATCTAGGAATATTAAAACCATCAATTTGAGATCTTAAATAGAGAGGAGATGTGTTGGTGTGTTGCCACATTTAAGTAATAGTTATATATTTCACGCTTAGTTTGCAATAAAATTGGAAAATGTTTCGGGTCTGTTTCATATCCTTTTGCATTTGATTCCATAAAATGTAAAGCCCAACCAATAAAATATGTTTGAGGTCAAATATTTATACGATTTAGTCATTTGGTCCAAAACAAGTCGGTAGATAATGAAAAAGGCCAATCTCTGTTTCCTGAAGTTGGCATATTGAAAGTGGAAATATCATGCTATATTGAACCCGTCGGATAGTCGGATTCTCTAAAGCACCGCAGTCTCATCTCCTAAGTCCTTTTGAATTCTCCTATCCACTATCCCTTAACCCCGTGACGTTTCACACAGAGGTCAAGGGATAGATGATAGGGATAGACGATAGGGATAGACGATAGGGATAGACCAGGGGTATTCAACTAAAATTCAACGAGGTCCAGTTAGTGAAAATCTCCCCATGCAAAGGTCCGGAACATCAAAATGTCTAACTTCCTTTATGAATCAGTGTGATATATATTGAAGTAGCTGTAGCTTTATCAACGTTTGCATGTAATCATCAACTGACTGCCAATCAAATAAAGAAAGTACAATTCAAAAACAACAATATTTATTGTCAATTAACATTGAACTATAAAGATATACAGTAAATACTGTGGATATCTGTAATGTTCCTCTCTGGCTGCATTTAAAAATAAAATAGAGAAAATAAATAAAATAGCTTTTGAAAATGTGTGCATCTTAAAAGTGCTTAATTTTAGATAAATACAATAAAGTGTAGCAGCAGCTTGAGTTTCCCTTTTTCTTTGTTAACCGTTTCGCATCATGACTTAACAGTTTCAGCCGATTAAAGAGCAATATCAGTCTTTACACATCATAGCAATTGAACAGTTTTAAAGTTTCTCTTTCTTTCCCTCTTATATTGCAGTCCCTCACTCGCTTTTTTTTGTTCAGTGCGAGAATTGAGCTGGAGCTTGTCCTGCCAGGAGATTAGATCTGGGCTGAAATGGTGTCAGGGCCATTCTCATACACACATGCAGGTGCTCATTGGTTAGCCTCGGTTAGCCTCGGTTAGCCTGCCCTGGAACCATATTTAGTTTTTGTGACCTCGGTTCTGACTTGAGAGGGAATGTTTGGTCAAACACTTTGTGTTTTGTCTCATAGTGGCGTTTTGGCCCTTTTAATGAGCGCCACGGTCTCTGAACAAATGAGACACACTGGCTCTGTGCTCCCAGTGGGCCGGATGAACATGAATGAGTCCACTCAGGGTTAAAAGCTCTGTTCTCACTGTCCACTTTCCTCTTCTTGGAGAGCTATGAGTAATTATTTGTCTCTCCCTGTCTGCCGCTAACACGCCTGTTCACTCTCCTCTCCGCTTCTCTCCCTGTATCGCTAATTATTCTCTTCAATCACTTTCCTCTCCGCTTCTCTCTGCCGCTCTCTCGTCTCTTCTTCTGTGTTTCTCTCCCTGTATCGCTCACTCGTCTCTTTCGCCCCCCTGACGGCGGCGGTTAAAATAGAATCGCCCCGTCAAAATTGAAATCCCCTATTAATGTATTGATTATAGGTCCGGGTCCGTATAGGTCGGCGTCTGGGTCCGGATCCGGACCGCGGTCCGCCTGTTGCCGACCCCTGGGATAGACGATAGGAATAGACGATAGGGATAGACGATAGGGATAGACGTTAGGGATAGACGTTAGGAGCTGATTTTTGGACTATTCGACTGCAACCTTAGTTTATGTTCTACATGCTACCTATTGGCTGTTAGCTCCTATCGGTTAGCAGAGTAGCATTGTGGTGCATTCAGGCTCCATTCAGTAAGAATTAGCATCAGGCAAAGGTAAATTAAAATGTTAAAACAAGCCTGTTTTGAAAATGTAAGAAGTAGAAAGTACAGGTATTTGGGTTCAAAATGTAAGAAGTAAAAGTAAGAAGTCGTCGGAAAAATAAGTAGTGGAGTAAAGTACTGATCCCAGAAACATGTACTGAAAGAAGTATTTGTACTCCACTACTTCCCACCTCTGCTCTGTTTTTCTCTCCGATAGCAGACTCAGTTTCTGAAGCTCCTGCTGAGCGTCAACAGCGTGTCGTGTGTTGCATCTGGAGTTGACTGAGTCTCAGACTGTCCTCCGATCATCTGAATACTGATGAGCGGCTGCCATCTGGGCCAAAAGCCCCTCAGGACCGAGCCACCATGAAACCAGCAGTAACACTAAAACCTGCGGGCGGTGAAACGTTTTATTTCCTCTGTCTGCTTTTTATGCAAACTG
The DNA here is from genome assembly GCA_031216635.1 of Dissostichus eleginoides. Lineage (NCBI taxonomy): Eukaryota > Metazoa > Chordata > Actinopteri > Perciformes > Nototheniidae > Dissostichus > Dissostichus eleginoides. Next base: position 28,439,027 of record CM062281.1, on the reverse strand, counting down.
GGGGAGGTCTGAAGGAGTGTGGGTGCATTAAGGGCAGATAAAAACACAGACAAGAAGGGACTGATTTTTCACTTGGATACTTCCAAGCTTCCCCTACCTCTAAAGGCTTATCAGACCAGATTTCAGAGGGACTTTAATGATCTGGAAGATGGTTGTTTTATATTTTCTAACTTCCCTTTTACCCCTAGATTATTAGGGAACATAACAAGGACATTAAAGTTAAAATCTTTGTACTTCCTGCTTATAAGGGAACGTAACATATTTAAAGACAATAGATGTTTGCACACTTTGAACAATACAAACTTTGCGCTAAAGGATGCTAACATGCTTTTAGCCGTAGATCTAAAAGGAGCTGCAATTGGTGATAATTACCTCTGAGGTCCAATTCCTCACATTGTATTACTTCCATGTTACACATTGACACAGCCTGTCAAATGACTGAATCCCACGAGATAATGAATGGAAGTGCTCTGTCCTCTGTGTGAGTGTCTGGTATTTTCTCAGTGTTCAGTAGACGATCTGCTGATGATATTACAGAGAAACCATTTCCTTTAAACTCATTTGTTCCTGACAGCAGAGAGTTCATCTCAGCTCAGAGAACTCAGTGACTCTGAAACTGAGAGAAATCAAAGTCCTTCAGTCGAGGTAATTAGAGCCTGAGAGAAACAGAAAAATATGATGAGCTGGATTGCACTTTAAGGGATCACATGTTCTACTAAATGGCAGTCCTTGCACTTTGCATGCAGAGTGAACACAGAAATGTCAATTATATTAGTGAAAGCACTTAATAATACATGACAATTAAAGTAATAACATCCAAGACTTTCACAGTTTTACGGCCAAAAAAAACACATTTCTGGTCCAACCATCAGTTTAAACTTTTCAGTTTCCTTTCAGCGTTTTGTATTTGCAGCGTTTGGTTTCTGCAGCTTTTAGTAAACGCTGCGCATGTCTCCTCAAGTTGCTGAATGTTTTCTAAATGCTGCATGTCTCCTCAAGTTGCTGAATGTTTCATTTGGAACATTTGGGTTTTTATATCTGCATCCTTTCTGAAGCTGCAGCACGTTTCTCCTGATGGAAATGCCCCATAGAGAAAGATAATTAAAAGGTTGCAGGAAATTATATTAAACTGAAGCCTTAATCCAAAGTAGTTTACAATAAGTGCAATCAATCATGAAGATACAAACCCAAAACCCCAAGTATTTTGCAGGTACATTAGCTTTAAATTAGCCAAACCTTCTTAAAGTAAGGTGTAGATGTGTGGACTGATTTCCTTCCTGGTATCATTTCTGAAGTGAGTGTATTTCTCTAAATGGAAATGTTTTGTGTTGTTGTAGTGCTTGTTATAAATATGAGTTACAAACAGCCTCTTCTGGGCTCGCTGTGACACAAAGAGCCTGGTCAGTATTTCTCTGTTTCCTCTCTGACTCAACAGAAAGAGACACTCAATAATAATAAAACCGGTGACGACAGTGCATTGATACAGGAAGAGCAGTATAGAAACAGTTAGATTTTGGTCAAAAAAGGCAGATCTCAGTGTAAAAAACCTGCTTTTTAGTTTCCACTTGGAACATTTGATAAAGAAACTCCACTTCTACATATTAAGAAATGTATATTATATAATAAATTAATATTAATTCATAGCAAACGTAAGTCTGAAATTACCTTACCGTCATGTGCTTTCAGACACAATCACTTTTTGAGAAAATAGGGTACATTCTTTTAAAGATGTCTACTTTCACCCTTGTTTACATGTTTTTTTTGTATATGTCCGGCAGTGGCTCAGTCCGTAGGGGCTTGGACTGTGAGCCGTAGGGTCGCTGGTTCAAGTCCCCGACCAGACTTAAAATATGGAGTGTGGACTGCTACTTGGAGAGGTCCCAGTTCACCTCCTGCCCTGCTGTGGTGCCCTTGAGCAAGGCACCGGACACCCCCCTTCCCCCCCCCCACTCCCATTGCTCCCCCGGGCGCTGTACAATAACTGCCCACTGCTCCTAGTACTAGACTCCTGGTACTAGGATGGGTTAAATGTGTGCTCTGCATGTGTGAGCATTAAAGAGGGTTTCATCCCTCCCAATTCTAATGTTGTTTCTGAATTTAGAGAAAAAGTGAGAAATCTGTTAAAAAGTCTGAATTTGCTGAAAAAGTCCAAAACTCTTTTTCCACCTCTGTTTTCGATGACACATCTGGTCCGTTTGCAGTGGATCCACAGATTTTATCAGAATATCAAATACTATTTAAAGATATCAAAGTAAATCAGTAATCTTGAGTTTGCACCTGACAGTGAGAACACCTGGGTCTTTTCTTCACACATATGAATATTGCATTAAAATACATTAAAAGCATCACCGGTTAGTTGACAGGTCTGAGAGGGAGTATGATTTACAGTTTTGTATAATGGATCCTTTTATCAACTTGTTTTCGGTTTTATCTCTTTAGCTCTGCTTCCATTAAAACGTTAAAAGTAGGTTTCCAAAATGAAATGTGAGTCAGTGAGTGTTTGCCACTTTTCTTTTATGCTAATATACTCCAACGATGAGACAAGATAACAGAATTAATGGACTCCGGTCCATCGTGACATTTCAGCGCTGCCTCTCATGGCATTTGTTATTTTAATGAGAGTTTGTCTCTTCTGACCCACATAGATTCTGATGTGTGTTCTCATCAGTAAATGTGGGGATGTGACGGCACACAAAAAAGGAAATATCTAAACTAAAACTCAGGTTTCTGAAGCTATTCCACACATTAGGCTCATCTCAATTGAATATTTCACCTCCTCCTTTGCCTCACTCGCGTCCCTTCCTTGCGTCTTAGCTCCGCCTCCGTAAGACGCGAGCGAGAGACAGGAGGAAGAGACGCGAGGACAGAGGAGTCCTCCTGGTGCGCGCAGTTGTATCACCTGTCACTGTACTTCCCTCCACATCAATCCCTTCAAACCTGGGATTTAGTTTCTCATGAAATGATTTCGTCCATTTCTTCCATCCATCTCTTTTATTTTAGTTTTCTATGTATTATTGTTGGTCCTGTATTTGTTTTTCCAGCTATAACATTTCATTTAAGTTATAATTATAATCATAATAATAATTGATGGATTAATTTCCTTATGGTATTTGAGCTGGTTTCAGATCAACTTTTGTATTGGATGTTATTTAATTTGTCCTACAGAAGAGAGACACGAATCACTCAAATATGTATTAGTTATGCTACCCGTATTTGTATATATCCTAAATGTTTGACGTTCTGTGGGTCTACCACACATGCATCAAAAACCACAAGAACTGTAAGTTATTATTTTATAATCAAAACATTATTATTACAGAATTTAGAGAAAAAGTCAGAATTCTAGAAAAAGTCAGGATTAAGAGAAAAAGTCAGAATTAAGAGAAAAAGTCAGAATTCTGGGAAAAAAGTCAGGATTAAGAGATAATGTCAGAATTAAGAGATAATGTCAGAATTAAGAGATAATGTCAGAATTAAGAGATAATGTCAGAATTCTGGAAAAAGTCAGAATTAAGAGAAAAAGTCAGAATTCTGGAAAAAGTCAGAATTTAGAGAAAAAGTCAGAATTAAGAGATAATGTCAGAATTAAGAGAAAGTCAGAATTCTGGAAAAAGTCAGGATTAAGAGAAAAAGTCAGAATTTAGAGAAAAAGTCAGAATTAAGAGATAATGTCAGAATTAAGAGAAAAAGTCAGAATTCTGGAAAAAGTCAGAATTTAGAGAAAAAGTCAGAATTAAGAGAAAAAGTCAGAATTCTGGAAAAAAAATCAGAATTAAGAGATAATGTCAGAATTCTGGAAAAAGTCAGGATTAAGAGAAAGTCAGAATTCTGGAAAAAAAAGTCCAGATTTAGAGAAAAAGTCAGAATTTAGAGAAAAAGTCAGAATTCTGGGAAAAAGTCCGGATTTAGAGAAAGTCAGAAATCAGAAAAATGTCTGAGTTTACAGAAAAAAGTCATAATAAAAAAAAATAAAAAAATCTGAATTTAGAAAAAAAGGTCAGAAATCTGAAAAAATCAGAAGAAAAAAAAAGTCAACATTTAGATAAAAATTCTGACTTTCCTTTTGGAAGAAATACTTTATTGTGACAAGTGATGTACAAAGAGATGTAACGGGATATAAAATGAAATGTTGGACATTTAGCTCTGCCTCGTAAATCATGAGGAAATAAAAGCTAAACTTTACACAAGTTTTTCATTTTCTCATCTGTTCTTATAAATATATTGTTCTTGTCTATCACATTTTTTGTTGTGGTAGTGGCATTTTACTTGATGTGCTGAGTCATGCTGAGGATGAACAACGATGTGATTCTCTGCCATATTTAAGGCTTGTAAATGAAGATGCCCTTTAAAAAATGATGATTTTACACGAGTCTAAAACACAGTAATCACATTTTATACGCTTTTTATTGCAGAAGCTGAAGTCAGGCTGGTATTTATTTACACCTGTTAACCTTGAAATATCTTTGTATGTCTATATCACATTTTTAGTATTGGCATTTGATGCTTTGAGTCATGTTGAGGATGAACGTTAGCCTTTTAAATGGACATGCTCTTTAAAATGACGACTAAATGTACAATACAGTTTAATTTGCTTTAAAATATGTGCAGTACAACCACTGATGGGGGTGAAACATGCTCTTAATCACACATCCTGTTAGTGTTTTTCAGGCCCTTGTCTTGGGACTCTTTTCTTTGGCATCTTTTAGAGAGAAGGCTCTGGAGGCATCTGTGGTGACGGCTTAATTAATTTTCATTTTTTGGCTCCAGTCGCCTGTTGTCTTCGTCTCTATCTGTCACCATCCTCCCACTGTGCCCTTCTGTCTCAGCTTTCATTAAAATATTCCACTGCCTTTAATACATGCAGGAATATAATACTGTTTGTAGTGATTTATGGTGCAGAAATGGGTGTGAAACATATGATTTCATGACCTTGGTAGTCTACTAACCAGCATTGTTGACTTTTTAATGTTAAGTACCCCAAGTTTTTGTGTTAATGTAAATGACGAACCAAGATTTTTAGAAATTGTCGGGTGCCAACTTGCATATTTTTTGCAATGTGCATTAATAGGTGCATTACAAATTAGCATTATAGCTTATATGGACAACATTTCAATTATATATTTGCCGATTTGGAAGATATTGGAGTTCTTTGGGTTATGGAGCATGCTTAATCCAATTCTGACACTTTTAAGGAAGAAGATTACAGTTTAAACCAGAAAGGGGCAATATTTAAACTCCCAGTGCTCCAATTGGATAGATAGGGTATATTTTGGAAAAAGATCGAAAAATACTTCGACTCGGTTATAAATACAGAATCCTCAAAGAACCCCAAATCACCTCCAATATTGTCCAAATTGACCAAGCTGTTTTTTAAATCCATATAAGTAGGATAAGGAACTACAGCACGGTCACATGACTTCACGTCACCACCGCTAAGCTAAAGGTGGCTAATGTTGGGCTATAAAGGAACTACAGCACGGTCACATGACTTTACGTCACCACCGCTAAACTAAAGGAGGCTAATGTTGGGCTATAAAGGAACTACAGCACGGTCACATGACTTCACGTCACCACCGCTAAGCTAAAGGTGGCTAATGTTGGGCTATAAAGGAACTACAGCACGGTCACATGACTTCACGTCACCACCGTGAAGCTAAAGGAGGCTAATGTTGGGCTATAAAGGAACTACAGCACGGTCACATGACTTCACGTCACCACCGCTAAGCTAAAGGTGGCTAATGTTGGGCTATAAAGGCACTACAGCACGGTCACATGACTTCACGTCACCACCGCTAAGCTAAAGGTGGCTAATGTTGGGCTATAAAGGAACTACAGCACGGTCACATGACTTCACGTCACCACCGCTAAGCTAAAGGTGGCTAATGTTGGGCTATAAAGGAACTACAGCACGGTCACATGACTTTACGTCACCACCGCTAAGCTAAAGGCGGCTAATGTTGGGCTATAAAGGAACTACAGCACGGTCACATGACTTCACGTCACCACCGCTAAGCTAAAGGTGGCTAATGTTGGGCTATAAAGGAACTACAGCACGGTCACATGACTTCACGTCACCACCGCTAAGCTAAAGGAGGCTAATGTTGGGCTATAAAGGAACTACAGCACGGTCACATGACTTCACGTCACCACCGCTAAGCTAAAGGTGGCTAATGTTGGGCTATAAAGGAACTACAGCACGGTCACATGACTTCATATTTTAGGGATAACAACCAAAAACAGATTCAGAAAACCATTGACTTCCAGACCAGGGTACAGAAAGTGGTATCTAATTCAGGACTCATTTCTGCAGCTCATACAGGCTAGAAAATGGACTATAGTATAACATGATGGTGCATTTCTGCAGATTCAACCTCCAGTAGGAATAATAAACTGTTTGTTTCTCTTCACTGTGACTCTTTTAACGGACACAGGAATATATTTTTGTGCACGACGTAACTCCAAGCTGTAGCATTCTCCAGCATTTTGAGTTATGGCTACCAGCACTTCACAGTTAGAGTCATAAAAGCTTTGGCATTTTAGTTTGATCTACTGTCCGACTGCACCAGAAATCAGCCGAGAGCCAACACACATCACTGAGCATGGGAGCTGTGTGGGTACATGCTGTTTATTTATAATGAACATTTCTACTGAAGGCAACTCAAAGTGCTTTACAAGGAACATTTTGGTGGATTAAGACAAAAGAAACGCACTATAGAATGACATTTAAATACAATTGGAAACAGTGAATTGCATAAAGACTCAAAAGAACATTAACTGGGAATAGATCTTTTTTCATTTTCGTTCTTAAATGTGGTTTTATGTATTTTTCTTGGAGGTTTAGAAGTATTTGTAGATTTAGGTTTGTACCTTTTTAAAGGCATGGTTTGTGGAAATCGTCACCATGTTCACATTGCGCATTAATTGGGTTTTTTAAATGTTTTCCTCAACAACAGGGAACTTTTTGGTGCGCTTGCCTTCAGCTAGGTCTAAATAACTTAAGATGGTTATAACATACAAGAATAAAGGTTACAGTGCAGTAAGATACATGAATAACTAAATTAAATACAAGGTAGATGCAAAAAGAGAAGTTGTAGTCTTTATTTTAAAGAAGTATAACCTGCAGTTGTCCGAGATTTATCTTCACATCGCGTATCGAGGACGATAACGCAAATGGACCGAAATCACTATCAAAAAAGTCTTCCGTCCACACGCAACAGGCACCAGAAACGTGTCCGTCCACACGAGACAGCTCAAACCGCTGGAGACGCTGTAGTACATATGCCAGGCCTGTAAGTGGCGCTGTACTTCAGCCACACAATGCACCAAAAGCAGCAAAGAAGACTTCTCGCGCATGCATGGTTGCCATGGTTGCCCTTCTGTTTATTCTCCGCGCTGGATTTAGCAGCAGAGGAGGGGTTTCGCCGGTCAACATGTCCGTTAAAGTTTAAATCTTCCGGACAAAATTATAAAAGTGCCGGTCAGAGGTCTTTGTTATTTATTGAGCTTTAAAACAAATGAATAACGACTGTATATAACAATATAAAAATAATACACGGAGGACGGAGATCTCTTTTCCTCCGCCTCTCCTGACAGCCCGTCAGTATCCGTGCTCTCATGCAGCTGCTGATCCAGTAATGAGTGACCCGACAGTAAACATAAACATATTTATAACTAGTTTAGGTAGTTTGAGAGGTAATGAAAATAGCTAAGGGTGATGATCTAACTTGAAGTGTGTGTTTTGTTCCGCTCATCGCTCCATCACAGCGGGCGGAGCTGCAGGTGATCATGCGGAGCTGCAGGTGATCATGCAGAGCTGCAGGTGATCATGCAGAGCTGCAGGTGATCATGCAGAGCTGCGTGTCTCCTCTCCGATTAGACTTCACTCACGTTTATGTCCATATCGATCAAATCTAGCTGGAAGCTCCTGCTGGGTGCACTGTCCTGCGAGACACCGGGACCTGGCTCGAAACACTGGGGCTATTGCGTCATCGTTATCAGGAGATGATCGTATAGGCGTAAACACGGAGCCGTTTGCCCCCCCAGAGCGTTTCGTTCGCAGATCTACCCACCTTGGGGCCCGTTATCGTTTTATGCGTTTCCATGTCGGCCTCGTGTGGCCGAACCGTCTATCTGATAGAGAACTGTAGCAGATACAACCGTTATCGTCCTCGTGTGGCTGCAGCCTTAAATGTTTACCTTGATGATAAGGAACTTTTTTGACGTGCTTGCCTTTTAACTTAGTTAGCCTTAATTATTTTAGACGGGTATTACGTACACGAAAAAAAGTAAAACTGCCGTGTGAGATTGGGACAAGTTTTATCAGATTTTACACAAGGATTATGCAAAATGAAAAGTGTTCAGCCTTATTTCAAAGAAGTATGACCTGCAGTTTTCTGGGAGTTTGTTCGAGATGTATTGAGCATAACATCTAAAAGCTGCTTTTCCATATTTAGTTTGACTCTGGGGACAGAAAGCAGACATTATAATACTCAAAATCCTCAAAATAAACACATTTATTTGAGTGTAATAGTGCAGCTGAAGATCTAAGAGGTATTTTGGTGCTAAACCGTTCAGTTCTGTATAAACCAACCTTCGTAAATTGCTCACACACTCCTCTATATTAAGCACTCAAATTGCCATTACCGGAGATAATGTAAAATGAATTGAGCCAATATTTTGACCAATCTGCGTCGTTGCCAAGTACATTTTGAGAGCAGCAATTTGGCCCAGAACTAAATATATTTTGGCAGCTTTTCCAGAAGCTGAGAGTCCAAAACTATGACCGTGCAAAGTCTAGCAGATTATTCCCAGAGTGTAGAAGTCATGAGTTTAAATTCACAGCTTCAGTCGAGATATTAAAATGTTTTGGGTTTCCAAAAAATCAGTTCAATGAGAGCCAGACGGTGTGATTATAAAGATAATTACAGTTATATTAATCAGAAAATGAAGCAAATAGACCTATAATTTCACCGTCTAGAAACAGAGGATTTTTAGCATTCTTGTCACGTAATTGATCGTCATTTTACGTGTTAATCTACTGGTGGATTAATATAATAAAATGTCAGTATTAAGCTCAATCATACAGTAAATATGACAAGAACTGCAAGCTGATGGTCTCTAAAGCTCCGTAGAGACAATGGATCCATTTATTTTTTATGCAAATACTAATAAGGTTAGAAAATGCTTGAAAGATTTTGCATGATTGAGTCCGATGGTAATCTGTCTTTCAATGGAAACGTAGCGTGATGAAATATACAGTTTAATATATACATAGATATGGTATTTCTCCAGGGGGTTTTCTAGAAAGATATAGTATGAGTACCGTGTCTCTGATCTTGTTTATAAGATATATCAACAACAACATGACGTCCGTAAAAAAGATGTCTCCTGACGTAAACAACAACGTGACGTCGGAGCTCCGTAAAAACGAAGCTGTCTCTGCCGTCTGACGCTCTGTTTGATTCTCATATTTCTGGAGGAATTATACAGTTTTTAAGGAACAGAAATATTGTTTTCTGGCATCACTTTAACATTTTACGGAGAAAATCTGCGCCCCTGTTACCCGGTTTAGACAAAACCCTGATTATTAATGAAACCTGTAACCAATGGCCCTATTTTAATTACATTTCCAATGAGTATTCAGGGTCCTCAGAAGATTAGCTTAACTCATTTTGTTTTAATATGTCCTACTGACAAATACCTAATTCAATTACAACGTCTCTTCAACTTAAAGTGAAATATCTAAGAGGGTGCAGACAAAACCCTGATTCTCTATCATTTGACCGTAAACTGTTCATTTTGCACTAAAGTTGTAAATTAAATGAGAACAATTCTCTTCATTTGTCAAGTGTTCAAATCAAACAGGAGTATACAAAAATACCATGTTATTTCATGTAGACTGTTTGATTATTGAGCAGCAGACATGCTTTAGCTTAAACATATCGGTATAGAAGAAATACAAAACACAATGCGCTTTCACACCAAGTACTTTTCCCAGGAATAGTTCCCGGAACTTTTTATTTCCTGGAACTATCTAGTAAATCGCGTTCACACCGGAATAAGTCCCTGAGGGAGCCGCTGACGTCACTTCTTCTTCTTCTTCTTCTTCTTCTTCTTCTTCTTCTGCTTTGGGTTTACTGGCAGGCCGCAAACAACTTCACGGCGTATACTGCCACCCGAAGTCCCCGGCCGGAAGTCCCCGGAGTTTGGGACTGGCTTCAGTAGAAGCTGCTGGGACTCCCAGCAGCTTCTACAGCAACCCAAGAGGACATTTTACACGGCCAAATTCTGCAAAGAATATTAAAAAATAACAATCGACAGTACTGTGAACATATTATGTAAATAACCCAATTTGTGTTCTGTGAAACTGAAAAGGATATTACATTGTTTTTTGTTACTTTCGTTGCAGTTGTGTGTCTTAAATGTAATTTAGGTTAACTTCCTGTGCTTTTATTTTATAGGCGAGTTTAGGCTGTTGACAGGAAGTTGTTGTTTCTATGGAAACAACATGACGGAGAAAAAAGTAATATCTTCTACATATAAAGACATAGAAAGTAAAGAATAACGTGGCCTACCAGATCTGTTACAATGAAGGCTCGATAATCAGCTCACGGCATCTAGTGTGTGTGTGTGTGTGTAACACAGTTATAAAGGTTGGTATAAAATCCTTGTTAAATCGGAGAATTACGCCATCTGTGTCACAAACAAACGTGTCCTGCATTAGCTTTGTTAGGCATGAAGTGCCTCTGGATGCTTCTCTCTAAATCGAGCTTGTACACCTCTCACTTTTCCACTCATAACAGCAGCACCATCATAACTTTGAGCAACACATTTAAGATGTCCTATTCCATGTTTGTCAAGTAGCTGCTCTAATGTGTCAGTAATGGTTTTAGCATCAAATGCTGCAAGCTGAGAAAGTCCAAGGAACCTTTCTTTCACTGAGCCTTGTGGATTTACATATTGCACACACAATGCAAGCTGCTCTGTGTGATTATCCCTTGCTTCATCCACCATTACTGAGTACATTTTTGCCTCTTTAATCTCAGAGATTATCCTTGCCATTATAACGTCAGCGGTGCTTTCAATCATATCATTCTGTGATGAGGGTGAGAGATAGGTCACACATGAAGGTGGCTTATATGTTTGCAGAAAAGGATCAAAGTTTTCAAGAAGCTTCATGCATTCCATAAATACCCTTGTTATCACTCTCTCCTGCTTCGTTGTGCCCTCTAAAAGCAATCCCTTGCTTCCCAAGAAAGGCTGTCACTGCTGCTACGCGTTTCAGATACTCCCTACGATCCTGAATCTCACTGACATTTGCAGCATGTAGCTGCTCTGTGATGTCCCCGTGGACCTGGGTGGCTTTAAAGCTCTTCCAAAGAATAGTTGAGGCCTTGTGTATGTTAATCAGTCAATCAGTTTCCAGCTCTGTCAAATAAATGAATTTCAAGATACACAAATTGTCTTCATTAAAATAGTGTCACCACACTGTCACAAAATATAATACTAACCAATTGAAAATAGTTAATTTACATTGGAAACCTCTTGTAGATATCACTGTTAGAGTAGTTATCTGCCAATAGGACAGAATCATTCCTATACAAATGCAGTTTGAGTAATTCACTTAATATATTCACTTAACACTTTAATATAGTCATTTTCACTTAATACTCTAATATAGTCATCTTTCTGCATTCAAAACTAAGGAAAGCTGTACAATTTGACATGATAATGAGGAAAAAAGGCCTCCGACAATGCAGATCTTTTAATCATATCAATTTTAAGATGGGGGTCAAGGCTTAATATTTGGGAGCATAGTGTCCCTTGCCCCCTTTCAGGAGCCACACTGGATTAGCTTTGATCTGAAATCTTTGTATATAAAAAGCTTGTTAGCTGGCTGTCCATCTCATAATGTTCACATAGAAACTAGCTGTCAATAGGAAATATCAATCAGAAGAATTATAATTTCATGCAAAAATCTGTCACAAAAAGAGGTTGCACATTTAAATTCAGGTGTTGTTATGGCAACGTCAGTGGCCAAACAGCCACATTTACTGCTGCAAACACGTTCAAACATGCTGTCGACACGTAAAGCAGTGGCATGCCACCATTTCAGCTGACTTTTTCTCAGAAATACTGTCACATAACATCCATATATTTCAGTGCTAGGTTGATGCTAAGCTAACTATGAAACACTTTAACTGACAGGACTCAGGATCAACTGTGTACTGTAAGGTAGCTTCTAGCTTCATGTCGAACAGTAAGTCAACATTTTCCAGAGAGCTTTCTTTGAAATCACCAGGTAACGCTAAAAAACATTACATTTAGATTGTATGACAAAGTGTTTATTTAATATCTCTGGCTAGCTATAGCTACTTGCTAACGGTTTAGCTTACCCGCGATTCAAAGTAACGTCAACATAGCTGTAATTTATGCTTTGCTTACATGTTCGCATAACTTGGAAGTTTACTGACATTACATACCTTGTTTATCTGGCTCAAGTGGTGGTCTGGGGTTGTTGTGTGAGCCACCACTTGAGAATTGTCGTCTTTTTTATGAAAAAAATGTCTTATGTCCATCTTTAGAAACTCAGAGACAGTTTAAAGTTTAAACATTGTCACAGAGGAGAGGTACGTACCTGTCAGCCAATAAAACACGTTTATTTCCATGCAACTCTCTGATTGGTCTGGTGGTGTCTTGCCTCTGTTGCATTCACTGAACACGGGAAATTACAATCCTGCCGTCCTCTAGGTAAAGTACGGTTAATGTATTATATTATTGAGGGAGAATTTGTCCGGGGCTAAAGAAAAAACATCCGGGGCTAAAGCCTCGGATGCCCACCCCAGGCGACGCCCCTGGTTTCCACAGAGGTGACTGGTATCGTACAGTACTTATATTCTTTACATTTTAAAGTTTTTCTGACTAAGTTTCGTTATATTGTTGATTTGTTGGTGACTTGAACAGTTTACACAGAAAGCTGCATTTCTTACTAAACTTAACACAAAAAGTAAGGACATTTTTGTTATTTCTTTGTTGTAAAAATGCTTCTTGGCAATACATCTTTTACAGTTGGAAAGCCTGTTTTCTTACATTTCAAATGGTGCCACATTTGTGAGGTACAAGCATTCGTGGGTTTGCGCCCATGAAAAATGTGACAAATCTATTTGGCAATAAATAAGATTTATTAAGAGTTGATACAACAAAGAAATAATCTACCAAACAAATGTCCTTACTTTTTTTGTTAAGTTTAGTATTTTGCATGTCTCATCTCATTAGTACTTTTACGAAGAATGCACTTTGTACGGGGCTAATAAAATATGTAATTTTCTTTCAGAAATTAGGTCAATTTTTCTGTATTTTTTCTCGGACATCCAGCAGGGGGCGACTCCTCAGATTGAATAGAAGTCTGAGGAAATGTTCCTACTTCTCTCTCTCTTTATTACCTCAGATTGTAGAGAAGTCTATGAGGAAATGTTCCTGCTTCTCTCTCTCTTTATTACCTCAGATTGTAGAGAAGTCTATGAGGAAATGTTCCTACTTCTCTCTTTATTACCTCAGATTGTATAGAAGTCTATGAGGAAATGTTCCTACTTCTCTCTCTTTATTACCTCAGATTGTAGAGAAGTCTATGAGGAAATGTTCCTACTTCTCTCTCTCTTTATTACCTCAGATTGTATAGAAGTCTATGAGGAAATGTTCCTACTTCTCTCTCTCTTTATTACCTCAGATTGTAGAGAAGTCTATGAGGAAATGTTCCTACTTCTCTCTTGATTTATTGCCTCAGAGAACATTTTCCTGATGAGTTTATGTTCTCAATCTCTAGTTTCAAGTCTTCTTCAACACATCATGATGTTCAATTAGTAAGTTATGGTCACATTTAGACTAAAAAAGACGGTGAAGCAGTGTATGATTTAGGGCGGGGCTACCTGTGATTGACAGTGTTTTCGTCTTACAACTTTTTATCTACTTGTGACTGAAACACAACTGAAAACAGGAGTGCGATTTAACACTTTTGGCGCGTCAATATCAACAAGACAATCCAGAACCAAACAAACAAACTTTTAAAGGTCCCCTATTATACTGTTTCTCATCAACATATCACAGGTCTCAGATATATCCAGAACCTGTCTCTGATTGGCTGAAACACCAAACGGATCATTGCAGCATCCCATAATCCCCTCTGTTTCAGCCCTGTTTCCAAAGTGCTGATTCTCTGTCTGTTACTTTAGATGAAAATAAGGAGCCCCTCCCCACGCCCCTCTGAGAGAGATTTGGTTAAGAAGAACTCAATGGAGCTCTAGGAGGAGATTCAGGTGATAAGGTGGGGGGGGGGGGGTTACCTTGGTTGCTGATTGGCTAATAGTTACACAAGACAACACATCGTGATGACATCATAAAGTGGCCAAAATCTGATCGGCTCATTTTCAGACAGGTTTTTATAGAAATGGATCAGGACAAAAAGAGAGAGAATCTTTGTTCCTGAAACTTTCAGAGTCTCTTTACACAGAGGGGACACATGTTGATGTAGAAGAGACATGAAGAAGAGGGGACACATGTTGATGTAGAAGAGACATGGAGAAGAGGGGACACATGTTGATGTAGAAGAGACATGAAGAAGAGGGGACACATGTTGATGTAGAAGAGACATGGAGAAGAGGGGACACATGTTGATGTAGAAGAGACATGAAGAAGAGGGGACACATGTTGATGTAGAAGAGACATGAAGAAGAGGGGACACATGTTGATGTAGAAGAGACATGAAGAAGAGGGGACACATGTTGATGTAGAAGAGACATGAAGAAGAGGGGACACATGTTGATGTAGAAGAGACATGAAGAAGAGGGGACACATGTTGATGTAGAAGAGACATGGAGAAGAGGGGACACATGTTGATGTAGAAGAGACATGAAACAGTTTTGCATAATAGGTGACCTTTAACTTGAAGAAATGGGGCCTTCTATTTAAAATAAGCCTTTTTATTTTGTAGTAACTGGTTTTATCCTCCCTCATAGAGGTCTGTTTCACACCGTACTGGTGTAAAACTCAAAGAAGAACTCTTGTTGAAGTGCCTCGTACAGATAACTCCTGGTGGTCCTCAGTGAAGTGACCACAGTGTGTTTCAGGTTCAACACATCACCTTCCCCTCCAGTTAGCCGACCACAACAACTCCCAGGAATTGATTTCCCCCCCCCCCCCGGCCTCTGTCTTGTAGGAGCGTCTTCTCTCAGTGTTTTTTTTATTTCTTTACCACGACCGTCTCTTTCAAGGCTGACAATCCACTGATTGAACGGACAGAAAATCGATCCAATCTCATCCGAGTCGGCGTTCATATCTCGACATCTCAACTTCCCGAGGAGAAATGGGGGGGAACACAGGTTCGCTTGGTACACACACACACACACACACATACCCACACACACACACACACACACACACACACCACACACACTGGAAGTTTATCTCAACCATCAGCAACCCAAGAGAGGTCCGTTGGGTCGGATGATTATTTCCCTTTTTGTTAAATTTCCTCATGAACACTGACAGCCACAAAGAGGATGTCAGTTCAGCCACAAATGGAGACGTCTGAAATGACAGCAGAGACTCACCCCTTCCCCCAAAAGACCCAAACACAATGTTTACAGCGCTCAGTTAGAGAGATTTGATTGAGCAGAAATGCCAAAGCCGATAACAGAGTTTCCCTTCTGACCTGATGAAGTTTTCCTGGATTCCCTTCTGCTTACCTGCCATTCCCTCTCAAAGACTGGACATAAAAAGTGGACTTATTCACCGTTGCGTGTGAAGTTGTTTGTGGAACACGATTCTGAAGCCGCTTGGACTTTCGCATCTTGGTTTGCAACATTTTTTCTGCAACCAAAAGTACAACCGACTGCTTAACAAGACATTTTAAGGTGACCAAAATGTTGAGATTAGCTTAAAAAACGTGGTAGGTATATTTATTTTTGGGGATTTGATCATCTTCTGAACCTTTGCTGATATTGACGCTCCAAAAGAGTTCAACCCGACTCCTGCTTTAAGTTGTTTTACCTTGAAATTAGTTTTATCGTTTTTCCTCGTAAACGATTGACTTATTCTTCTTTTGTAACTAAACAACTCTGTATTAGGTTAGCTGCGTTAGCTAGCTAGCTTACAGCAGATCTGCAGTAACATCAGAAGGAGTCATGTGATCACATTGTTAAAATAAGACCATAAAGCATTTTAGGTAAGTTTCCAACAACAGAGACAGTCGTCCAGTTTCAGGCGCTTTTTTGCACCTGTAAGCCACCGTAGATACTATTCACAAGAACAATAAGCAGAATTTCAATTGATTATTTTTGTAGTTTTATCAGAGAGTTGGTCCAAATCAGTTTTATCTGCAGAAGCAATCAATTGTAGGATAAAATCAGCTCTTCTTGTGTTGAAAACCTTTTGTTGGACGGTCTTATTTCCTGTCCTATTTTGTATTTTGAAGCCAAATGTTCACTGGCAGTTATTTCCTTCGCTCTGGTGTTTTTATATCTGCATCCTTTCTGAAGCCGCAGCTCCTAATGGAAGTGTTTCAGACCGTTGTAGCACGTTAGCACCTTTTTGCCATCCTAGTATCGAGTTCTCTTTACACCTCCATGGCCTAGACCAGTTTTTGTAATGGTTATAGTGGAGAAAGCCAGAGGGGCGGAGTAGTGGAGTACAAATACTTAGTTACTGTACTTAAGTACATTTTTCTGCTATCAGTACTTTACTCCACGACTTATTTTTCTGACGACTTTTTACTTTGACTTCTTACATGTTGAACCCAAATACCTGCACTTTCTACTTCTTACATTTTGAACCCAAATACCTGTACTTTCTACTTCTTACATGTTGAACCCAAATACCTGTACTTTCTACTTCTTACATGTTGAACCCAAATACCTGAACTTTCTACTTCTTCCATGTTGAACCCAAATACCTGTACTTTCTACTTCTTCCATGTTCCAAACAGGCTGGTTCCTTTAGTTTGAATGTGTGTTTGGTGGCGTGATCATTATTATTTAGAGTCATTGCGTGCCTATTGATTTGAACACGATCCGTGTATCCATCATTTCCTGGTCTTCTCTAAAGAAGAGGGACCAATGAAAACGTTGTCATGTTGCCGTTGTTCAGCATGGAAACATTCATTAGCTAACAATGACATTATTGTTCTATTAATATAAAGGGAGGTCAGGTACTCTTTAAAACAGCTGCTAGTTATGGGTACTTTTTACTGAAGTACATTTCAAAGCCTCTTTACTTTTACTTGAGTAAAGAAGTTTAGTCAGTACTTCTACTTTGACCAGAGTATTTTTAAACACGAGTATCTGTACTTCTACTTGAGGAAAGGATGTGTGTACTTTTGCCATCTGTAAACTCCAGATGCAATATACGTCATACTGTTGACGCTCAGAAGGAGCATGTCCTTCAGAAAGTGCAGCTACAACACTTTGTTTACCCCGTGACGGAATTCAACACACATCCTTCAGTAAAGGATGTGTGTACTTTTGCCATCTCTGGAGAAAGCTGACTCACAAGTGGATCCAAACATGGCCGAGGTGTGACGTGCTTTCTTTGTTCAGCCCGGAGGAAACAGTCTCTCTCTCATCTCCTCTGAGGTTTCATTCATTTATTCCTAGTGAAGTACTCTCTGCACTACAGCCATCGATTCGATCGGCTCGATTGAGAGAAGCCGTATTAAATGGATTAGCAGCCACGGTCAGGGGGGGAAAACAACGCTCTGCACAGATTATTATTTATTGCTTGTGTTTATAAGTTCAAGTGGTCGTCAGCGTTTTGGAAAACAAAGAGATTATAGAGCAGATCAACCAGAGCAAATTCAAGAGACATTTGCAAGGTTACATTCTGCTTTTGTTCAGACTGATTTTCTGTGAAAGGTAAAAAGTCCTTGACATTTTCCTGCTGAATTCCCCACTTTAAAGATTGTTAATGCAGCTACACTTCTGTATTTAAGGCTATTTTTTAATTAACAGGGGTGTAAAGTAACTGATTTGGGAGATGTTTGCATTGCAGCAGCATAAAAGACAATGCATTGTACATAAGAGAAATGCAGACACAAGAAATACAATCCAAAATATTTCTGAAATAGAAATAAAATGGCATTAAAAAGTTAAAAAATATACATGTGGAAATACAAATGTACAGTAACAAAGTATATCAGAGTATACTCTTTAAAGTAGAGACACTACATACTGATAAACACCTGAACATCAGCAGGAGAGGACTCTTTAAAGTAGAGACACTACATGCTGATATACACCTGAACATCAGCAGGAGAGGACTCTTTAAAGTAGAGACACTACATACTGATATACACCTGAACATCAGCTGGAGAGGACTCTTTAAAGTAGAGACACTACATACTGATATACACCTGAACATCAGCAGGAGAGGACCCTTTAAAGTAGAGACAATACATACTGATATACACCTGAACATCAGCAGGAGAGGACTCTTTAAAGTAGAGACACTACATACTGATATACACCTGAACATCAGCAGGAGAGGACTCTTTAAAGTAGAGACACTACATACTGATATACACCTGAACATCAGCAGGAGAGGACTCTTTAAAGTAGAGACACTACATACTGATATACACCTGAACATCAGCAGGAGAGGACTCTTTAAAGTAGAGACACTACATACTGATATACACCTGAACATCAGCACGAGAGGACTCTTTAAAGTAGAGACACTACATTCTGATATACACCTGAACATCAGCAGGAGAGGACTCTTTAAAGCAGAGACACTACACACTGATATACACCTGAACATCAGCAGGAGAGGACTCTTTAAAGTAGAGACACTACATACTGATATACACCTGAACATCAGCAGGAGAGGACTCTTTAAAGTAGAGACACTACATACTGATATACACCTGAACATCAGCAGGAGAGGACTCTTTAAAGTAGAGACACTACATACTGATATACACCTGAACATCAGCAGGAGAGGACTCTTTAAAGTAGAGACACTACATACTGATATACACCTGAACATCAGCAGGAGAGGACTCTTTCAAGTAGAGAAACTACAGAAATACACATTTACAGTAACAAAGTATAACAGAGTGTAAGACTATATGTTTTTAGATGATTATTTGATAATTTAACGGGGTCTAACCTGCACGACTTCTTCTTTCTTCTTCTTCTTCTTTGCATTTAGACAGCCCCACTGTGCTCTAACTGACAGTGTTTTTGCACAGAGTTTCCCTGTCGCTGTGGGCTTTCTTTCCCTCTCCGGTGACAAATGAATCTGTGTCCTTGATCAGTAAATTACTGCCCTTCACACTCCCCACCGCGCACAGCTTCATTATAAACTCCCTGTCAGCTGCTCTCTTTTCATATCAATCTTTCCTCCATCATCATAGCTCTTTTCTCTGCCTTTTTGTACCTTTTTTCCATTATCGTTTGTACCTCCATGTCTCTCTTTTTTCTCCATCTCTCTCCGTCTCTTTTTCCTTCTTGGTTCAGCTATATAGGAACAGGGGAAAAAAGTTATTGATGTATACTAGGGCTGCACGATATTGGAAGAAACTGACATTGCGATATTTTCTTCCCCTGCGATATATATAGCGATATGAAAAAATACAGGCATTGAAGAAAAGACCGTTTTTTTTGTCCTCAAACCATCCTTTCTTGAACTTTAATGCTATACAATTGGTATTTTTTTAACGATATTTAACCGGATGAAGGATTTTAGTCACGGACCTTTGGATCTTAAGTTATCAGAGCAACAAGCTGAGCTAGCTCGGTTATCCTGCTGTGATCTGATCAAGAATGATTGTGATTGGTGGTTTGCTGTGCATGCAGAGCCTGCATGTCACTCACTCAAGTACCTTTTCCTTTTGTAGCAAGCAGCAAAAGAATTGTAACATGACGTATTTGAGTTAATTTGCCTACTTAAAGGGTAGGGTAGGTAAGAATGGAGAAACCAGCTCGAGTGCGCTAGAATTTGAAAGTACACAACCGGAATAAATCTGCCCCTTCCTTCAGACTTCCTTACAGAGGCCCTCCTCCAACACACACGAACGCGCACATGACCAATGAGGGCACGAGATTAGTTTGTGCACAGATGGAAGGCTGACAGGCAGGTAGGCCATCCAGTTATCTGACCCGGGCCGGCTCAGATGATTGGTCGTGCTTTTTACAGCGCCACGGCTTCCACAGATGACATGTTTTAATGTATTTATTGTCAAAGCATTTAATATATTCATTGCTATCGGGATGTTAAGAGCATTCCATGGAATATAACAAGTGTTTCTGAATTACCTACCCCACCTTTAATATCGCACGTCCTAAAAAAAAATGTTTAGTCACGACACGATATATCGTGCAGCCTTAATGTAAACTGAATATCAATCTTTCCTCCGTCACCATAGCTCTCTTTTCTCTGCCTTTTTCTACCTTTCTTTCATTATCGTTTTTACCTCCATGTCTCTTTCTTTTCTCTGTCTCTCTCTGTCTCTTTTTCCTTCTTGTTTCAGCTATTCAAATTCAATTCAAAGGTTTTATTGTCATATGCACAATGAAATTCTTCTGACCTGAGCTCCTCCAACAATGCAACATATATAATAAAATACAAAGTAAACAGTAGTGCAAAAAGTCTATATACATGTCAATAGAATATGAAATTAAATAATGTAAATTAAGACAAAATGAAATACTATGTAGGTACAGGGGGAAAAAGGTATTGATGTAACGTGTGAATATCAATCTTTGCTCTCTTTTCTCTGCCTTTTTCTACCTTTCTTTCATTATCGTTTTCACCTCCATGTCTCTCTTTTTTCTCCATCTATCTCTTTCTCTTTTTCGCTCTTGATTCCGCCATGTAGTTACAGGGGCAGAAAAAGGTATTGATGTAAACTGTGAAGTAGCTTCAAACAGCAGTTAAGCGGCGAGTCGCAGAAGGTCGGGAGCTAATTAGCAGCATTTATCATCCGTTTTAACAGCAGCTCAAAGCAACTACCTGGAGTTTAAGAGATCACATCCTCGGTACCCAAACTGCAGGAGCGTCAGCGTAAGTCCACAACTTATATAGGCTGTCAAATGTGATGTTTAGATGTTCATTCTTTATATATCGGAGTATTTTTTCAGCCTTACATCCATGACATCGTGTTATAACAGGCCGCAAACATTTGTTGGACATAATTTCTAGTTTAAATTATACATTTTGTGTACAATATGTCCTTAAAGGGGCCCTATTTAGCTTTTTCCCTCTCCTGTAGTGCTCTATAGGTTTTAGTGCATGTAAATGGTCTGCAAAGACTGAACTCCCTGTGTTCTCTCCAGAGCCTGAACATCATCAGGAGAGGACTCTTTAAAGTAGAGACACTACATACTGATATACACCTGAGCATCAGCAGGAGAGGACTCTTTAAAGTAGAGACACTACATACTGATATACACCTGAACATCAGCAGGAGAGGACTCTTTAAAGTAGAGACACTACATACTGATATACACCTGAACATCAGCAGGAGAGGACTCTTTAAAGTAGAGACACTACATACTGATATACACCTGAACATCAGCAGGAGAGGACTCTTTAAAGTAGAGACACTACATACTGATATACACCTGAGCATCAGCAGGAGAGGACTCTTTAAAGTAGAGACACTACATACTGATATACACCTGAGCATCAGCAGGAGAGGACTCTTTAAAGTAGAGACAATACACAAAACAGTATGTGGAAAAACGTCCTAAAATGTGTGTATTTTTTGCGCATTATTTCCTGGCCCCAAACCGTTGTCCGACACTTTTTTATATTTATTTTTGCTTTGAGAGCAAAGGACAAGGACAAGTTGATTGTTTCAGTTTAAATGATGATTTATATATATATATACAATATCTAATTTCACTAAAAAATCCTCGAGATGGAGGGAAGTCGCCTCAAAGTTTCCTCTTTGTTGTCCATGTTGTGTGGCATATTCGATAAATACAATTATAGTTAAAAAGTGCAAACGTTGGACGAAAACAAGCACCACTAGCTTCTGCAGAGTTCCATTAGACATTGCGTGAATTATTCCTCGTTCAACTTGACCAAACGTTTCATTTGAAATCAATGAGGTGGTTCGTTGAGTTCACACGAGGCAGACCTTCGCTGCTCTTTTTTATTTCTCCACCATCCAATATTATTTATGCACTTTCAAATAAACTGTCTTGATTCAGCACCCTTGTAGAAAGTTCTAGTAAAGCGTGTTGATTAGAGACCCTCGAAACACAATTCCCCAATCAGCTTCTCGTTATGAACCTCGGTGTCATCGTGGACCTTTTTTTCTTTGCCAAAGTAAAGTTGGTAATTTTGTACATTTTGGTTCTTTATGTTTCAGCTATTTTCCTGCTGGTTTTAAGTGGGTTTGAGACATGTGACGTCATTCATTTCGATGCACCAATCAGAGTTTAGAAAACCTTCCAATCACGAGTCATTTCATTTAGAATAAATGCTGTGAAAAGCTGCTTTTCCTTCAATGAAAGCTTTATATTCTCTAATTTCTGACTGTTGGATCGAACAAAACGAGACATTAGGGTCGAGTAAAATGAGATTGCTTGTGAACTTCTGCCATCACTCTACTGGATGCCATCCTTCACATTTACCCGTCTTTACTCAAACTCTCAATGCTGTGGTCTGAAAGCAGGAATCAGAATAAAAAAAAATAATACAAAATGATATTAAAATAAGAGGTCAAGTATAATAAAATAAAAAAGTTATATAAATATTGAAAATTGAAAAGAAGTTAGTCAAAATGTCCAATAAAAGATCATTAAAAATGTTTTTACATACAAAATTGAAATAATAAATGCATTGTGTTGTGTATATAATGATGCATCAGTATCCAGACGCTGCAGACGATCAGTTCATGGCTGCAGAGAAACAAACTAATGTGAAAAGCCTCTCGCTCTGAGTCCGATAAGGACCTTTGTTGAGGAGAAAATCCCAAATCTGTATTCAGCGACGGAGCCTCCAGATAACGTCAGCGCTGTGAGAATCTAAAGCTTCAGCCTGAATGGGATTTAATCGTTTGGCTGGACCTGCAGATCCACTCTGGCTGGATCCTGATGCATCTTTCTCTCCCTAAAGACCCAAGAGATGATCGTTTTGGAAATGATTGAATTGAATTACTTCATTGTTATTGTACAGGTAAAACAACATTAAAAAGGCAATCATGTCGGTGCAAATATACATATCAACAAGCACAAAAAACTATGTTTATACATACACATGCATCAAACACGCATACATAGATACTGTACATACATACACAGTAAATACATACATACTGTACGGACATATATACATACATACAGACATAAACACATACAAAAATAAATACATATTTTTGTCTAATTTCTCTAATTTAGAGTTCTTGGCAGTTCATCTAGTAGTTAAGATATTTTAATAAAACACAACACATTGAATCCTTTTTTATAGCAATTGACTAAAACTTTGAGGCATCCAAATCAGTAGGATTCCTCCTCTGGGAACAATGCATGTAGAAAATGCATTGGTTATCCATCCAGTACAGGAACAGATACTTCAGTCTGGTTATTTAGATTAATTATAAGATCAATTTGTGTTAATCCCCAAGAGGAAATTCAGTTTTTCAGTCTGGTTTAAGTCTTTAAGAATAACACACATTACCAAAAATACACAGATGCACAAACAGGACCTATAGACATGCACTAATGAAGAGGAAGTCCCAGTGTCTGGATGGTCTATTGGTCAAAGGGTTGAGGATGTATTTATATTCTCAAGAGTGCGGTTTTCCATACTAAGACGGCCAATAGATTAACTGCAATTTGTGGCATTTCCCCCAAAGTTTCACTGATTAGCCCCGAACTAAAGCGATGCACCGACTGACCGACATCCATAGAGTTAGGATGATAGAACAACTCCAGACAAATGTGTAATTTAAAGAAATGGAAACTATTTACCTTTTTATAATCAGTCAAATAAACCAAGCTGTGTTAAAAAATGTGTGGCCACTAGGGGGCAAAATCCATTGTACAGATTGATGGATGGATGGATGGATGGATAAAGGGATGGATGGATGGATGTATTTTAAATTGAAATTAGATCCCATGAGGTTCAAGGTTCAAGGCTTTTATTGGTCATGCGTCATAGCTACAGTGTAGTTATGACGATGAAAATGAGGTAGTGTAAGTAAAATATGTCAGTACAATATGTGCACATTTCCCAAGGTAATATAAAGAGACTCTTTCAGAGAGGTTTGAATCCATATGTTGTACAGGATGTTCGATGTCTGGACTTGGCTTCATGCTCAAAGGGAGTTTCTAAAGCAAGGTGCATTGTGATATTTTATCAGAAGCTCCATCAGGGCTCCCTGCAGATTTTAATCCGATTATTGATTCCTGCTGTCCGTCCACTGCCGTCTTTCAGCCTCATAAATTATTTGGGTTTGACAGTTTGGAGATTAAAGAAAGAATATCTCGAGCTCTTTCTAACCAACATCATCGACATAAAGTACCTCTGCCTCCCCTGTACTGTTATCAATCAATCAATGTTTATTTATATAGCCCAATATCACAAATGTTACATTTGTCTCAGTGGACTTCACAGTTTGTACAGAATATCAGTAGACAATACGACACCCTCTGTCCTTAGACCCTCACATCGTACAAGGAAAAACTTCCAGAAAAAGGAAAAACCCCACAGTTTAAAGGGGAAAAAAATGGGAGAAACCTCAGGGAGAGCAACAGAGGAGGGATCCCTCTCCCAGGACGGACAGACGTGCAATAGATGCCGTGTGTAAATTGAGAAGATAATACATTTACAACATAGGTAGTCCAAATGTTTGGAAATGCATGTGTCTATAATAAGAAGATGAATCCACGAGGATATCCATCCAGGACTTATGATCCAGGACCACAGCAACAGGCACAGCCACGACTCAAGATCCAGGGCTCGCGATCCAGGACTCAGGACCACAGCAACAGGATCAGCCACGACTCAGGGTCCCGGCGTAGATAGACACCAAAAAGAAATTTGGGGAAGCTGGGTTATTCGGAACATGAGAGTACACAGGTACAGACAGAGAGAAGGAAGAAGTAAAGTAAAGTGTCCCCCGACAAACTAAGCCTATAGCAGCTAAACTAGGGGCTGAATCTAATCAGCCCTAACTATAAGCTTTATCAAAAAGGAAGGTCTGTTATATATTGTTGTCAAAGGAAATGGATGGTGAGCGTAGGTTAGAAAGGTGGTGATTGGTTTTCAGATAGACCACGCATAAAGTAAATAATGGTGTTAGTTTCTGCATCATTGCACCTGATATTTACGGTGGACGACAGGTGGAAAAACGCTCAAATCTCTTCCATCAGGAGAAACATCTTCAGCAACTTGCAGCGTTTACTAGAAGCTGCAGAAACCAAACGCTGCAAATACAAAACGCTGCAAGAAGCTCAAAACACAAAGGAGACCAGGGGACACTAAAGAGTGACGCACACAGCTGGGAGACCAGGGGACACTAAAGAGTGACGCACACAGCTGGAGACCAGGGGACACTAAAGAATGACGCACACAGCTGGGAGACCAGGAGAAACTAAAGAGTGACACACACAGCTGGGAGACCAGGGGACACTAAAGAGTGACGCACACAGCTGGGACACTAAAAAGTGATGCACACAGCTGGGAGACCAGGGGACACTAAAAAGTGACGCACACAGCTGGGAGACCAGGGGACACTAAAGAGTGACGCACACAGCTTGGACACTAAAAAGTGACGCACACAGCTGGGAGACCAGGGGACACTAAAGAGTGACGCACACAGCTTGGACACTAAAAAGTGACGCACACAGCTGGGAGACCAGGGGACACTAAAAAGTGACGCACACAGCTGGGACACTAAAAAGTGACGTACACAGCTGGGAGACCAGGGGACACTGAAAAGTGACGCACACAGCTGGGAAACTAAAGAGTTACGCACACAGCTGGGAGACCAGGGGACACTAAAAAGTGACGTACACAGCTAGTAGACCAGGGGGCACTAAAGAGTGACGCACACAACTGGGAGACCAGGGTACACTAAAAAGTGACGATTACAGCTGAGAGACCAGGGGACACTAAAGAGTTACGCACACAGCTGGGAGACCAGGGGACACTAAAGAGTGACGCACACAGCTGGGAGAGCAGGGGACACTAAAGAGTGACGCACACAGCTGGGAGACACACAGAGCTGGGAGACCAGGGGACACTAAAGAGTGACACACACAGCTGGGAGACTAAAAAGTGACGCACACAGCTGGGAGACCAGGGGACACTAAAGAGTGACGCACACAGCTGGGACACTAAAAAGTGACGCACACAGATGGGAGACCAGGGGACACTAAAAAGTGACGCACACCGCTGGGACACTAAAAAGTGACGCACACAGCTGGGAGACCAGGGGACACTGAAAAGTGACGCACACAGCTGGGACACTAAAAAGTGACGCACACAGCTGGGAGACCAGGGGACACTGAAAAGTGACGCACACAGCTGGGAAACTAAAAAGTGACGCACACAGCTGGGAGACCAGGGGACACTGAAAAGTGGCGCACACAGCTGGGAAACTAAAGAGTTACGCACACAGCTGGGAGACCAGGGGACACTAAAAAGTGACGTACACAGCTAGGAGACCAGGGGACACTAAAGAGTGACGCACACAGCTGGGAGACCAGGGGACACTAAAAAGTGACGTACACAGCTAGGAGACCAGGGGACACTAAAGAGTGACGCACACAACTGGGAGACCAGGGTACACTAAAAAGTGACGCATACAGCTGAGAGACCAGGGGACACTAAAGAGTTACGCACACAGCTGGGAGACCAGGGACACTAAAGAGTGACGCACACAGCTGGGAGACCAGGGGACACTAAAGAGTGACACACAGAGCTGGGAGACCAGGGGACACTAAAGAGTGACGCACAGAGCTGGGAGACCAGGGGACACTAAAGAGTGACGCACACAGCTGGGACCGGAGCGCTTGGTGACTGTCTCAAAGCAGAATTTCAATAGATTATTTGAGTAGTTTTGTCAGAGAGTTTGTTCGAATGAGTTTTATCTGCAATACATTGTAGGATAAAAGGAGCTCTTCTTGTGTTGCAAGGCTTTTGTTGGACGCTCTTATTTTCTTTGTATGTTCACTGTCAGTTATTCACCTTGCCCTGCTGCCCTCTCCTCTTGCATTTTCTGAGATGCCCTCTTGTTGTGCTCCAGGTGACAGTGTTGATGATGATGTTTGTCCTTGAGTGAGCCGACATGTTTTTAAAAAGTGCAAAGACTCCGTGCTGCAGAAACTTTTCTAACTCCTGGACCTCCGGAAAGTCCAAGATTGACTCTGTGTTACGGCACCATGCTTTATGTCTTTCTCTGTGTCCATGCAGATATCAGATCCTTTCATTTCTAATGAGTTTTGTCTTTAAAAGCTCCGGTAAACCTTAGATACATTACGTTGCATTTAGCTGAGGCTTTTATCCAAAGTGAGTTACAATAAGTGCATTCGACCAAGAAGACACAAACTTGAAGAAAACAGAATCATATAAGTACATCAGGTTTCATAGAGCCAAAACATTTCAAGTGCTACTCAACAGGCTTTAGATAAGCCAGTCCTTTATTAGTATATAAGTGCTTTGTTAGTGATTCTATCGCTCGAAGTGGAGTCGAAAGAGATGAGTTTTTAGTCTGTGCCGGAAGATGTGTAAGCTATCTGCTGTCCTGATGTCAATGGGGAGCTCATTCCACCATTTTGGAGCCAGGATAGCAAACCCACGTGTTTTAGCTGATGGGAACTTGGGTCCCCCTCGCAGTGCGGGTGCAGCGAGCCGTTTGGGCGATGCAGAGCGGAGTGCACGTGCTGGGGTGTATGGTTTAACCATGTAGGAAGGGCCAGATCCATTCACAGCATGGTACGCAAGTACCAGAGTCTTGAAGTGGATTCTAGCAGTTACTGGAAGCCAGTGAAGGGAGCGGAGGAGCGGAGTGGTGTGGGAACATTTAGGAAGGTTGAAGACCAGACGAGCCGCTGCATTCTGGATGAGGTCGGATGGCACATGCAGGTAGACCAGCCAGGAGGGAGTTGCAGTAGTCTAGGCGTGAGATGAGGAGAGCTACATTACGTTAAGTGGTTGCAACCAGACTTTAGGAAATGTTTTATTCGTTGCTGATGAGCCACAGAAACTAAAAAGGCTCCACTATATGAGGAGCTTTAGTAGAAATCTGCATATAAAGCTGCTAAAGCCTGTGAATAGGATACGCTCTGCTCAGCCAGTTAGACTGACACCCTGTTCGAAATAAATCACGACGTAGTAAATCCTTTAATTCCCACACACTTGCAGCTTCATTTCATGTAGTTTGTTCGTATTATTAAATGGATCATCGGGACAACACTGGTGGAGCGCTCGCAGTGTGACAGGAAATAATTCTCTGCTGCCGTGCATGGACAGAAAACCTTGAAGAAGCTTGTCACGCTGAAATATGTCCGTCTTATTGACAGCTGCCGAATTAACGGTGTGTATTTTTCAAGCCTCTGCGTCAAATTGCCTGCAATAGGAATGGTCTCTTAATGGCAGTTCTTCACCTAATATGTGTACAAACCTGTATTTTATACTATCCATAAAGAGCAGGCTCTCCGTTAACATTTGAACACATGATAGGAGCCATTTAGCCCTTTTCCATGTTTGCCTCAAATTGTGTCCTTCTGTAAAAATGCTTGTATAATCACAACCTTTTACGGCGCTATCATGTAATGTACATCTTCCTTTTCAGGACGATCTAAGCTATGAGAATATTTATTCTGCAGGGATGTGACATGAATCTAAGAATAGTTGTTAGGACCATTAAGACAAAGGAAAATGAGAGGGAAATTGAATCTCGCGGAAATGTCTTCAGAGAAAAATAAGTTTGAAGACTTTGGATTAAAGAAAATGTTTCTTTTGAAACAATTTGAAAACAGAAGAAAGGTCTGAAGCTAGTCTTTAAGAGGCTTTTTTCCTTCTGGAGATATATTCACGAGAGTGAGAAAAACTCTAATGTGTAATAGTGTTTCCCAGCTGCATATCCCTTTTTAATTACTATGTATACTTAATGCAGTATGTCTTTATGTAACGAGTCATATTAATTACACCGGGCCTTTTAATCAATATACAGATATGATTGATACATCAGAAACTTAAACACGTTGCAGGCTTTCTGCTCATTAAAGCCGTCAAATGACATTATTTGTGACAGTCATATTTAAAACCAAGGCAAATGGTGCATTCAGGTGCTCCTCCTCCAAGTTGGGAAGTTTCTGAATCCGATTTTGGTATTTTATATACGAGCTACAAAGAACGAGTTACAGGCACTATTCTGCTTTTGGCGTTATTCCCTTCCCTCAAGTGTTCTATTTAGTGCATGTAAATGGTCTGCAGAGGCTAAAATTCCCGTGGGAGTTTCTCTAGATTTCACTTTGCAGTCATTGTGTGTGTGTGTGTGTGTGTGTGTGTGTGTGTGTGTGTGTGTGTGTGTGGTGTGTGTGGTGTGTGTGTGTGTGTGTGTGTGTGTGTGTGTGTGTGTAGGGGTTAAAGAGTGGTGTTGTTGTCACATGCTGTCAGCTCTGTGAAAGCGTAGCCTGGAGGAATACCTGACAGCCATCTGGCTGTTATTTTTCCCTTCGACATCACACACACACACACACACACACACACACACACACACACACACACACACACACACACACACACACACACACACACACACACACACACACACACACACACACACACACACACACACACACACAGAGATCAAGCCTGGTAGAAAGGCTCTAGCGTCTGTTTAGCTTACGTTAATGACGTGCATAGTCTAGAAGCAACACATCTGAACAACATGGCTTTAGTTTGAATATTAACATTTTATTTTGACTTGTTATGCTTTTTCTTCGTACCTTGAACTCAGTTTGTGCTCTGGAAACAATCACGACCGTCACGAGAGGCTAAAACTGCTTCTGTAAATCTTCAGCAGGTTGCAAAAACCCTCCAGACTCTTCACAATACTGGGATTCATAATTTATACAAACAACAATATTCATTATATGCACTCACATGTTCAACAGCCTATCAGATGCATGCAAGTGAAATCCCCAAAAACTGCACAATTGAAATGTAACGAATGTGTAAAAATGGACGTAATCGAGTCAAGAAGAACAAAGATCCAGGAATTAGTCAGCAATAGACCTTCCTGTCCCCTGGTTCTGGAAGTCAATGGTTTTCTGATTGTGCTTTTGGATGTTAGCCATAAATAAGGGAGTTTTTGTAATTGGTTTGTTTGGAAAAAATCTGTATATTTCCAGTGGAGCTAATTACTTTATATCACTGTGACCTAAAGACATTTTGTAACGTCACATGTTTTATATGCATTGGGCGCCAGCAACGAGAACAACTTTTAGACGATTTAGATTCGATTTGTACTGAAAAATCCGTATTTTTGCAAACGCTACTGCAGTGTAAAGATTTTCTGCCGGATCCCTCTCCCTCTGGTCTCGGATCAGATTTAGATTGAGTTGAAACTAGTTTAAAGCGTGTCTCTGCAGCAGAAAGTGTCCTCTCTTGTTGAGCTGCAGGACGTTGAGGGAATCTCTGACACATTCAGCGTTTCAGAGTTCAAAGCTGTCCGTTTGGAGGCTGCAGGTTAAGGTGGCAAGCCAACAAACAGTTAGACGAAACGATGAAGATGAAGGAAGCTGTCAGGAGGAAGAAAGAGACCTTATATTCTCCCAGAGGAACTCCTGAATCAGCAGAGGAGAGGAGAGGAGCTGGAAGAAGGCAGCTGTGTGGAAAATGTAGAAATACCAATAATGATATAACCATTGTTGCTACGGACTGTTTGAGGCATATGATAGCTATGTGATTAACATGATGATTCAGCCTCTATGGAGATAGACATATGACAAGCATGATCATTTCTGACGTGGAGCTAATCTGAACTAAACATTGAATACTGCTTTCTATTCCTCCATCTTGTGACGGTGTAACTCCCTCTCTTGGATATCAGCATGTGAAGGACACTGTTCAGGAACTAGTTGATGCTCTGTATGTGATGACTACTTCCATTCTGGAGAGGATCACAGATACATGGATCCTGAGATTGAAGCTCAAGCCGGGGACCAGGGATTATTAAACATTTTGAGATTTTGAGCAAAAGTCAACATTTTGAGATTTTGAGAAAGTCAGAATTTTGAGAAAAAGTCAGAATGTTGAGTTTTTCAGAACAAAGCCAACATTTTGAGAAAAAACTCTTTTTTACATGACAGGATGTATGATTACCTACAGTAGAATAACTGGTATTCCTCCATCTCAGGGATGGGCAACTTGGATGGTGGTGGGGGCCACATCATTGATGTACTGGCCACCAGGGGGCCGCAGATTCACTTGGAACACACACAAATTCCATGTATTGTATGTAATTATTCACAAATATACTAAGTCTGACGTCTTCATTGACATTTTTCAATCTTTCAGGGAACATCCTCCAATAAGCTCACTAAACAAATATCACTTCACAGAAATGTTATTTAATTTTTACAAGTGGCATGTTTGTGTTGAACAGGTTAGTTAACAGTGGAATAAAACTTTTTTAAACTATTGGAAAGCACGGAAAATGTGTGTGCATTGAGATGAACCTTTAAGATGACATAAACATGAAGTCATGAACACTAACCCAGACATTAGATGTCTAACTTGAACCTAAGACACTTCACAGCCTGTCTCTGCTGACTCACAATAAGGGGAGTGTCAACACAGGCAACTGTCAACTGTCTGCTGTTCCTCAGCGCCGCTCCCCCTCCCTCCCACTGACATTATAAATGAAAGGCGTATAGTAATCATAGAGAACACGGCAGGGTCCGTGACAGTTTGTTTTCATCTGATTTCAAATAAACAAAGTCTTGGTTTTTAGAATATTAAACTTGTTTCGCCAAATTCAGAAGATAAATACAACTTTGAAGCTTGTAACGGCATAATTACAAGCTGTAACTTAACGTCACAGCAGGCATAACAACAGCCGGTGTTTCTTGTGAGCGTTTCCCCGGGAAACAAACACAACACACACAAACGCGTCACAGATTCTTTCGCGGTATTTGGCCCCCGGGCCGCCATTTGCCCATCCCTGCTCCATCTAGTGACTCACTCTCTGTGTCACTCCCTCTCTTGGATATCAGCATGTGAAGGACACTGTTCAGGAACTAGTTGATGCTCTGTATGTGATGACTACTTCCATTCTTGAGAGGATCAGAAATACATGGATCCTGAGATTGAAGCTCAAGACTTTGATATTTTCTAACAGATTAAATACCATTACCTCCTTCTCTTTCAGGGGCAGGCGGAGTTTCCCGTGGACGAGCACCAGAACTCCTGCTATCTGTTCTGGGTCGTGGAGAATCTGCTGCAGGACTCTGAGGTACCGTTAAGTTTGGAGGAGTCGTCGGAGAAGACCGTTTTCCTCCGTCACATGGAGCGAGTCTTCCAGCTGTCGAAGGAGTTTCCTCTGTTTGTGATCCGCATGTGGAGGTTAGGAATCATCCTCACCTCCTCCGACACATAACACACTTTCAGACGCAAAAAGGTCCAAAACAGTGGTTAACTTTGGTCAAAAACTGTTCAGATACTCGGGAGAACTCAAAGCTAGTGGACTGATATGCACTGAAGCTGTACATCATATGTATTCAACAGTATTTGACGCGAAGGTAAGGAAAGCTGACATTAAAGGTCGACATCGAGGTTACTTTCTCTGTGGTCTTTACATAACAAATGTATTTTAAGAGCATTTTAATGTATTTTGATTGGTTTTTTGAGGCTGTATACAATCAATGTTTCAAGGAAGTGTCAACAAATACTTCTAACTTTTGGCCTGATGCTCAGATTTATTTAAGCCTCTGCTTTTACTACACACATGTATTATTATTTCAACATGTTGAAGGTGTCGGCACGGCCGAAAAGACACGACGGTGCGGGACACACCCATCTGAGTAGGGCGACCGGACGCTCATCGACGGCCTGACATCTATCGACGGCCAAAATCGGCTCGGTGTGTCCGGGCCTTGAGATAACAAATGTATTTTAAGAGGATTTGAAGTGCAATCAATGTTTCCTGGAGCTGCCAACGAATGCTTCTAACTTTTGGCCCGAAGCTCAGATTATTTACGCCTCTTGTTTTTACTACACATTGATTTACCGTCACAAAAAGCTGCAAACCAAAATAAACAAGATGATGCCAACATGCAGTACATTATGTGTGTTATCCAACAATAGTTGACCTGAAGGTAAGGAATGTGTTGCTAGGAAAAGGAATACTTAGGAACCAGAGTTTGAAGGGTTGAAATTGAGGCTTCTTTAACGCGAACAAAAGAGATATTCCTCATTTGAAGAGGATTTCAATGTTTCATTGAGGCTTTGTGTATCAATGTTTCCAGGAGCTGCCAACACATGTGGAACATGTCTCTAACAGTTGGCCTGGAGCTCGATTTGATTACACCAAAAACCGTGTTTACCCCAAAAAAGTACAGAGAACTTTGCAGCTTCTTCTGCTGCAAGCTCTGTTTTCAGGGGTGGAGAACATTTGTTTATATATATATATGTATCACTTCATCCTCTGTGTACTCTGACGCAGAGGATCCCAACCTGTGGGCCATCTCCTCTTCCTCTCTCTCTTCATCTCCTCTTCCTCTCTCTCTTCATCTCCTCTTCCTCCCTCCCTCTTCACCTCCTCTTGCTCCCTCTCCTCTTCCTCCCTCTCTCTTCATCTCCTCTTCATCTCCTCTTGCTCCCTCTCCTCTTCCTCCCTCTCACTCCATCTCCTCTTCCTCTTCATCTCCTCTTCCTCCCTCTCCTCTTCCTACCTCTCTCTTCATCTCCTCTTCCTCTCACTCCATCTCCTCTTCCTCCCTCCCTCTTCATCTCCTCTTCCTCTCTCTCCTCTTCCTCCCTGCTGCTGTTGCTTATTTTCTGTCTTCAACAATGGCTCTCCAGCTGTAAATGTGTTTCCTGCCACGTCACAAATGACCCGATAGCATCTCCTCTTCCTCCTCTTCCTCTTTATCTCCTCCTCCTTTGTGTCTGCTCTTGGTTTCCAGTCTGTGATCGGCTCATCTCTCATATCCTGTTGAGAGGCGGCGCTGTGGAGAAAATCAAATCGGACGCCGGTACGTGATCTGAAGCTTAATGTTTAGGGATCGACAGCTGCAGGAGAGAAGGGTTTCAAGTCTGTTTCATCAGGAGAGATTAACGCGCGGATCATTCATGAAAAACCTGCATACGCCCGAATTAAATACCAAGACCTACGGCTGAAAGGCCTCTTGAAGTCTGGCACCATTTGGAAAAAGTTGCTATAGTTTTGACTGTTATCCAATCGTGATAGGATTTGCAATATTAGAGGTGCTTCACATTTCACAGCTGAAAATAATCCCTAATAAAGACTCACTACATCACCAAATATGGATTAATACGCCACTGAAAATAGTCCCTAAAAAATACTCACTAGAGCACCAAATGTGTATTAATCCGCCGCTGAAAATAGTCCCTAACAAATACTCACTGGAGCCCCAAATATGGGATTACTCCGCCAAAGAAAAATAGTTCCTAAAAAATACTCACTTGAGCAGCAAATTTAGATTAATACGCCGCTGAAAATAGTCCCTAAAAAATACTCACTATAGCACCAAATATGGATTAATCCACCGCAAAAAATATATATGAAACTATACGTGTTTTTAAATGGGCACAAACTATCTTCTAACTTTTTTTCACCTACTTAATATTCTGTGTACATATATATTGTATTTTAACTAAGTTCCCAGCAGTTCTTTGGACCACTGGACCGTGAAATACTGTGTCCCTTAAGCATGAAACCCTTAAAGTATAAGAGAACATAAAGTGCTTCAGTGTGCAACACGCCTCACTAACCGACACATTCCCCTCAGAAGAGAATGATTTATGAGCTCTCCGACTCCTTCAATTAAATGTAAATTAATTTTCAACAAGAGTTTTGGATGTTTGATCCTGAACGCAGCCGCGCTTCAAGGTCAACAAGGTCTGTTTTGAAGTGTGGACGACCATTTCGTGGTATGGTACGTTTTCTTTTTTTATTCAGCATGCACTTCATCCTACTTTTATGGATGATTGACGATGAATTTGTCCGGCAAACAAGCCAGAAAAAAGTAGAGCTTTAACTGGAGATTTGAGTCAATAAAATGGGGGGCTTAGACGTTAAATCGATATGTTCCCCAGAATAAAAGATGGTAAAAGAAATGTCTTGAACTGGTTGGAGGATGGATTTAAAGAACATTCCTCACTATCCTTTGAGCAACACTAGAGGATTAAACCTCTCCATGTTCGTGTATTCTGGATTTATAAGAGATTTAAAAGGTTCAAAAGGAGGATATGAAGAGTTTCAGCCATCTGGGCCGATAAAGCTGACTTTGACCTTGATTGATTCGAGAACTAATTGAACTGTTGACGCTCTTCCAGTCCATTAGCGTGTGATGGTCTATATCAGTGGCCTCACTTTGACAGCTGGTTCAGAAATCAACTGTAACGACAGCTAATTATTTATTTTCCACAGAGCAATTAGCGACCAAAAAACTGGTCTGGCAAATGCTTTTTGGAATGAGACCGTCCAAAGTGACTCTCTGATTGGACAAAAGCCAGATTTATAACGAGTGCTTGCTGCTGACAGTCATGTATTTAGATCATCAAAACATCGGGTTAAATAGTTATCAAGGATTCACTGCACACTGATCAAAAGAAAGACAAGAAACAAACCAAACAATGATTAAGCATAACAGCTTTTTACCAGCTACACAATTGTGGGACATTTTAGGAGGTCTTGAAGGAAGTACAAATTGTTCCTTGGATACTCTATAAACTTTAATAATACTTGAATATTAAATGTTACCTGGCAAACTTATAATAATCTTGAAATAGGACCCATAGTAGGTTAGTTAAGTGTGTTTAGAGACACTACACACTGATATACACCTGAACATCAGCAGGAAAGGACTCTTTAAAGTAGAGACACTACATACTGATATACACCTGAACATCAGCAGGAGAGGACCCTTTAAAGTAGAGACACTACATACTGATATACACCTGAACATCAGCAGGAGAGGACTCTTTAAAGTAGAGACACACATACTGATATACACTGAACATCAGCAGGAGAGGACTCTTTAAAGAGAGACACTACATACTGATATACACCTGAACATCAGCAGGAGAGGACTCTTTAAAGTAGAGACACTACATACTGATATGCACCTGAACATCAGCAGGAGAGGACTCTTTAAAGTAGAGACATGACTATTTAAGAACAAAATACCCTTTTATCACAATAGAAACGAATGTATGACATAAAAAAGGACATTTTAGAGACTGCCCACTGTCATAAACTCATAAAGAAGGTACCATAAGGTGCCACCAGTTCATCAGCGAATAAACATTCACAGAAATTGACAACTTCTGTACCTGAAATGTCCAGCAAACGCTCCTGTCAGCGCTTCAACATCCCAAAATAACCTGCTGACACATCGTCTGAGGACAAGTCACAGCAGGAATCTAATCTGGATTGAACACGACTTGCAGCCATTCATCTTCATTTTACTCGCTTTGTTTATCGCTGGGAAACGACAGCATTATTGGCACTTCACACACGTTCAGTTGATGCATTAATTCCCAGCGTATCAGGGCATAAATACACAAGGGAGGAAGAGACAGTGTCCATCAATCTCAATACACTAAGTAAGAGCCTTCTTTTTAATACTAATAAGCAGAATAAGGGTGACATTGGTATTCCTACTTCATCTTG